>JARHVA010001019.1:347500-947500 GCA_037957365.1 Torreya grandis
ACGAGGCAAAAGTGAGAATGAAATTAGGATTGAGTTATCATGGATTAGGAATGGATAAAATTGAATGGGGTTATTTTTTTAGACATATAACACATGTAAATATTGTTTATATGTTTTTTAGGTCAATGAAAATGTTGAAAATATTGTTTACAAGAGACATGTCTAATGAAGATGAGATAGTGAAGGTGTAAGGTTGAGAGATTAGTTTGCAAGACCAATATTGACACTAAATCATGATATCCTTATCTATAAGAGTTACATAATTATATCATATGATAATTAACATACATCATATTTCCATAAAAGTGTTCAAATAGGTACTAAAAGTCATAATCATCATGACTAGTTGTCAAGGCAAAATGGTAGTTTTGAGTAAGCTAGTGGGAATGTTGAGTTAAAGGCTCTTTGCTCTTAAATGAAGTAAAATATGCACATTATATTTGTTGGGTGAATATTTTGTCATCAAATAACTGAAGGAAAAATGGTTATATCTACCACAGTGTAATGATATAAATCTCTCCTCTAAGAAAGGGGAGGTTCCTTATAAAATATCACAAATTAATCTAAACTAAATATTAATTTAGGGGTGAGACCATATCATCCATTTATATTTTTTCAAAAATGATATTTACAAAATAAAAGAACACTTTATTCATATTAATTTAAAAATCAATAAACCCACGAGATCACAAAGTCTATTGCTACTTCTTTTGCTAATTTATAACTTAGAACATAGTAGAATGAGGTGCAGCCCAAAGTCTTCACCAAAAACTACAAAAAAGTATATGATCACAGAAGATAAAAGTAGTTCAAATCCTTTCCAATATGATTTAATTTAGAACACTAAAACACAAAATAAATATAATTTTTGTAGCGTAAAGTCTCCATAATCAACTTTATTACATCTCTTAGATTATTTTCACTCACACTACTTATTTAATCAAATAGATAAGATTGTACTAGGAAAAGGACATAACAACAATTTCCAATTTCCAATACAACACAAGTTATTTCAACATAAATTTTGAAAGGTCACTTGCCTTCTCATTCACTTGATAAAATTTGATTTAAAATTTGAGCTCAAAGTCTCAAAATGCCTTTGAATTTTGGCAGAGTTTCACTTCATACTAAAAGATAAAAAATTACAATAGAGGCCCTCTTTATTTATAGGGAGAGGTCTTGAGGAAATTTAGGAAAAACTTAACTACCTTGACTTATTGAAAACTAGGAATCCTTATTGTCTTAGGACTTCCTATATTTTTACATGTAATTACATATGAAAAAAGTACATGTAAAAATGTCCAAAGTTGTTTCAAAAATATATCTAAAAAATGGAAAATAAAACAAAGGAAAAAACTATTTCAATTTGTATCCCCATCTTTTTTCATGTGAACATCATACATAGTGAAACATGCTTGCATCTCGATACTGTCTGGACTAACAGTGTTCTTGAAAATCATCTTGGCTCTGACTATGGCATCTCTTACTGTGGTGACTAATTTTGCATGACTATTTAACTTGGTTTTTAGATTATCCAGATTTAACTGATTGTCTAGAATATTGTCCATAGAGGCTATTGAAAATATCTTATCTTTGAATTCTTTCTGAAACATACCTTAAAATTCTTGAATCATTTCTTCTACTGAAAGGAATTGGTTATTTTTATATGTAAACTTGTAAGGTATCTCCTCCAACTTATGCAAAAGGTTAACATCACTTTGTTCACTAAGTTTCCTTGTAGATTCAAGGTCAGTGATCAAATCTTTAAGCACACGACTCCTATATGTCAATGCCTCTTTAGCATAGGTATAAGAGTCCCTATAAATAATGACACCAATTGATATTAGAGTGCTTATTTTCATTTTTCTCATGTCCACCCATTTATCAAGATACTTTTCTATGCTTTCAATATCTTGAGAAACATCAATGAGATCATCAAGTTTTGCTCTTATTTTTC
This sequence comes from Torreya grandis, assembly GCA_037957365.1. Lineage (NCBI taxonomy): Eukaryota > Viridiplantae > Streptophyta > Pinopsida > Cupressales > Taxaceae > Torreya > Torreya grandis. The sequence continues at coordinate 349,458 of JARHVA010001019.1, forward strand.
TCATTTTATTTGTCTTCTCATATAAGTCTGTGAGTAGGGAAATTCCTTATGCATGCATCTTGTCCAAGTATTCTTCAATTACTTTTCCTTTGAGATGAGTCTTTTCTACTTTCTGAATGATGGGGTCTTTTATAGAAATGGCCTCAGGAGTTACTACTTCTAAAGTGAAAGTGATTCTCCTTACCAATGCAGTCAACTATTCTACCATTGCTTTGCAGTGATCTTTCATTTCTTTCTCCTTGTCAAATTTATGAATTAGGATGTCAATGGTTGACAACATATCAATCTTGACACTTTCATGAGTTATCTTGCCTAATTTAACTCTAGAGATAGAGTAATCATTTATATCAAAATTTTCAATGGTTGCATCCTGTGGAGGTCTTGCAATCTCCATAAACTTGTGTCCCTTATCCCCAAGAATTTTTGAAAGAATCTTTGGCTTCTTCAAGGCCTTGGTTTTTATTGTCACCAATTTATTAAAATCAAAGTCATCTGGAGAGATGGCTTGTTTCTTCCTTTTTGGTGTATAAGCTAACAACCATGGTGGGAGCAAAAAATTACTCACATTAGGATCTATCTCCATTATTGGCATCATCAAAGCTACACTTTCAAAGGTATTGGAAATAATAGTTGGAGTGTCAGTAAAAACTATAATTTTTACTAAGTGATCAAAAGTAGAAGTATCTCCAATATCAAAAGGTGGGGAAGACAAACTAGGAATAGACCCTGAGGAATGGGGAACATTTTCAAAAGTTTTTTGAGGATTGTCAAAAATTATTTTGGAAGGAGAGGGAAACTCAGAAGAGGGAACATTAATAGAAGAAATAGATGAAGGAGCTACAACATGTGTGTCAGGTGGGGGAGAAGAGACTCCCATTTCTTATTGTACATTCTCTTATGGAGACAAAGTTTTTTCTTCTTGTTTATTTGTAGGCCTATCTTCAATATCTATCTCTTCCATCGATGGTTCTTCAGTGTTTTGTTTCTCAACTTTCATATCTTCTATTTCAGACTCTTTTTCCACAACTTTTGACTTTTTTGTCACAAATATGATCTTAGGCTTATGTGGCTTGGAATAAGAAGGAACATAACTTTTGTTCTTCATCCTATTTTCTACTTTTCTTCTTGTTTCCTCTTGAATATTAGCTTCTAATCCTATGAGAAATTCTTTCAAAGTAATTCCCTTATTTGCTAGCTAATTATTGGTGTTTGCCATTATAGGTTCATATATTTTTATTAATGAGGTTAGATCTTTTTGGGACCATTAGATTGGAGGAATAGGGGAATTAACAATATGTTCAGTATTGTATCTATCATTAATCAACTCTTTATCATCCACTAGATTCTTGGGGATATCAGCAAGTCCCAGATATTCAATCTACTCAAGATATAACCTATTGTAATCCATTTTCCTAACATCTTTCATTGTTCTCAAATCTACCCAAACATCTTCAATCATAGGTTCATGAAATTGGGTTTTCCTCTTGATTATGTCTTTCACACCCCTATAGTCAAAACTTGGTCTTCTCTTTAATTGATTCATAGTTACAAGCTACATCTTAGTTTCCATGACTCTAGCCTTCCTAGCGGTTAACACTAAAAACCTACCAATTTCAACTGAGAACCCAAAATTGGGCTTCTTGAGTTCCATCTATTTATTATACATGATGATCATTTGTCTGCATAGATCCACTAAGACCAATTTATCCATGGATAATCTTGGAAGCATATAAGGATGACCTTGGAAAAAGCCAACCCTTAGGTATGAAAAAGAAGGAAACTATAAGAATATGCATCCAAAATCATTCACCACTATCCAAGCCTCATCTGACACTCATCTTTGTTCTAATTGAGTATCAAAAAGACATAATAATACTACAAAGAAAGCATCTTTTACCATCCTAAAATTATGAATGTAACCCTTCAATGTTAATTGAGAGTAGTATTGATACAATGGGATTACTCTCCTATCTCCTTCTGATGTTAGACTTAGAAAGATTTTAATTGAAGCTATAATATACACTAGATAAGAAGTCATGTAGAACTTGAAGGTAGTGGATACCTTCATCAATTGCTTGTGCAAAGCATTGTTGATTTCTTCTCCCTAGAAGATGGTTTGTTTTCCTTGAAGTATTACCTTGATGAAGGGATACATCCATTCATGAAATTGTGAGGAAGAGGGCAAACCTCTTACCCTATTGAGAAGAGCTACCAAATCACCAACTTCTTCTGTAAAGTCACTTCTTGGAAAACTCCATGGCCACCTTGAAAAATTTGCCCTTGACATCTTGAGCCATTTATTATTGATTACCTTCTTTGCTTTTTTAGTATTTTTGTCATACTCTTTTTGTGCTTCAACAAAATCAAGCTTTATCACTTCTATACTAGGAGGGCACATAAACACCTTATCAATGAATTTGGGATTCAGTCTAATTATCACATTGCCACTAGCATCCAACACAACCCTAGTATCTTTATTATAAAATTGAGCACATTGAAGAAAAAATTCCATGTTGTGAGCTGCTACAGGGAAAGAAGATACCAAATGAATATTACCATCAATTATCTTCTTCATTTCAAAGCTGGGATTGCTTGACTTAGTTTTGTCCACAAACTTAGCCATGTCCATATGACCAATCTCTGTATCTCTAATATCATCGACATTAGAAGTAACTGAGGTGATTGGAAAAACACTTTGATATTTATCCTTCATCATTTTTGACTTCTTCAAAGAAAACTCAATCATCTAAAAGAGATTTTACCAAAAGGATGTTGATGAATAAAGAAGATCCATAGAAGAAATTACAACAAAAGTCATGATCATGCAATTAGGGAAAATACTAGCAATCTAGGAAAACTACATGTCGATGATCATAGCTATGGAGATGTGCTTGAAAGCACTAAAGTGTGAGTATGCCAAAAAAAACTAGAGGAAAGTGGGTTCATAAAATCAAAATTGGAAATATCCCAGAGTTGGGAAAATTCAAGAGGATGTTTGTATGGGTGGAATTTTTTTTGCCCTTGCATATGAAGGATATTTGCATTTACATTGGTGGAAAAATTTGCTACCCTTACGGGTAGGAGAAAACTTGTGTTTATGAATAGGTGGATAAATTCACCACTGTTACATATCTTTTGCATGTAGGAGTGGCAACAAATGTCGATAAGGCATAAAGCAAGAAAATCAAAGTTTTGATGTCCAATTGAAGAAATTAGCCACTAATGTAGGAAATGGGAAATGTTTGAGTGGTATTTTTCATTAAAATTACATGTGGCATCATTTTTTAAGTTTTCACTATGATAAAATGGTAAAATTCATTGCTCTTACACTATTGTTTATAACATTTCATACAACTTGAAAGCGGTGAAATTTGGCATTTATGCATTTGTCTTGTCCATGACGGGAAGTGTGAGAGTAGATTATTAAATCCATCATCACCAAGTTATTTTTGGTGGTTTTAAAACAAATTGGAAGGTCAAACCAAAGTCAGGTTAAACTATTGATGACACGCACAATTAAAACTTAGAGCAAAGCAAAATCAATGACTAAGGCTCACTAGGGTAAAATAAAAATAAAATAAGGGTCGAACCACTGAAAGACAAAACAAAATGAAAAGAAAAGTTAAAATTCAATAGTAAATACTAAAAAAAATGAAAACCTAGAAGAAGAAAAAAAACTTACCTTGAAAACTCAAAATCCTAAGCTTAGCGGCAGCAAATTTGAGATCTCCCTTATTTGTGTGGTCGAGCGGTTATGGAGAGGAGTCTAGAAAACTTGAAATAAAAATAAATGAAAAATAAAAATCATTTAAAATCCCCAAACAATATTTTAAAACTTGGCACGTGTGACCATTAATGCCACATGAAATTTAAGATTTTGAAAATCTTTGCTTGGGCAGAAAAAATAGCTGCCCTAACATGTGCTAGTGCTAAATCATGCATTGGTAGCAAAAAGTGCTGCTGATGCATGTTGAAAATAAAATTTCTCTAACACCATAAAAATGATCAAAATTGACATGTTGATCAGATAAAGACTATAATGGGTTTCATGATTTTCGAGAAATTGTGGCGAGGGAATGTTATAAACTTTCCTAGGATGTTAGACAACTTCACTTGAGATCAAGATAATCTTATCTCGAATGACGAACTTAGAGTATAGATTATGAAATAGAAAAGTTTCATAAGGTTTGTCCACAAAATGAGTGTAGCTAATTTTGGGAACAATAGCTAGCTCTAACATAGGAGCTTCCATCGATTAAACTTTGAAATGATCAAAGGTAGTAGAATCTAGTCTCTAAGTACCTTCATCCATTGGGATATGGAGTCAAGCTACCAAAAAAGAAAAGGACACAAATAAATAACAAAATAAAAGCATAAAACTATAAAAATGTATGAATTAACTTATTTGATACTTCAAGGATTTAAGTGTTTCAGATGTTGCCCACTATGAGGTAGTGAGAATGGTGTTCCATCCTGATATTCTAGTAAGAAGCTATTTCTACCATAGAATTGGTGAATGGTGAATGGACCTCTCCACAATGAATCAAATTTTCCATGCATTCCTTTTCATTCTCTCCTCTTTTCCCATAACAAGACTTGATCTCCAATCTAAAACTCATGAATCCTTACTTTCTTGTCAAAGAGTTTCTTTACCTGATTTTGATGTTTAATGATATGGTGCACTACCATAGTTTGTTGGTATTCTATTTCAATTAGGTACATGATCCTTTTATCAATAGAATTTTTAAAAGTTTGATCTTCCACCACCTTTGCCAACTTTAGTGCTGGTAGTTCTATAATTGGTATCTCTGCATTTACACCATACAGAAGCTAAAATGGTGACATACCTATTTCCCTTTTAGGGGTAATCATGTCTACCCATAAAGCATCAAAAAATGCTTTATGCCAAGTTCTCTAATTGTCATCTACAAGTTTCTTGATAATAGTAATTAGATTCATGTTACTTGATTCTGCCTGACCATTTCCTTATGGATAATAGTCTAAGGAGTGGTAAAGAATGATTCCAAGCTTGTAGAAAAAGTTAGTAATATCATGAGAAGAAAAATAAGTGGCATTGTCGACTATAATCTTGTTTAGAACTCCAAATCAGAAAATAATATTTTCCTTAAGGAAATTGCATACCACTTCTGAAGTAACATGCTTAATTGGGATGGCTTCCACCCAGTTGGTAAAATAGCCTATCATGGTGAAGACATAGTCATGTTAGTCACTTGAGAGTGGGTTCATAGTGCCAATAAAGTTGATACCTCAATGCTGAAAAGGTTCTTCAATCACCATCGGCTTGAGAGGTAATGCGACTAACTTAGGTTTCCCAACAAATTGTTGACACAACTCATACCTACATACTCAATTGTACGCATCTTGAAATAGTGTAGGCCAATATTATCTGGCTCATAGAATATTGTGAGCTATCACAAGTGCAAAAAAATGTCCTTCATAAGCCAAATTATGGAAAGACTCTAAAAGTTTACTTTATTTTACTTTATCCATGCAACAAAGAAATACTCCATCAAGGCTTCTTTTGTACAAACCATTATCCCATAAGATGTAGTTAATAGCCTTCAACTTAATAGTTATTTTCTCATTATAAGATAGATGGGTAGGACATTCACCATAGTTAATAAAATGAGTGATATTTAAATACCACTCATCAGTAGTAGTGACAAATAGAACTGTTGGCATGTCTTCAACTTTTGCTTCTTCATTCCCTATCTCTTTTGGTACATGATCAACAATAAATTGACACAAACCTCTTCTCTTCACAAGCTTAGTAGGTTTGATATCAATATCAAACTCTTAGATCTTAGTAATCCAATTGCCCCTTTTAGTATAAAACTCTTGTTGAGTTAGAATAGACTTTATTATTGTATCAGGCACTAGAACAACAATACGTGAATTTAGAATATAAAATTAGAAATGCTTTACCACCTTAACCATGGCATAAGCATGCTTCTCCATGTTTGAATATTTCAATTCATGATATTTGAGAGGAAAACTCATAAATGATATGAGAGATTCCATACCTTCTTCATTTTGCTAAACCAAAATGGCTAAAAGTGTATGTTCAGAAGCATAGTTGTATAATATGAATCTTTGGTATAGTCTAAACAAACCAAGATTGAAGCATGAGAAATAGCCTTCTTGATATCTTCAAATTCCACTTTGCCTTTTATATTCCAATGAAAATTAGCCTTACCCTTCATCATATCAACTATGTGGCGAGTTTTCTCTAAAAATTCAAGAATAAATCTTCAGAGAAAATTCACCTTTCCAAAGAAAGAATGAAGTGTAGTCTTACTAGTAGGTAGAGTAAGATTTTGAATAGATTTGACTCTTTTTGAGTCAATTTTTTTGCCTTCTTGGGATACAATGTGACTGAGAAGTTTACTTTCTATAACCCCAAAAATTGAATTTTTAGGATTGAGAGAAATACCATTTTGCCATCAATGTTCTAGCACTTATCATAAATGGTGTGCATGATCAGAACAATGTTTAGAGAAAATAGTCAAGTCATCAAGATATACCATGATGAACTTCACTATTTCATCTCTAAAAGTAAGGTCCATTGTTCTTTGTAATGTGGCACCAGCATTGATTAGACCAAAAGGCATTTTGTGATATATAAATGTGCCCCAAGGTATAGTGAAAGTGGTTTTATATTGATCTACTCCATTAACTTCCACTTGATTATGCCTAAAAAAACCATATAACATAGACAACATTTCTAAACTAGTTACTATTTTCAATACTTGATCCATGATGGGTAGGGGGTAGTTATCCTTTAGAGAAGATTGGTTGAGATTCCTAAAATAAACACAAATATGAATTTCTATGTTTTTTTCTTTATAGAAACTATGTTCACGATCTAGGTGAAATGATGAATTGGAAAAATTATCCTTGCATTAACATCTTTTGAATCTCAGAAAGGATAGTACCTGATATTTTGGGGTTATATTGCCTTTGTTTCTACTTGTGAGGTAATGACCCAGCTTTAAGAAGAATTTCATGCTAAATTTAATTAGGCCTGAAGGATTTCAAATCATCATAATAATATACCAAAACATCAATGTAATGATGTAGAAGAGTAATGAAATTAAACTTTTCATTAGTAGTGCAACATTTCCCAATGTTGAGCATTTTGGGATCAACTTCTGACTCAAATTTACATGATCAAATTCCATAGAGGAACTTGAATCTATTTGTTGCTACTGCTTGATATATATTTCATGCTTATCAAATAACTTTTCAATAGAAACCAAACCTTATGGAATTTTGTTCCCTTTGAGTTGAAAAAACTCCTCACCAGTTTGTGAATCTATTTTGGAAATGTATTCCCATGGTGGAGATTCACTACCTTCAAAATAGAGCCCATCAAAGCTATCCATCTTTTCTAGAAAAGAAATAATTTGATTATCATTATTGAAAACCTACTAATGGTTGACATTATCAAGTATACTTGGTTGAAAGACTAGTTCAATAGTGTACTTATTCCTTTTGAAATATTTATGAGGAACCATGAGAGTTGCAGAGATAGCCAATGAATCTACACGATCATTAAACTCTCTTGGCACTATAGAGATATTGAAAGCATCAAAACTTTAAATGCAATCCCATACATGATTAAAATAATGTCACAATCTTTCATTTTTGGTTTGATATATATTTCTCACTTGAAAAACCACCAATTCAACATCTCCTCAGGAATGAATAACCTTAACACCTCTAGCATGAGTAGATTTCAATTTGAGCAACAATGATTCATATTCAGTGGTGTTGTTGGTATTGTTGAATTACAACTTATATGAGCAAGGAAAAATATCTCCTTGTGGGGATATCAAAATAATTCCATCTCCAAAACTAGTAGAGGAACAACTATCATCAAATTTTAAAACCCAAACCTCATTAGAATTTGATCAATCTAAAGATTCCTCTTCATTAGTGAGGGAAGATTCCTTTTTACCTAAAATTTTCTCTAAAAATTCTTCTAATTTTTTGTCTAAATTATCTGAACTATCACCTAAAGAACTTTCATCTGATGAATTAAAAACATCTTCAGTGGACAGAAAATAATTACCCATTCTCGAGGACTCCAATAAAATTTGAGCTTCGAGGTTTGCCATTTGGGTAACAATATATTTTGACTCTTTATCAAGAATCAAATTTTGCATGATGCTTTTAATAGGTATCCTTAATTTAGATAGATCCATGTTCAAATATCCACCTACATCCTTGCAAAAATTATGTCTGAGCAAAATGCCATAAGAAACTAGAACATCGGCCACTAAGACTGTCATCTTAATCTTCTTGTCTGGAAAAGCCACAAATGCAAATTGGGCATCTTTGATTTGACCCAAAAGTGGTACTTGCTTATTTTCCATAGAGAAATATCTCCCAAAAGTCTTAATTAAGGTAAGACTGAGAGATTCTACTACCTTAGTGGGCATAACATTATCAAAGACTCCAGAGTCTATTATACAATTGCTCAACTTATGACCATTTATTAATAGAGAAACATAGAAAGGTTCTATTTTTCTAGAAGTGACAAGTGGAGTAGTGACAAAATTATTTTGGGTAGATTTGTTTTTTGAGGAATCATGGGTAACTTTTGGAAACTCTTATCCTGTAGGGATGGTTTTTTTTATGTATTTAGCTAACCTATCAAATTGTTTAAGATTAGCTTGCAAATACTCAACTTCAGACATTTGGATCTTGGTCTTCTTAGCAAGATCAATTATGTCAAATAACTGTAATGAACTAGAAATAGAGGAAGGAAGTCGATCATTCTAATTTTTATTTGATGTGGTACTGGTCATGAGGCTCTTTTTTCATTTGTGTAAGCTGGGCTAATAAGGCATGTGCATCTTCTATGGGTTTAAACCTAACCTCAAACTTGGTCTTGAGAGTGTTCCAATTGGTTATAATCTGATCTTGAAGATGATAAAACCAATTTGTGGCATTACCTTGTAATGTTTCTACAAAAAGCCTTACTACTACATCTTCATGTTCAACACCTATCACACCATAGGCTATGTAGAAAGTTTCAACGTGTTCATCAGGGTGAAATTTTCCATCACCATAAAACTTTGGAATTTTTTTATTGAACTATGAGGTAGTTCATGCAAAGGTAGGGTTAAATTTATAGGGCCAAAAGTGTTACCTCAAGGGCCTTGGACTTCCATGATATGATGATTAAAAGGAGGGATAACAAAACTTTGAGGAGTATGAATAGACAAAACTCTGCTAGCACTAGAACTAAAACCTTCACTTGGTATTGGAGAGCTGACGTTGGTAGGAGGAAAATTCCTAGTTTATTGAAGGCAAGATCATAGAGGAAAAATATCAAAATTAGTTTGTTGTATCAACTCAAATATAGGATGAATAATACCTTGAGCTCTCTAGCTTCACGTATACCATGGATCTTCCAGAATGTAGTATACCCAATAAAATTTTGAAATAAATGGTAAAGAACTAGAAATGCTTCAACTCGGAGTGTGAGGCTTTAAATTGCATATTCTTTCCCTAGTAGAGTCACCAAAAATTGTTGGGTGAATATTTTTTCATCAACTAACTAAAGGCAAAATGGTTATATCTACCATAGTGTAATGAGATGAATCTCTCCTCTCAGCAAGGAGAGGTTTCCTATAAATTATCACAAGCTAATCTAAACTAAATATTAATTTAGGAGTGAGACCATATCATCCATTTCTCTTTTTTCAGAAATGATGTTTACAAAATAAAACAACACTTCTTGATATTAACTAAAAAATTGAGAAACCTACAAGAGCACAAAGTCTATCATTGCTTCTTTTGCTAATTTATAACTTAGAACACAGTAGAATGAGGTGCATCCCAAAGTCTTCACCAAAAACTACAACAAAGTATATGATCACAAAAGATAAAATTAGTTCAAAGTCTTTCCAATATTCTTTATTTTAGAACACTAAAACACAAACTAAAGATAATTATTGTAGCACAAAGTCTCCACAGTCAACTCTAGTACATCTCCCAGATTATTTTCACTCACACCACTTATTTCATGAAATAGATAAGATTGCATTAGGAAAAGGACATAAGAACAATTTCTAATACAACACAAGTTATTTCAAAACAAAGCTTGAAAGGTCACTTGCCTTCTCATTCACTTGATAAAATTTGATTTACAATTTGAGCTCAAAGTCTCAAAATGCCTTTCAATTTTGGCAAAATTTCACTTCAATAACAAAAAGATAAAAAGTTACAATAGAGGCCCTCTTTATTTATAAGGAGAGGCCTTGAAAAAATTTAGGAAAAATTTAACTACCTTGATTTATTCAAAAAAAGAAGTCCTTATTGACTTAGGACTTTCTACATTTTTACATGTAATTACATATGAAAAAAGTATATGTAAAAATGTCCAAACTTATTTCAAAAGTGCATCTAAAAAATGGAAAATAAAATAAAGGAAAAAATTATTTCAATTTGTATCCCCATCTTTTTTCATGTGAGTATCATACATAGTGAAATTTGCTTGCATCCCGATACTGTCTGGACTAACAGTGTTCTTGAAAATCATCTTGGCTCTGAGTATGGCATCTCTTACTGTGGTGACTAATTTTGTATGACTAGTTAACCTAGTTTTCAAATTATCTGGAGTTAATAGATTGTCTATAATATTGTCTACAGAGGCTATTGAAAATGTCTTATGTTTGAATTCTTTCTGGAACATACCTTCAAATTCTTGAATCATTTCTTCTGCAGAAAATAATTGGTTATCTTGAGATGTAAGCTTGCAAGGTAGATCCTCCAACTTATGCAAAATGCTGACATCACTTTTTTCACTAAGTTTCCTTGAAGATTCAAGGTCAATGATCAAATATTTAAGCACATGACTCTGATATGTCAATGCCTCTTTAGTTTTGGTATAAGAGTCCCTATTAGTAATGACACCAATTTGATATTAGAGTGCTTATTTTTAGTTTTTTCATGTCCACCTATTTATCAAGATACTTTTCTATGCTTTCAATATATTGAGAAATAAAATCAATGAGATCATCTAGTTCTATTCTTATTTTTCTCATTTTATCTATCTTCTCAGATAACTCTATGAGTAGGGAAATTCCTTATGCATGCATCTTGTCCAAGTATTCTTCAAGTACTTTTCCTTTGAAATGGATCTTTTTTGCTTTCTAAATGATGGGGTCTTCTATAGAAATGACCTCAAGAGTTACTGCTTCTGAAGTGAAAGTGATTCTCCTTACCACTACAGTCAATTGTTCCACCATTGCTTTGTAGTGATCTTTCATCTCTTTCTCCCTGTTAAATTTTTGAATCAAAATGTCCATGGCTGACTACATATCAGTCTTGGCACTTTCATGAGTTATCTTACCTAATTCAACTCTAGAGATAGAGTAATCATTTATATCAAAATTTTCAATGGTTACATCCTATGGAGGTCTTACAATCTCTAAAAATTTGTGTCCCTTATCCCAAAGCATTTTTTAAATAATCTTTGGCTTCTTCAGGGCCTTAGATTTTACTGGCACTAGTTTATTAAAATCAAAGTCATCTGGAGAGATGGCTTGTTTCTTTATTTTTGGTGTATAAGTTGATAACCATGGTGGGAGTATAAAAGTACTCACATTAGGATTTGTCTCCATTGTTAGCATCATCGGACCTGCACTTACAAAGGTATTGGAAACAATAGGTGGAGTGTCAGTAAAAACTACACCTTTTATTAAGTGATCAAAATTAGAAGTATCTCTAATATCAAAAGATGGGGAGGAAAAGCTAGGAATAGACCCTAAGGAATGGATAACATATTAAAAAGTGTTTTAAGGATTGTCAAAAATTATTTTGGAAGGAGAGGGAGACTCAGAAGAGGGAACATTAATAGGAAAAATAGATGAAGGAGCTACAATAGGTGTGTTAGGTGGGGGAGAAGAGACTCCCATTTCTAGTTGTACATTCTCTTATAGACACAAAGTTTTTTATTCTTTTTGATTTTTAGGCCTATCTTCAATCTAATCTCTTCCATTGATGATTCTATAGTGTTCTATTTCTTAACTTTTATATATTCTATTTTAGACTCTTTTTCCACAATTTTTGACTTTTTCATCACAAATATGATCTTAGGCTTATGTGGCTTGGAATAAAGAACATAACTTTTTTTCTTCATCCTATTTTATACTTTTTTTCTTGTTTTCTCTTGAATCTCAGCTTCTAAACTTGTGAGGAATTCTTTCAAAGCAATTCACTTATTCGCTAGCTAATTATTGGTGTTTACCAATATAGGTTCAAATCTTTTCCTCAATGAGGTCAACTCTTTTTGGGACCATTAAATTGGAGGAAGAGGGGCATTAACAATATGTTCAGTATTGTATCTATCATTAATCAACTTTTCATCATCTAATAGATTCTTATAGATATCAACAAGTCCTAGATATTTAATCTGCTCAAGAGATAACCTACTGTAGTCCATTTTTCTGACATCTTCCACTATTTTCAAATCTACCCAAACATCTTAAATCATAGGTTCATGAAATTGGGTTTTCCTCTTGATTATGTCTTTCATGCCCCTGTAATCAAATTTTGGTCTTCTCTTGAATTGATTCATAGTTACAAGCTGCATCTCAATTTCCATGACTCTAGCCTTCCCAATGGTTAACACTGAAAACCTACCAATTTCAACTAAGAACCTGAAGCTGAGCTTCTTGAGTTCCATCTATTTATTATTCATGGCGATCATTTTTTTGCATAGCTCCATTAAGACCAATTTTTTTGAGGAGAATCTTGGAAGCATATAAATATGACCTTGGCAAAAGCCAACCCTCAGGTATGAAAAAGAAGGAAAATATAAGAACATGCATCCAAAATCATTCACCACTATCCAAGCCTCATCTGACACTCTTCTTTTTTCTAGTTAAGAATCAAAAAGACATAAGAATACTACAAAAAAAGCATCATTTACCCTCCTAAAATGATGAATATAACCCTTTAGTGTTAATTGAGAGTAGTATTAATAGACTGGGATTACTCTCCTATCTCCTTCTAATGTTAGACCTGGAAAGATTCGTATTGAAGCAAAAATATACACTAGATAAGAAGTCATGTAGAACTTGAAGGTAGTGGATACCTTCATCAATTGCTCATGTAAAGCATTGATGATTTTTTCTCCCCAAAAGATGGTTTGTTTGCCTTGGAGTATTACCTTGATGAAGGGATACATCCATTCATGAAACTCTGAGGAAGAGAGAAAACTTCTTACCCTACTGATAAGAGTTATCAGATCACCAACTTCTTCTGTAAATTCACTTCTTAGAAAATTCCATTGCCACCTTGACAAATTTTCCTTTAACATCTTAAGCCATTTAATATTGATTAACCTCTTTGCTTTTTTAGGATTTTTTTATACTCTTTTTGTGCTTCAACAAAATCAAGCTTTATCACTTTTGTAATAGGGGGCACATAAACACCTTATCAATGAATTCGAGATCTAGTCTAATTATCACATTGTCACTAGCATCTAACACAGACCTAGTATCTTTATTATAAAATTGAGCACACTGAAGAATAAATTCCATGTTGTGAGTTGCTATAAGGAAAGAAGATACCAAATGAATATTACTATAAATTATCTTCTTCATTTTGGAGTTGGGATTGCTTGACTTATTTCTCTCCACAAACTCAGCCATGTCCACATGACCAATCTTTGTATCTCTAATGTTATCAATATTAGAAGTAACTAAGGAATGGAAAAACACCTTGATATTTATAATTCATCACTTTTAACTTATTCATAGAAAACTCAGTCATCTGAATGAGCTTTTACTAAAAGGATCTTGATGAAGGAACAAGATCCACAGAAGAAACTACAACAAAAGTCATGATCATGCAATTAGGGAAAATACTAGAAATCTAGGAAAATTGCATGTCGATGATCACAAGTATGGAGATGTGCTTGAAAATGATAAAGTGTGAGTAGGAAAAAAAAACTAGAGGAAAGTGAGCTCAAAAAAGCAAAATTATAAATATCTCAGAGTTGGGAAAATTCAAGAGGATGTTTGCATTGGCAACAAAATTTGCCGCCCTTGCATATGAAGGATATTTACATTTACATTAGCGGTAAAATTTGCCACCCTTGTAGGTAGGATAAAACTTGTGTTTATGCATAGGTGGCTAAATTCACCATTGTTGCATATCTTTTGCATGTAGGAGTGGGAAAAAATGCCGACAAGGGATAAAGCAAGAAAATCAAAGTTTTAATGTCTAAGAGGTGGAATTAGCCACTAATATAGGAAATGGGAAATGTTTGAGTGGTATTTTTTATTGACATTACATGTGGTATCATTTGATAAGTTTTCACTAAGATAAAGTGATAAAATTCACTTCCCTTACACTATTGTTTAGAACATTTCATACAACTTGAAAGTGGAAAAATTTAGCATTTATGTATTTGTCTTGTCCATGATGGTAAGTGTGAGAGCGGCCTATTAAAGCCATCATCACCAAGTTATTTTTTATGGTTTTAAAATAAATTGGAAAGGAAAACCAAAGTTAGGTCAAAACACCAATGACATGCACAAAAAAAACCTAGAGCAAAGCAAAATCAGTGACTAAGGCTCACTAGGGTAAAACAAAAATAAAACAAGGGTTGAACTACTAAAAGACAAAACAAAATGAAAAGAAAATTCAAACTTTAAAAAAAAAAAAAAAACTCAAAAAAAGAAAACCTTGAAGTAGAAAAAACAACTTACCCAGCAAACTCAAAATCCTAAGCTCGGTGACAGTGAATTTGAGATTTCCCTTGTTTGTGTGGTTGAGTGGTTACGGAAAGGAGTCTAGGAAAATTGAAATAAAAAGAAATGATGAAAAAAATCATTTAAAAGCCCCAAACAAGCTTTTAAAACTTGGTGCGTGTGGCCATTAATGCCACATGAAATTCAATATTTTTAAAATCTTTGCTTGGGTGGAAAAAATAGCTACCCTGACATGTGTCAGCGCTAGATCATGCATTGGCGGCAAAAAGTGTTGCCGATGCTTGTTGAAAATAAAATTTCTTTAACACCATAAAAATGATCAAAATTCACATTTTGATCAAATAAAGACTACAATGGGTTTCACAATTTTTTAGAAATCATGGTGAGGGAATGTTGTAAACTTTCCTAGGATGTCAGACAACTTCACTTGAGATCAAGAGAATCTTGTCTCGAACGACGAACTTAGAGTGTAGATTATGAAACAGACAAGTTTCATAGGGGTTATCCAAAAAACAAGTGTAACTAGTTTTGGGAACAACAATATTGTTTTTTAGGATATACATTACCTATAAATTCCTTATAAAAGGTTGATATTCAATTTAAGAAGATGAAATGTGGAAGTGAAAATAGTTTGTCTAGTTGTGTAATAACTATGAAAGAGAACATTAACAAATTGGTCTACAAGACCAGTAGTTGACACTATAAATTATGATATTTATGTTTAAGGATGTTTTAAAAGTCACATATTAAATATTTATGTTAATTATATGTTTTAAAGTGTCTTTAAAAAATCTAAATACAACATTCATCATGATTGTGTTTTGGAGCATTCATGCAATTTTCTATGTGTTAGTAAGATTGATATTCCTAATTTATTATGCCTATTTTGGAAGTGTAAAAAGAATTTTATTATTTCATATATATTCCATAGGATATTATACATGTATATTTAATTTTGGAAATAACCTATATTGATGTTTGAGGTTAAATTACTAATGACTAGGTTCTAAGCAAATTGACAGTTTTGAGTGAGCTTTTTCATGAGGTGTTCTTGAGTTTTTGGATCCTGAGTAACAAAGTATAATGGATTTGATGACAACCCTAAGGTCATTAATTTTTCATCCATGTTTTTATTATTCCTATAATTTATTTCTATATGTTTTTTGGGTTTCATCTTTGAAGAGAGTGTTTTTAGGGTAATTAGGCCTAATAGGTCTTTAAGGCCTAATGGTGATTTAAAGGTGTGAGAAAAGGATTTATGAATTATTAAGCATGTATAAGGTTATTTAAGGTTTCCATATAAGTTTTTTAAATGTTTTATTTCACTAGTATCATCCATCTGGGCTATATAGGTTTAAGTTGATCCATGGAAATGATAGACCTAATTGCCACTAGGTCTCTAGTAGGCCTAAAAAGAGAAAGTGGTCTACGTGAGTTTGGAAAAACTAATGGTGATCTTATTTTGATTGATTATTTTGTGTAACATTTCATGAGACATGTTTTGGGTCTAACCTTGATGAATTATCATCTTGGATGACTAATATATGATATGATCAAATTACTTGTATTTATACAAGTCATAATATGCCTAATTGGGTGTGAAAAATAAAAGACACTAATAAGTGAATAAGAGGGAAGATTTTTAATGATAAATAGGTATTAAATACCATGATAAGAATGGAAAAAGAGTATAATGAACATATAACCAAGTCACTACATGTGGATGTCAAGGTCAATTTTCCTAATAAGCCTAATAAGAAGCATGTTGAGCGAAGAAGTGTAGAGGCCATTCTGAGAGGGATAAAAGGTTGAGAAGAGCTGAATGAGTTGATTATATTTTGAGATGCTATTAGAGATAAATCATATATGTTTTACTAATGTATGATAGTGATTAGAATTTAGATAGAGTGCTGAAAAAGAGGTCACCATATGTTGGTTGAGCAATAATGTGTATTGAGGTGATCAATTAGGTCTTGCTAAGTTAGTGATTTATCAAGAAGGAATGAGATTTTCATTAAAATTTGGTAATTAAAAAAGTGTTTTTGAAGTGGCTGAGTTGGTGTTGAGTCATTTAGGGGGTTGGTGCTTACTAAATACTAGTTGAGTGGATGCTTGACTAGGTAGGGATTGGTACTCCTTAAGGAGTTGGTACTTCACTAAATTTAGATCTTGTCATTATAATACTATAGTCCATTTGTAGAGTTTAGTGTGTTTTATTCCCCTTGAGGGTTCCCCACATATATGATATTTTTTTTGCTTCATGTTCTTGTGTATGCTTATTTATACATTAGTTGATTTATGTTTTTGAATGAATGCTTTATAAGTGATAAGTAGAATTAAATGTATTTTTTAAAGACACTAAATCACCCCCCTCTCAATGGTTTTTCTTCAAAAAATTGGTATCAGAGTATGTCCTTTGAATAAGCTTGACAAATTGAAGATGATCCTATAAGCACAAGATGGCTAAGAAAATAAGGAAAGAGAATTAGAGTTGATATATATGGTCATGATTCTTATGAAGTAAGTATGTACCTTGAAGACTAATTTAGATAATGGAACCAAATAAAATGAGATGACTATTTAGGATCTTAAAAATTAGTTAGGGGTTGAAAATGAAAGTATAAGATCAAGAGAAGAAGAGTGTAAGTAGTTCAAGACAGATGTGGAAAAGCTCATAGTCAAGTTTAGTCATAGATCAAAGGATTGTAGAAAGGTCTCAATGGATGAGAATTCATATAACTATGGAAGGGGAAAGAGTTAGTTAAAGGGAGATCATATTCATCATTAATCAAGAGTAAAAAATAAAAAGAATGATGACAAGGAAGATAAGTCAAATATTGGTGTTAAGCATGAAATATAATGAGAGGGGGGGTGAATTAGTATATTATATATCTTTTACTTAATATGATTTATTTTCTGTAACCACTTAATCACACATTCAAGATATGAAATAAAACTAAAATAATAACATGAACCACGAGAGAGAGAGAGAGAGAGAGAGAGAGAGAGAGAGAGAGAGAGAGAGAGAGAGAGAGAGAGAGAGAGAGAGAGAGAGAGAGAGAGAGAGAGAGAGAGAGAGAGAGAGAGAGAGAGAATTTTTACATGGAAGCCCCAAGTAGGAAAAACCATAGAGAACAATCTCAAGTATATGAATGAGCACCAAATCAAATTACAAAGTTTGCAAGCACCAACTTCAATGAGCACCAACCCCTTTTCCAAGCACCAACACAATAAATATTTACGAGCACCAACCCAAAGGAGCACTAACCCCTTGAAAATATTTGTGAGAACCAACCCATTGGAACACCAAACTCTCTTATGTATAAAACAAAACTATCTCTTAATGTTTCTTACTCAACAAATGATAGAACTCTACAATATCTCTTACTTTTCTCTCCTCTTTTCTTATATAAAACAATTACAAAACCATGCACTCTCTTTCATATTATAAATGGCTTCTCAAGATTTTATTTATAGCTTTCCAAATGACCTTTGTCATTCACCCTTTGTGACCTTTCAACTCACATGGAAAATGGCATCAAATTGACATGACCCTTTGAATCCTTGCATTTGAAAATTGACATGGTGACCCTTCATAAGCAAATGCATCCTTTCCTATTTTGGTTACTTTTCATATTCCTCAAAGTGTCTCATTATGGAAAAATGCAGCATACCCTATTTTGTCTTCACATGATGACTCTTAGAATTCTTCAAGATGACTTTTCATGAGAAAATGCGTCCCATTCCTCTTTTGTCTTTACCCCATGACTCTTTGACTTCTCCATGTGCCATCTTTGGACTTATATGCAACCAAAAATATATTTATTAATATTAAATAAATATTAACACACATTACCAAGATACGAATATTAAAAAAATCAAAGCAATTAGTTCATCTTCATCTATATCAGGAATGTCATCCTCCTTGAGTTTCTAACCTTGCAACTTCTTCTTTGTCTTCATTTTAGTCTTGAAAGTAGCTTCCTTCTTTGGTAGTATATCATCATTCTTACTCATCTCATAGGTATTAAGGGTGCCATGTAATTGATCTATCTTCAACTGAGTAAGGTCATGACTCCCTTATATAGAAGATACTTTTAGATCAAACTTGAGGGATAGGTACCTTAATACCTTTTAAACTATAGTAGCTTATTCAAGGTTCTCTCCAAGACCTCTAATGATGTTCATAATCTCATCAAATATTTGTAGAAAGGATACCATAATATCTTATTCATTCATCTTGAGACTTTCAAATTACCTTCTGAGTCTGCAATTTATAAAGCTTGACCTTTAAATCTCTTTCATAAATGAGCTATAATTTATCCCATATCTCTTTAGCAAATTACTAATGGATGAACTTGGTATATTTAGTCTCTGAAAGACCACAAGTAATAGCATTCATCACCTTGGAATTATTCTCAAATGACTTCTCATTTATAGCACAAGATAGAGGAATCATATGATCAACATATCTATCCATAATAAATTGCCAAATATTGAACCCTAAAGACATAATATATGTCCTCATCCTATCACTCCAAAATTTGTAATTGGATCCATTGAAAATTAGTGATTTCTTAGTATAGAAACCTCCATGATGACTACCCATATTATACCTTAGATCACCTTTAAGTTGTTAAGCCTTTACCAAAGGACCTACTCTAATACTAATTATTAGAGGTAAAATCGCTGAGAGGGGAGGTGAATCACTGAGCCCAGATATTTTAATTTTAATTTTAATTTTAATTTTAGTCCTTTAAAATATTAACCAATCAATATATATCAAAAAGATCAATAATCATTAAAAAGAGAGCTCATACATTCAATACATACATAAGATCAAACATATAACACATAGTTCCTTTGGGAAACCCTCATGGGGAATAAAATCCACTCTCAAGCCTACAACACAAATGGACTACTATCCTATAATAAATTATAAATAAGTGACTGCTCAACTCCTTAAATGAGAAAACATGGATCATATCCTCCTAACCAAAGGTATTTAGTGAAACACCCATTTCACAAGTAGAAACTAACCTTAAGTAAGACAAAGTCATTTAGACCCTCCTTTAAACACATCCAATTTAGATATGGTGTCTTTAACACCTAATGATGGATCTCTATTTATTTAACCCTATCTAAAATAGGCCTTTGACATAGGCATGCCACAATCTATCGCCTTCTTCACTCACATTGTCCTCATATGCACACTCAGACCTCTTTAAAATATCTTCAAACTACAAGAGAAATTATATGACATCATAAATATAACCTAAGGGTCATACATATAGTCCTCATTCTTCTCTAATTATCAACTCATCTAACTAGGAATTATACCTCTCCTTCACTTCACAACTCTCACATCCACTTTGCATAAGTCTCTCTCAAATCTTTCATACATGCCTAGAAACCAACACATTTGGTTTCAATATGTGTGTGTGTGTGTGTGTGTGTGTGTGTGTGTGTGTGTGTGTGTGTGTGTGTTGTGTGTGTGTGTGTGTGCGTGCGTGCGTGCGTGCGTGTGTGTGTGTGTGTGTGTGTGTGTGTGTGTGTGTGTGTGTGTGTGTGTGTGTGTGTGTGTGTGTGTGTGTGTGTGTGTGTGTGTGTGTGTGTGTGTGTGTGTGTGTGTGTGTGTGTGTGTGTGTGTTCAAGTCTAAAATAATCCTTATCAACCACAATACATGCCTTCACCCTTAAGGCATCTCATATGGGTCACAATTAAGCACAATCCACTTTCAAAAAGGCCTAAGTCACTTTTAGGTACTATGGTGACCCATTCAGCTCTTTGACACTATTTTGAGCATAATAAGAACATAGGAACACTTTCTAAAATAATGGACCCATTTTACATGATTTATAGGTCATATTTAAGTGCCAACATCCATCACATTACCCTTATACTTTAGCATAAAATTATTAAATAATATTTTATACATATAGTCACCATGAATGAATACACATTCAACTTCTAAACCTTTGTTCGTACTATATATGTTTGATCAAACCTTCATAATTCACACAAATCATCCTTATAGAGTCTACAACACTTAGAAATATCCATTTTACCATAGAACATTGAAATGACATCTAAATGAGCTTAAACATCCTTCTCAGGTCACTTGTAGAACATGCATAAAAACATAGTCAACTTTAGAGCTCAATATCTTTGTTTGTACACACTTACAAATCTTTAAATTAGGTTCATTAGATGTGCCATAGAGTCCTCTTCATATTTTTTTTACATCATGAGAAAATTCATTTTGGATCAAAATATATGGCCCAAAAACTAGACACTAGTCTTTCCTTCATAAATTCAAATATTCAAATGCAAATGGTCACAGTTAAACTTCAAACACTATGCTCATATCTCATGTCCTCTAAGGTTTAGATTAATTATTTATCGTTGATATTTTCCAAAATTTAATGCATAGGCACCAATACTCAAATGTTAAACCTCATTCAATTTGACCTAATCTCATTCAATCTTGTAATATTGACTCCACATGCTCCATCGATCTTTGTAGATCAACTAGATCTTTAACTATCAATGCTCACCATTTGATCAATTTGTATGAACACCCACTCGCTATTAGATCCTTATCCTTTACCTTTGCTTATTAACTAAGCATAATTAATCTATCCTCATCTAAATACTTCTTAACTTCTTGGATAAATTCACACCATTGATATTACTCAAACTTTAACTTATGCAAAAATGACTATGGGAACCTTTGAAATATGCTTGGACGGCCAACTTTGTATAGTCATAACTTTTGCCTCACTCACTTGCATGATCTTAAATTTTGACCATATGATCTCCTCACATATTATAATCTAACCATGTGACAAAATGATCCTAAAATATTCATTCATGTAAGATATAATACAATTAAAATGCCTTCTCAAAATCTTCTATCACATAACCAACTATGCTTAAAATTTATCTAGGAGACCAACTTTGCTCTTTCATAACTTTTGTCATGCTTCAACATATGATCTAAAATATAGTGAAAATTAACTATGCATAAAATTTAGAAAACCCATATGATCACCTTATCCTAAAATTTCCACACATGAAAGATATGTCTCCATCAAAATTCTTACTTGGCTCTTCTTTCCATATTGTAAATTTGGCTAAGTATGGAAAAACATTGTCAAAATGCATAATATCCCAAATTTTCACCCATATATCTTTGACTAAGCTTAGGAGAAGGAAATAAGATTTAACACATAAAAACTAGGGAATAATATGATAAAAAATATATTACTAACTCCCCTTGACTCATCCACACATGGTAATGGTGACTTCATCAAATTGCCTACTCATATTTTCTACCACTAGACCCAAAATGTCTAAATGAAGTCTATGGACAAGTAGATGATATCCACTCATAAAAAAAAGAATTAAAAGCATATATAACATCTTAGGTACCTCTTTCACATGTTATAATAACCATACTCATCCCTAAACATCTCTAACCATGTCAAAACTGAATATCAACCAAGCCAACTTTAAACACACTAGGACAAGCACATTACACACTTTGTCATTGTCACTTAGGCTAATAAATCACTTCATCCACTTATAAATATACCTATATGACATAATCATGATATCACTAGCAAATCTCCAACAAATTATCTACCTAATCAATCTATATACATCTTTAGGAATCCATTTCCTAATCATGCTTTTATGTCTAATTTTGTACAGGTTAATTAAAGATGCACTATGGACACCACAAGACCCATGTGATAAGTATGATCCATGATAAAATTATACCTAAATAATTTTTTAGTGCTTCTAAAACAACTAATATCTCAGATATCCTTACAAGAGACCCCTTAAAACCATCTAAATCAAGTAAATCTAGCCCCAAGACTCTCTCAGGATTTTTGTATCTCATTATTTAGGATCCTCTCAAGGAAAAATTATCTAAACCCATTCAAGATATTAAAATAGAAATAAAGGATGAGAAATATATCAATAAGGATGCTTTTTTATACATCCCAAAAGATACACATACCACTCCTTTAGTCACTACAACACCTTCATGTATCATGCTCATCCCCTTTATCATACTCTCCCCTAAGGAGACTATTATGTTACCTCAATCAAATCCAAGACCATATCCCCTCATATCTCAATAAGAGACAAATATTGTAAATATATGAATTAGGGGGAAGGATTTAGGAATTGGAAAAAAAGCCTTATAGCATTATGAGGAAAATCTTTTCAACATCCTCCTATAAGGATTGAACTCCCTAAAGAGGATATCCCTGTTATTCCCGATCAAATTTTAAAAGGAAAGGAACTTATTCCACCTATTCAAACTTGAACATCCATATTAGGACCTCATACTTAAGTTGAAATAAAAACCAACTTTGTGGAATCCTCTTATAGAGAGAATATACCATTACAAATGGATGTTCCCATTATAATAATGTCAATTCTGTTACACCCCTAACCTATCACATGTATTAGGATAGGAATAGCTAAATTATGGCTTAATTATACCTCTTTGATGATATATCACATTTATATATTAATTAATTTGGTTAGTAGGTCTGCCTATGAAGTAACCGTGGCCTAGATAGACTATATATAGGAGGTAGTGGGTAATTGTTTATCATCATATTATGAATTCTGCTCTTATTGAAACTTGTGGAGATCACCACCTCAAATTGGATTGTATATTATCATACATTATGATATATTTCAGTCATATTTTGATCTATTTCTTCTATTCTACTTTATTGTTGAAGTAAATTCATTACAAGTAGTATCAGATCTATGATTTGGGCAATCTTGTGAGTGAAACCCTAATTTTTTAAATTTGGCTATATCTAGAAAAAGGTTTTAAATTTATCTCCATTTTTTTTAATGGAGGTGAAAAATAATTAAATTAATATCCCATTAAAATTTAAGATCATTTGGATCTATTTTACAAAATTTATCACCATTTTAGGGTTTTTCATAAAATTGCTCTATACTGCGCAATTAAAAGAATTTTTTTTAGTTATTTAAATTTTTGGAAAGATTATAAAAATTTAGATAGGTTATTTTATTTGTATGTTTTGATTTGAGGCCAACATAAGTCTAAAATCACTTGGTCAAAGTTGGGTCAAAAGTGCCAATCAAGGTCGACATCGTAAAGCCCTTTTATGGTAGGTCCACAAACTCAGGGCTGAGGAAAGGGTGATGAAACTCTAGGTAAAACTCCCTAAAATGAATAGATGGATTCATAATGGGGATGTACTAGATCCTTTGTACCAGGGTTATCTGACATAGATCACAAAGTGAGCTAGCTTGACTATAGTGTGCAAGGCATTCAAAGTGAGGTGCAAGGCATATAATCTAAAATGAAATCCATACAAGATAGTTTGGTAGATATCATGATGGATTTGAAAAATAACTAGTCAAATAATATAGATATCACTATTTCACAACCCCACCAAGGTGGTTCTCTCAACCAATCTACTTCAAATCCAACTACATTACCATAGAGGAACCTATTACCAAAGGTGGATATGCACAAATTTGACGGAAAAGATCCACTCAATTGGATAAACCAAATGGATAATTTTTTTGATCCACATCAGATCCCAGGTGGATAGAAGGTTACCATGGCATCCTTGTATCTTGAACTTGATCAATTCATTTGGTATCGATGGTTGTGTGTTTAAAAGAAAAAGATGACTCTTAGTGTCACCTGGTTAATTTTTACAGAGGAGCTATAATTACACTATAGAAATAATGTGACAAAGAATTACTTCAACCAATTCGAAAAATTGTGATAGACTATCTCCGTCAAGGATTATATTCATCATTTTTTAGAACCTATCCTTACATGTGTAGATAATTTTTGAGGAGAACTTAAATGACCTATTTTTGGGTGGACTCAAGGACCACATTCAACATGAGGTATGCATGTTTAATCCACCTAAGATTTTTGATTCTATTATCATGGCACGTAGAGCTAAGGAAAAATTCATAACCAAAAATAAGTAGCCATTCACTCACTTCAAAGATCATATCATATTGACACCAACATTTCCTCCACCTACCTGATTGACCCCTCAACAAATTAAAGAGAAGAGTGCAAAAGGATTATGTTTTAGTTGTGATAACAAGTGGAGAAAAGGACATAGATGTGTTGAGAAGAAGTTATTCTACATTGAGGGATCCAATGAAGATGAAGAAGAAGATGATGCCTCCAATGATGAGGAGGAAGAGATAGAGGAGGTACCTGAAGATTCTCAACTTACAATCTCTTGTCATGCACTTGTAGATATTAGCACTCCACAAAATATTAAGGTGGTGGGTTTCCTCAAGAAATAAAAGGTGATAGTGTTGATTGATTTAGGGAGCACATATAACTTCATCAACCATAAGTTGGCCACTCGATTGAACAGTTTCATCTACCCAACACTAGAATTTTAGGTCATGATTGCATAGGGTGGTGCAATTAATTATTCAAGTAAATTCCATAGTATTAAACTTGTTATGGGTGAGTACAATCTCAATTCTCCTATGTTTGTTATTCCTATGGGTAGCACATACATTTTTTTGGGAGTCTAATGGCTCACAACCTTGGGTACCACTGAGATGAACTTCCAAGAACTATTCATGCACTTTCATTCTGAAGGTAGGAAAATTGAACTATGTGGATTACAAGGAAAATCTCCAGAATTGATTAGTTCACATCAAATGACCAAGATGCTAAAAAAGGGGACAAAGGGAATTATTACATGATTATGTTCCATAGAATTTCAACCCACATAGGAATCTACACATCTTGATCTATAAATGATTCTTGATGACCACCCATCTATTTTTGGGGCCATGACAAAAGGAATACCACCAAAAAGAGAACATGATCATGCCATTCAACTACTTCTAGGGAGTCAACCACCAAATATCAGACCATATAGATATCCATATGCATAGATGAGTGGAATAAAAAATATGGTCGATGAGATGCTAGAGGTAGGGATCATCAAGCATAGCCAAAGTGCATATTCATCACCAGTGGTCATGGTGTAGAAGAAGGATGACACATGGAGGATATGCCTAGATTATAGGGAACTCAACAAGTACACCATCAAAGATAAGTTTCCTATTATAGTAATTGATGATTTACTTGATGAGTTTCATGGTGCTAATTATTTCACAAAATTGGATCTTTGCTTAGGGTACCACTCTAGTTTTGGCTACTCTAGACTTCTCAAAGACATTCACTATTGAATGTGATGCTTCTAGATCTAGGTTAGGAGTAGTACTAATGCAGGAAGGAATACCCATTGCATTTGAGAGTTGTCAATTCAAAGGTAAGAATCTACAAAAACCTATCTATGAGAAAGAAATGATGGTTATTCTTCATGTAGTTAAATAATGGAGGCCCTATGTGATGGGTAGACACTTTAAGGTGAAAATAGATCATGATAGTCTCAAATAATTTTTGGATCAAATATTATCATCTAAGGAACAACAAAAGTGGGTAACCAAAATGTTGGGTTATGATTTTGAAATCATCTATAAGAATGGTAAAGGTAATGTAGTAGTAGATGCACTATCTAAATGGGATACATCCATAGAAGCATGACTTTGTGCAATGTCCATGTTGCAAGAAAATTGGGTGGATGAAGCTAGGTTAGAATAGGAGCAAGAAAAGGATACAAAGTTTATGATTTATAATCTCAAGCAAGGTACTTTATCCTCTAACAAATTTGAATGGAAAGGTAAGGTCCTATGGTATAAGGATAGGTTATACTTGTGCAAAGATTAAGAGCTTAAGTATAAGATTCTTGTGGAGTTGCATGATTCTTGAAAACTTATCACAGAATTAAGAAAGAACTATTTTGGGAAAGACTCAAGGGATATGTACAAAATTTTGTGGAAGAATGCTTGATTTGCCAACATAATAAAGGTGATACAATTAAGACCTTACGTCTGTTACAATCGTTAGCAATTCCTAGTCAAAGGTGGGAGGAGGTTTCCATGGATTTCATCATAGGGTTTCCTTTTTCTGAAGGTAAGAATGTTATCTTGGTCATTG
The DNA here is from genome assembly GCA_037957365.1 of Torreya grandis. NCBI lineage: Eukaryota > Viridiplantae > Streptophyta > Pinopsida > Cupressales > Taxaceae > Torreya > Torreya grandis. Next base: position 376,276 of record JARHVA010001019.1, read on the forward strand.
TCAACAAGCTTACAAAATATGCCCATTTTTTTTCTCTCTCACACCCATTTTCAGCAAGTATAGTAGCAACTATTTTTCGAGAGGCAGTTCTAAAATTACATAGAACCCCAAAATCAATTATAAGTGATCATGATCCTATTTTCACTAGTAATTTATGGACTTAACTATTTTCATGTTTGGGTACTCAGCTATCTCATAGCTCATCTTACCACCCCCAATCTAACGGATAAACAAAAGTGGTTAACAATTGTTTAGAGGGGTATCTCCATTATTTTGTATCAAATAAATAAGAACATTGGGTTAAATGGATACCACTTGCAGAATGGTGGTATAACACATCTTTCCATACCTCTTCTAAAATGTCTCCATTTCTAGCACTATATGGTTACCATCCACCTTCCATCATTTTTTCATTAAAGGTGTAAACCAAGGTTTGAAATGTGGAGGAGCACATTCAACATCAACAAGAGGTTTTGGCTAGTTTGAGAGAGAATTTTGCCTTGGCACAAAATAGGATGAAGAAACAAGTAGAATACCACCATAATGAGCAAAATTTTGAGGTGGGTGACTGGGTATTTGTACATTTGTATCATTAAAAGTATATGTCCTTGAAGTAATAGAAAAAGGACAACAAACTTGCTCCTAAGTATTATGGCCCTTATTAGGTTCTATAGAAAATTGGAAGTGTGGCTTAGAAGCTCGAGTTACCTCATTCATCTTACATACACCCAGTATTTCATGTTTGAAGAAGGTCATTGGATAGAAAGTTGTAGCCTAGACAGAGCTCCCAAAACTAGATGAAGAAGGATGAGTCATTTTGGAACAAGAGAAGATCCTCCAAACACATACTAAAAGGTTGAGAACTAGAGATATTAGGGAATATTTGATCAAGTGGAAGAACCTATGTAGTGAAGATGCAACTTGGGAAGGTGAAGATTTTCTACAACAACATCTAGAGTTGTTCAATGTTGAGGACAATGTTGGTTTGAAGGGGAAGGGTATGCTACAACCCTAACCTATCACATGTATTAAGATAGGAATAGCCAACTTGTGGCTTACTTATCCCTCTTTGATGCTATATCACATTTCTCTATGCATTCATTTGGTTAGTAGGTTGGCTTATGGAGTAACCATGGACTAGATAGACTATATATAGGAGGTAGTGGGTAATTTTTTATCATCATATTGTGAATTTTGCTCTTATTGAAACTTGTGGAGGTTTCCCCCTCAAAGTGGCTTGTCTATTATCATATATTCTGATATATTTCAATCATATTTGGATCTATTTATGCTATTCTACTTTATTGTTGAAGTAAATTCATTACAAATTCATAATCCTTCAAATCCCTACTACCCACGATGCCTAGATTTAAAGTCTTATCCCAAGCACAAAGTACCTACTATGGGGAATATCCAAACAACTAGTATAAAGGATCAAAACTTGAAAGTTAAAGAAACCTTCATGCCAATGCCTCAAAAGATCAAAAAATCTAACCAGAATCCATTAATGGGGTCTTACTCTAATATTCTCGATCAACTTATTCAAGATTCCCTTATCACACTCCCACTCATAAAACCTATTAACCCCCATATTCAAAAATTGGCATGGTATCAGGAAAATAAGAAATGCGCACATCATCAAATAGAGACACATGATACTAAAATTTGTGGTTCAAAACTTATTAGAAGAGGATGATCTTTTAATGGAATAATTTGTTCATAACTATCCCCATAATCAAACTACTAGGGTCATGTCCACCTTAGGAACTAGTATATTACCAAGAGGATAAAAATGAGTTTTAAAGGAAGATAGAATCTCTGAAAGAAATAATTATCAACTCCTCATAAACACTCTTTATTTGGATGAATCTAAAAACATGATAAACCCACCATTATTTCAGATAGATGCCATTCACATAACTACATGATCCTAGACCCAAAATCCCTATAAAGCTAAAGTGAGTATTTTAAAATCTTATAATTATACCACAAATATTCTTATAATTCCCATCCCAAAATGTAAAATTTATATTTTAGGAAAAGCACAAAATAATATTGCTTTAGAATCGATACAAATTTCCATCCTAAAGTAATTTCATCAAGTCCTAATCAATATGTTTTTATATGAAATTATCCAAAACTCTGCTCAGCATCATGAGGATATGATAAAAGCATTAAAAGTTAAAAAAATACAATCAAATCAACCCCAACCTCTATTATATTTTATTTCTTTGATTCAAAATTCATCATCTATAGCATTCCACAATTTTGAAATATCACTATTGTAGCATGATGACCAAGATTTGTTGCTTTTATCACTACCCAAATTGATCAAACCTAAATCAAACAAGTAATGATGGATAATAAATAAATAATAAATATTATCTCCTCTCATTCTTTTAAGTAACTACAGTTACCTAAAATGGTTGTAGCTCAATCTCTAGTCATTTATGAGCATTCAACGATACTGTATCCCCTATGTTAGGAATGATTGTCCTTCTCATCCAAGTAGGTATATGTACCCTCCCTAAATTATTTTATATAATAGAAGGGGAGTTTAAATACAATATCCTATTAATATGTCCTTGGATATTTACTATACATTACATCTCCTCCACCTTGTACTGATGTATTAAATGTGAACATGAGGGTAAGATCCATAATGTTCTGGCTTATCCCCATCCATTTAAAACTTGAAACCTTACCTTTAAAAAAGATGACATCTTAATTCCATTATAAATTATGATCCAATCATAATATAATGAATCATCATATATTACAATAATCCCCACATCAAGAATTACTAGCAAGGATTTTATTGATTTTATGTTTCAACAACTATTAATGGGAGAATATTAGTTACTAACACTCAACACTCTCCCCACTCCCCAGGAATATGGGTGTCCCAACAAACAACATGCATATTTTCCTAATATTTGTGAACTTATTACATTTGGTCCACATTTCCTCCAAACTCATTTAATATACAAGTGAATTAATCGACCTTCTTCAGGTCTTGATAGCCAAACTCATGCCAAACCATTCACCTCAAATTTCTTATTCCTAGATAAACCCTAATTTATGAAAACATACCTATAATGGTGTTATTGGAAGGGATTTGGAATAGGATGATATTAAAAAAGGTTTAATGATGTCATGTTATGATATTTTAGGAAACCCCATAAAAAACATGGCCTTTTTTTTAACAAAAATCCTAAAACCATCTTATAATCATACTTCTCATGACCCTACTCCTCCCTATGATTAAAAATCAGCTCATGTATAGACCATAAACCATATTTATCCAACTTGGATACATTTACCACTCAATTTTACCTTTAACTCATGATATTCTCATACCCTACACATCCTTAGTCCATCTTAGCTCTTTGGCACACTAGACAGGCTCTCTAAAGACCCACCAGGGCCCTTTCAAGAACTTGTTGACCACCCTAGGAACTTATTTGATCTAGGTCAAAGCTTAAGGAAGAAATAAATGGCCTAGGTTTCACATTTTATTCACAAATTCCTTGGCCTAGGCCATGGTCTAGGAAAAACATGCACAAAAAAGTGCCCTATTTGGGCCTAAATAGCTAGAAACTACTAGTTTTTGGTTGTTTGACAGATTAGGGTTGAGATATATGCCTCTTTATCATTAATTTAAGCCTTTAAATTCACTCTCTCCTAAAATATTAATATAATATTATCACTTTATCATCAAACTCAAATCTTGGTTGCCTCCTTGAATTTCTCTTGGTTCTTCCTTGGCACAATAGCTTTCATTATGATAGGGGATGCCCTACTTCTTTGTAGCTATTCTTGGTGATTCACATTTCTCTATATAGTGTTCCTAAAGCTTATGATATTATCCTTAATCCTTAAAGACCCCATTTAACCTATCTCTTATGCTCATTTCATTAGATTTTCCACAAATTAGTAGCTTTTCCTTACCTCTCCCATAACATTTGTCTTTTGGTCTGGACTCAGCTTATACACAGCCTAATCATATTCCTCTCTTGCCTCCTATCTTGGAAAATTTATTTTTCTAAATATTGAACATCTATCTTAAGTTTTATGAGGGTACTTTTCTTTATAAAGTGAAAATATTTATTTATTTGTAGTAGTATGCATGCTAGGGTTTGCTTTATTTTAGTGATTTAGTTATTTTGTGCATTATTTAAAATAGTTTCTAAAGTATATTCATTCATATGTGGTTATAAGATATCTTCATTACTTTAAATATTTAACACTACATGTTATTCTTGCATTGGAAACATTTTCATTACATAGTAAGACTCTACATGCTCAAAATTATCTATACAAGTTGCTTAAACAATCTCTCTCTCTTGCTAAAGTAGAACATTGCATTGTTAGAAAATCATAATGTTGAAAGTGAAAGATAGCTCAAACCTAGACTAGGCATGCTCTTAAACCCTTTCTTGAAAACATATTTACTACTTAAAATGTCTTTTATTTGGCTTTAAAGTGTCTTAGCTTCTATATTTTCATTTCATTTATTGTTTCTATAATTCGTGTGAAATCAATTGTCTAGTCTTAGCTAGTTAAATTTCTATGGTTGGATCCACTAGAGATACCTATGTCCTTTTTGCACTTGATCATGCTAACCCAAACCTAGTTTACAAGTCTATCTATATCTTGGTTCAAGATGGAAAATCAGATACCCACTATTGATCTCTTGTAGCCCATAAAAGCCCTAAGCCTTCTAGCCTCTTAGTGGTTTGCTTTAGCACCCTTTGTACCCCCTACCAAAAACATGTGGTTTTTTTCAAATTCTTGGAACTACATTCAGGCACACCTGATGGGACCTTCTTTGCCTTTGACCTAAGCAAAAGGTCCTTGTCTTTGATGAGCATGGTCTCACTCATGATGGTCCACTATAGGATGATGTTGAAGTTTTATTCAACTCTGATGCATTTGAGCACCCTTATTCTCTTATCTTATCTTTTGACCCCACCTCTTTACCAGATGCCTCAATTCTAGAAAAAAGGACTCAGTTCCCTCTCTATATTGAGACTTCTATTGATGATTTCTATGTCAAGTAGTGCATTATTGATGGATTTGTGTTAAATATCATGCCCCTATGTGTTTTCAATGAGCTTAGGATTAGTAAAAAGAAGCTCTCCTATTCTCATCATAACTATGTTGGCTTCAACAATGATGTAGTTATGCGAATGGGGAACATGAAGCTCTAGGTTAAGTCCAACCCCAAGATTATTAGGATCAAGTTTTGCATGTTAGACCTTGATCTTTCATACAACATGATTCTTGGTCATCCTTGGACCACTACCATATAGGCCATCACGTTGATCATGTTTTATATGGTTTATTTCATGCAAAGGTGAGGTTCATACACTAGAGGCCAACCCAAGTCCTTGAGAATTTATATAAGTAAAGATAAAGCCCTCAAGTGAGGCTTTGGCTATCTATTAATGGGGCTCTATAGATTCTCATACACCCCATGTTTCTGAGTCTCATTTTCTCAAGGATGAGAATTGTAATCTAGATGAGTGTCAATTAACATTCATTCATTCATTCATAGTCTGACATGCATCAATCGATTCCTTATTCTATTTCATGATTCCAAGTCAACTCATATCTCTTTGGATACCTCTTTTAGTATGTATCCCTAGACATTGAGCTTTCCCTAACATCATGTTTTCTTGTTAGAGTATATGATCTCTCAATGTGTCTCCCACTAAGACCACTAGAGTAGTTAAATCCAATCTCGATTGTTGTTTCATTCATGTTATGGAATGAAACTTGTTAAAGGAGAGAAATGCTTACACCAAGCTCATGTGGGTTTATTATAAACATGATTATCCCCTTGATCATACTAGTTTGGAGATCTCTCTCACTGATGGCCCAACCCCTAGCGTTCTTATCATGATTGTGCTTATGGTTGAACCTGAAGTGTTAGATCAATCATTATTTCCTACACTTTAATGCTTTAAGGAAGACAATTTTATAGATGTTTAAGTATCCATATATGTCAACCTCAATAATTAAGTAAGGACAAAGATCATTAAGATCAATTCTAGCCTTTTTCTAGAGGAATGGGACATTTTGGTCACCTTATTACATGAATTTTTGGATGTATTCTCTTAGGAATACAATAATATGAATGACATGGATCTTGACATTGTTTTCCATAACCTAGTTATGGATGATGGGACCCAACCCATTTACCAAAAGTATTGACCAATGGCAGTTAAAGTCTCCCAACTAGTCAAGGCTAAGATTGAGAAACTCATCTAAGTTGGTTTTATCTAAGCCATTGACTACCCTTGATGGGTGTCTAATATTATTCATATTCTTAATAAGAATGGATTAGTTTGGATCTACATCAACTTTTTAGATCTCAATATGGCTTGCCTAAAGGATAATTTTCCTACTCCTTTGATCAACTAGATTATTGATTCTAATCCTAGTATTCAGATCATGTCCCTCATGGATGGATTCTTAGGGTATAACCACATTTGGATTACACATGTAGACCAGCAAAATATGACATTCACTACCCCATGGGGTACCTTATGTTATGCCATCATGCCTTTTAGATTGAATAACATCAGGTCCATATATCAGTGTGCTATGACCCATATTTTCCATGACCTTATCCATAATATTTTTGAGTGATATGTCAATGATCTCCTTCATAAATAATATGACTATGTGCAAGACCTCAATATCATCTTTAAGCATCTCCAAGAGTATTACATCATCCCTAACCTTGAGAAGTTCATTTTTATATTCTCTACTAGAAAGATTATTGGTTTCCTCATTTCAAAAAGGGGCATTAAGGTGGATCTTAAGAAGATCAAGGTGATATTTGAGATGCCTCCCCCATGTAATGTCATTTAGTTGTAGTCCATACTATGAAGACTCAACTTTATTAGACATTTCCTTGAGGAGTATGCTCACAAATCCATACCCCTCACATATATCTTATGAAATAACATGCCATTATTATGGTTTACTAAATTCCAAGTAGCTAATAATTGAAGCACATGCTTCATAATCCTCCCATACTAATGTTACCCATTGAGGGGAATGAGTTCATCTTATACACCTCTATCATTTATCTTTTCATTTAATCCATGATATTCTAAAAGTATGACACTAGTAATAAAGAGATATATTTACTACATTTATCATATGCTAGTTAACCCTGACCTCAAGTACTCTCTTGTTGAGTGACAGTGCCTCTACCTCATCTTCACCATGAAGACATTGAGACATTACATGTTGTGTCAAACCACTAACATTATTATCCAATATGATCCACTCTACTATCTACTTAGCGAAACACATCTTTCTGGTTGGACTATGAGGTGGATCATGTTTCATTAGGAGTTTTACCTTTACATTATTAACCAAAAGTTCACCAAGGGTTTGGATTTAGCTAAGAAACTTGTTGAGTGCCCACTACTTAATTGTAGCATGAAACTAGTTGATGATACCTTTCCTAATGAGATGGTCTACTAAATCAACCATGCTAATATTTTAGAGTGTGATTGGTATTCAAGACATCATCTGTTACCTTGAGACCCAATATTATAACATTGACACTCCTTTATAGGAATGTTGTCATCATTCATAGTGTCTTGTTCAAGAGGGGTCTCAATAATTTGTTGATGCAGTGCCTCACCTCTAAGTATACTCCTATCATGTTGGAGGAGTCTCATGGGAGTGTTTTTGGTGGTCACTTGGGAGGGCAAGCCATCACTTAGTATATTATTAGGATGGGATAATACTTGCCCACTCTTGTTAAGGATGTAATCTAACATGATAAAAAGTGTAAGATGTGCCAAGTCACTAAGTATGCCATCAATACCCCTGTATTCCTATTACATTCCATTTTATCTCCGTAGCCATTCTTATTTTGGGCTCTCATCTTTATTGGTGAGTTCAAACCTACCTCTTTTGATGGCCATGACTAGTTCATCATTGTCACTAACTATTTCATAAAGTGGGTTAAGGCCACGCATCTTAGTGACATGTGTGAAAATATCATCACCAATTTTATCTTAAACTAACTTATTTATAAGTTCAAGGTCCTTGCTATGATATGGCTCATAATGGCCTAGGTTTACAAAGCCCTGAGATGTGTGAGTTCACTTAATGCTTCAATTTCAAGCTTTGTTTATCCTCCACCCATTACCCCTAAGGAAATGGGCAAGAATAGTCTTCAAACAAAACTTTGAAGAATATGATTCTATATATTGTTTCCCAATCCAAGAGGGACTAGCATCTCATGCTCTATCTTACCCTATGGGCCTATCAGACTAGCTTCTAAATGGCCATAAGGGCAACCCCATACTCTCTCATGTATGGGTCTAATGATTTTCTTCCCTTATAAGTCTTAATACCTTTGTTACAGGTTAACACATTTGGATCTATTTTATATGAGGAAGAATGCATCACTCACTTTGCTGAGCTTGAGCAGTTAGATGAGTGATTCCTAGCTAATCTTGAGCATAACCATGCTTACTAACACTATCAACTCCATCAATTTTAGAAGTTAGTGCACCTTCATCAATTTAAGTTAGGTGATATGGTCCTCTTACTATATAAGGATCACTTTAAGAAGGCAAAAATTGCACACAAGTGGTTTGGATCTTTTGTTATCACTACCTCTCTAGAGAATGGGGCTTATCATCTCTCAATCCTCAAAGGCAAACCCATATGGTACTTGATCAATGGGTTCTGACTCAAGACATTTCATGTCTAGAGCCCATGTGGCCCTCCAAGAAAGTTTCCTATTATGGTAAGGTGAACCTTTCATCACTTATATCACCACTAACTTCTATGCCACTTGTATATGTGTGTGCACATGGGTTCTAGCAGTTCCTACTATCTAATCACATATATATAGTAGTCTATATTAGATGAAGCATACACATCACACACAAAATCATATACACACATGTGCTAATAATGGGAAATAATTATATATATATATACATCACAACAAATACATGTTTTTTCTTTAGGTACATCACATGGCTTCTTCTAAGCTTGGCCTTATAATCCCCAAAACTACCACATACATGGATATACATATGATAATATCCCTATCAACCTATAATTGAGATACATATATGGTAGTCATGTCTCTAGTGGAGACATCTATCTCTACCTATAAATTATTTGATCCACCATATACTCTAGGGTTCCAGTCAGTCTACCCTATCTCTAGGTGCATCCACTCCTCTAGTCTAATCTCAAGTTAGTTTAGCCTATAGTTGATCTATTTTAGCCTCTACTCTAACTAGTCATACCTCAGCTTGTGTTATAACCATCTCATGTTGTGTTTTAGTTATCTTTAGTCATACTTTGGCTTCCTTGTGCTATACTAACTCCACCTCTAGCTATGGTATCTAGTGGCATGCCCTCACTAGCTTGAGTGAGGCTCATGAACCCACCTACTAGAAACAAATATGTGGTTTTTACCACACTAGTATATGAAGCACCTATTATATTAGTGGTTTCACCACTACATTATTGAATAACTCCCTCAATATTAAATCCACCTGGGGTCCATTCTAGCTGGCTAGTCTCCTACACACACTTAGAGAGCATATATTTTAGTCACATATTGACTCTCATTGAGGATGAGTACAAAGATAAAGTGTTTTTTAGAAAATACACTTAGCTTACCTAATAGTTTTGATTTCCTCTATGACCCTCATATAGGTCATGATCCTCTTAGTGGTGGTGGTCTTCATCATTGTTTCCTCTCTCCACTACAGCCCCCTCACTTTGCCTTGACTATTTTTCATGCTTAGCCCTAGTTATATTGAGCTATGTTCAGCTCTCCTACACCACTACAGCCTATATCCCTAGATGGTGGTATAGAATTTATGGGCCTTAGATCTCATACTATCCCACATAGGTCTCTACCCCTACATCCTCTGGCCATACCATAGATCTATATGGATCACAAACGTAGCTACCTACTACATCAAGATCTAAGGTGCTCTACATATGACCAGCCTTATCTACAAACCATGTAGCCCATTTAGTACCATTTAATGCAAGGTATGAATCAATAACCCATGGTATCCTTGATTATGTTAGTGGGAGCCTCTCATAATCCTAAGACATGAGTAAGCTAGGTTATGGAAATCCACCTACTCCTATGCATTGGATGTGATCTAGTTACTAGTATAGTCTGCCTAGGATATATTAGCCCCAAGAATAACTCTATCCTCCCTTTGCATATTGGATAACTTCTCTTTAAGAGAGTGTTAGTCACCATGTACTCTATCAAGTGTAGAGCCTCCTGACCATAGTACCTACTATCATTATTTTTAGTGTGGGTACCTCTGATGATAGATGTGTGATCTATACTCCATGATTATTCTAATAAGGGCGGGGGTCCCATTAGGTATATCTTAGGTACAATTATATCCTATACTTGTGTTAGTTCTATCTCCTTACCTATAAGCTCTACCTCATATAGGTAGTAGACATCGTCAATGCTGAGGATGGCCTTTAGTTTAGGCCTTAAATAGAACACGTCTCTGTGGTACCCATGTGGTGACCAATACATTCACTAGGTCCCTAGAGTAATGTAATGAAGGCATGTTTACTAGTCTCTAAAGTCATGTAATCTATAAGCAATTTTGGTCCTCCATAGATAAAGCATCTTACTCTTTGACTAACCATGATGGGACTTTCTCCTAGTTAGTCACCTCACATGGTCTATCTCTTTGTGGTGGCTACTCCTTCACCTATGAAGGCTCTCCATCCTCTGGTATGCTAACTCCTTCATATGTCTACACAAGTAAGAAAATATGAAAATGAATTAGTCTACTAGCCAAAAAATGAGCAAGAGCAAGTAAAAAACAACTATTTTGATCTATCTAGCTCATTTTTCCTTCCTCCCTATTCTAACCCCTTCAGGGACCTTCTGGGCTCTTTTGAGCTCCTCGAGGCCTATCTTATGGCCTCACTACCATAATCCATAGCTTTATGGGTAAATATGTGGCCTATTAGTGAGCCAATCCATAGATTTTGTGTCTTGGTAGTGCCCCAAGCTATAGCTTGGCCTAGCTAGCCCACAGCTTGGGGCATGGCACCTTGGGGAGCAGGAACACTAGGGCTCCCCATTTCTCCTTTCATGAGGCATGATTTGACCCCTCATGGGTCCCATTTTATCTATCTCTCCAATCCCATCATTTTGATTCCTTATTTAGCCTGATTAATCTATTAAATCATCCAAAATGAGTCAAAATGGATTTAGGGTCTCCCAAACCCCAAAAATGAAAAAAATTTGCAAAAATTTCATTCATAGGACTTACCTGGACCATCCTATACATTGGTGGCATGCTCTTATGTCCTAATTTTCTCCACTTGGGCTTTGGTTTCTCATGGACTCTCCTTTGGCTCTCTCAAAATGAAAATAAGAGTGAAAATGATTTATTTTTCTATCTTTTTCCCTCTTTTAACCCTTTTTTGCTTTTTTGTGGGCCCTTTTTGGGTGTTTTACCCATTTTTTACATTCCAAACTATGAAAATAATGTATTAGGGGGTTTTTCACATTTTTAGTGCATTGATAGTCTCTATTTTTTATTTGAGGCTTCCTTGGTCCCATTATTGCCCATTTTGATCCCTAGGACCCTTTTTGAGTCCTTATTGACCTCCTAGGCCTGTGCCTCATTTTTTGGACACCTAGGGATAGAAGTTACTTTCTATACTTATTTTAGTTAGTCATTTATATATTTTTCCACATTTGATCCATTTTAACTCCCTCTCTCTATTTTTCATCATGGTTGTGGGTAGGATTGTTAGCTAGTTATGATGGATTGGGACTTGCTCTAGTCTTGTATACTGGTCTTCATCTTTTCAAAACTTCCCCCACTTTCCCTTGTTACCTCTTACCATGGCTAGTGTTAGTCAACTATTTGGTTGTGGCTTGGTTTCATTATTTATTTCCCTTATACCACTCATTTACACTACCTTGCTTTGAGATTACCTTTTAGTAGTTACTAGTCTTGTATCCTTGACCCCCATCATGGTGCACCTCTAACTATTGATTCACATAGATGGTTGTAGTTAGCACAACCCAATACTGATAACTTCATATTGGGATATTGATGATCTATGGGGCTATGAGCTTGTTATAGCTAGTTTCTTCCTTACTAGTAAAATGAACAATGCCACTGAGTATCATACAATCATTATCACCTTGATCGATGCCCGTGAGTCAGCCACATGTTATGTGCAATTATTCTCTGACACACTTTTAGTTGTGTCTCAACTCACCAGTGTCTGGACCATCCTTATCTCTAATTTTTTCCCCCTCTTTGATGTGGTGCACAATTTTATCTCCATCTTCGAGGCCATCCAGTTTACCCATATCCCTCATAGGGAGAATACTAGGGTTAATGCCTTAGTGAATGTAATTATGGATAGTATGATTTTATTTGATATCACTTATGTCCCTTATCATAAGAAATAGAGTTGGAGCTAGAGTTGTATTTTGGATTATGTAACATTTTCACTCTCACTCATGGATCACACCATTGACTTCTTCCACCACCATCATTATTTGGTAATTGTAGGTAATGTTTCCTTTTATCTTTTCAATTTTTTCTTTCCTTTGCTTTGGTGTGGCTTCTAGGTACTACATAACACTCCTTGTTATTTTGAACACCATTTTCTTGTACCTTAGGGGCATATGTAATCATACTTCCTATGACCCTACTCCTCCTTATGATTACACATCAGCTCACATGAAGACTACTAAACCTAGTTATCCTTCTTTGAGATATTTCATACTCACATAGAACTTTCACACATGATATTCTCATACCCTACACATCCCTAGTCAATCTCAACTCTTTGGTATGCTAGATGATCTCTCTAACGAACACTCGAGGCCCTTTCAGGAACTTATTGACCACCTTAGTCACCTATTTGACCTATACTATAGGTTAGGGAGGAAACCCATGGCCTAGGCCTCATGTTTCCCTTAAAAAAGATATGGCCTAAGCCTAATGTGTGTGAAAGTGTTGTATTTAGGCCCAAATTTCTAGAAATAGATATTTTTTGGTTGTTTAGTAGATTAGGGTTGAGATATATGCCTCTTTCTCATTCATATCAACTTCTAAATTCATTCTCTCTCGCAATATTTATTTGATATTCCTACTAGATTATCACACTCAAATTTTGGCTACCTCCTTAATTCTCTCTTGGTTCTTGTTTGGAATAATAGCTTTCATTATGACAGGGGATGCCCTAATTCTCTATAGCTATTATTGGTTATTCACATTGCTCTCGATAGTGTTATTGAAGCTTGTGGGCTACTCCTTTGTCCCTCAAGACTCTATCACACCTATCTCTTGTGATTCTTTCATTATCTCTTCCATATATTGATAGCTTATACTTCAACTCTCCCATATCTTTTGGCTCTTGGTCTAGACTTAGCTTACACATAACTTGATCTTCTTCTTCTCTTGCCTCTTAGTTTGGAATATTAGTTGGTAAAAAGTCTGCACATCTCTATTGAGTTTGATATGAGGGTACTTTGATTTACAAAGTGAAACACTTTGATTATTTTTAGTAGTATACATGCTAAGGTTTGATTTTTTCTAGTGATTTAATTGTTTTGTGCATTATTTAGAATAGTTTTTGAAGTTTATGTATTCATATGTGGTTACAAGATATATTCATTACTTGAAATATTTACCATTACATGTTATGCTTACATTGGAAACATTTTCATTACATAGTAGGACTCTACATACTCAAAATGATCTATATAAGTTGCTTAAACAATCTCTCTCTCTTTCTAAACTAGAACATTACATTGTTAGAAAAAAATAGTGTTGAAAGAAAGATAGACCAAACCTAGACTAGGCATGTTATTAAACCCTTGCTTGAAAACATCTTTATTACTTAAAACATATTTAATTTGGCCTAAAAGTGCCTTAGTTTCTTGATTTCAATTTCATTTATTAGGTCTCTTTACTTGATATAATTGTTTCTACAATTCATGTGCAATCAATAGTCTAGTCTTAGCTACTTGCTTTACTATGGTTGGATCTACTAGAGATACCTATGTCCTTTGGGAACTTAATCATGCTAGCCCCAACTTATTTTACAAGTTTATCTATATCTTGGTGAAATATTGAAAATTAGATAACCACTATAGATGTCCTATAGCCCATAGAAGCCCTAAGACTTCTAGCCTCTTAGTGGTTTGGTTTAACACCCTATGTACCCCCTACCAAAATCTAGTGGTTCCATTCAGATTCTTGGAGATACACATCCCAAAAACCACTCTTATGCCTATTCTTAAAGAGGTAATGACATCCTCACCATTCAACACCCCTTTTATGATAGATGATGTTTTATCCATTCTTACAAGCTTTTTTTTAAGTCATTGCCATCACTATGGAACCTCTTGTCTATCACAATAATGGGGAAGTCAAAACCATTCCTCTTTCCTACCAAAACATGATAGGGAAGTATTTTACCACCATACCTATTCTTTATTTCTAGGATTATGAGTCGATCTTAACTCATTTTGGCATGGAAAAATCCCATGTACACAATTATCTTCAATATGAAACCTCTAGTATATTAAATAAAGCTACCATTGACATTAACATAGGATCTCATGAGAGTCCACATATTGTTAAGGTTAGTAAAACCTTAGATCCTCAAGAACACCAAGATTTCACTACATTTCTAGCATATCATAGTGATTTTTTTACATAATACTATAGTGACATGTTTGGTATTGACCCTTCTATTGTCATCCATAACATTATCACATTCCCTAATGCCAAACTTATAAAATAAAAACTTTGAAAAATGCATCCTTACATTATACACTTGGTTAAAAAATAATTGCAATGTCTCTTATCCATCAATTTTATCTAGCCTATTGACTATCATCAATGGGTGTCTAATATCATCCCTATCACAAAACCCATAAGAGGACTGCACCTTTTTATTGACTTTCATGACCTTAATCTCACTTGTCCTAAGGACGATTTACCTCTCCCTAATATTGACCAATTAGTGGACTTAATATATGGTCAAAAAATGTTTTTACTTATGGATGGCTTCTCTAGGTAAAATCAGATTCTTATCTAACTATAAGATCAATATAAGACTTCATTTATTACTCCCTAAGGGACCTTCTACTATTAAATTATGCCTTTTGTCTTAAATAATGTTGAATCCACCTATCAAAGGGCCATGACTTATATTTTCCATGACATACTCCATAAAATCATTGAATATTATATAGATGATCTCCTCGATAAGTTAAAGTTGTGTAAATACCATCTTTTGGTACTTAAAGTAATATTCACTCACCTAATCTACTTTCACATTCATCTTAATCCAAGAAATGCATTTTTGGGGTTTTGATGGGTAGGATTTTGGGTTTCATCATCTCTATTTAGGGGATAGAGGTTGACCATGCTAAGATCAAAGCCATTATATAAATGCCACTCCCATCCAATCTTAAGAAACTCTATAGTTTACAAGGAAAATTATAGTCAATTAATCATTTTATCTCCTAGTATCTGATCAATGTCAACCATTTCATCACCTCTTAAGGAAACACTTCAATTGGGACTCTAGCTATCAAGAGGCCTTTGATGCCCTCAAAAGCTATCTTCTCTCACCACTAGTTCTTATTCCTCCTAATGAGGGGAAACCTTTAGTCTTGTATATTTTGGCCAAGGACCATGCCTTAGGAGCCATTTTTGGCTATTGTGATGAGAAACATAAAGAAAAGGTAGTTTATTATATAATTTGCACTCTCTTTGAATACGAGGTACACATACACATACAAAAAAATTATGCTTGGTGATAGAAAATTTATTATAGTTACATATATCCTTGAACATCAATAAGTGCATCTTTATGATACCATTTAACACCGTACTCAGGCACATCATCTACAAATATGGTTTACTCATCAATCCCATGAAGATTACAATTATTCTATAGCTCCAGACTCCTTCCACATAAAAATATGTTCACACCTTTCTTGGACACTATGGATACTATATAAATTTCATAAGGATATATGAAAATATTATAGAAATGCTAGAAGATGTCTTACAAAAATATGGCCCATTCTATTGGGGCACAATGCAAGAGGATGCCTTTGAAATTTTGAATCTCAAGTTGGCTAGTGCACCTGTACTATAATTTCCCAACTAGATAACCCCATCCCATTTCCATGTCGATGCTTATGGATCTATAATTGGTATCATTCTAGTGGAACTTAGTAAAGTTAAAATGGATCATCCCATATCCTTCACAAGTATAAAGTTGACCCAAGTAGAGCATAACTATACAACAACTAAGGGTAAGATGTTTGTCATGATTTATGCCCCATATAAATTTAGGTAATACTTACTAGTGAACCCATTAATCTTCTTCAATGATCACGAGGTGCTTAATTACCTTATGAATAAGCCCATTATCCATGGGCACATTTGTAGATGGATAATTTTTAAAAAAAATTCTAGTTCTCAATTGTCATAGAGCTTGGGAAATAGAACTTGAGCCCAGACCATTTATCCTACATAGATTCTCATAATTCAATAGTACCTATTAAGGATGACATGATAGATGCGTAAATATATAGGGTCTAACATATCTTGAGGTCTTGGTAGAGATCATCACTTTTCTAATGCCTGGATATGTTCCCTAGACTATATCAACCAAAGAGAAGAAAATGCTCACAATTCATGTTACCCCTTTTAGATCATTAGTGTGGAACTATACAAAATGATCTAAGATGAAGTCCTAAACCCATGTGTATTGAAACATGAAAGGAACTCTATATTATAAGAGGTGTGTGATGGGATAGAAGGATACCATTACACTAGAGATGTTACGATGTTCAAGGTACTACAATCAAGCTTATGGTGGCCAAATCTACTCTAAAATGTAAAAGATTATGCCAAGGTATATGACATGTACCAATATATAGGGAAACCCAACCATCAAGATGAGATTCCTCTCATACCCATTATTACCCAGGAACTATTTGAAAAATGGGCCATTGGTTTTGTTGGTTTGATAACTCCCATAACAAGGTGTATAGGTGCAACATATATTCTAGAGTCCACTGATTATTTCACTAAGTGCATTGAGCTAGTGCCAACAAAATATTACATAACCACCACAACCACAAGGTTTATATGGGAGAACATAACAAGCTATTATAGGTGCCCACTCAGTTTGACTAGTGATAGAGACACACACATCATCAATGAAACTATGCAGATCTTACTAATTGAGTGCATGGTGTACCATAAGATAACCCCTTATCATCCCCAAATAAATGGCATAGCTAAGGAATTTAATAAGATATTAAGAATGTACCTCAAAAATATATATGATATTTGTCACAAATATTAGGATGATTGGGTATCATCAGTATTGTGGGCATTCCACACTACCTACAAGCACCTAAGAAAATATACACCATTTTAACTAGTGTTTAGCATAGAGGAATTTTTAATAATCAATTTTATGGTGCCCTCATTGTGAATTACACATATTGGTCATTTGGATGACCAAGAATCATTAACTACATATTTGAAATACTTGGAGCACTTGGATGAGGTGCACGCCTAAGTAAGGTAGGTCCAATAAATAGATAATGCATGCCAAAAATTGTGGCATGACAAGTATATAAATCACAAGGTTATTACTGAAGGAGCATTAGTCTTACTCTATGACTCTAAGTACCTAAAACAATTGAGAAAGATATAAATTAGGTGGATGGGCCCTTATGTCATCCATAACATATTGGAGATAGGTGCATTCAAGATGTGCATGTTATTAGGTGAAATGTTTCCTAAGCATTTTAATGGCAACTGACTGAAGCCTTATAGGTAATATGATGGAATTTGTGCCATTAGACATCAAATTCTTAGTCATAATTTAATTATATTATACTAATCATAATAAAGTTTGGATCATGCCAAACATTTCTTTATGATTTGTGGTGTTATTGGTGATAAGTGAATAAGTGAGGCACTTTCAGTCCTACAAGATAACTATTATGAAACTTACAACATGTGCATGCAAGATGTGTATGTTATCAGGTGAAATGTTTCCTAAGAATTTTAATGGCAACTGACTAAAGCCTTATAGGCAATAGGATGGAATTTGTGCCATTAGACACCAACTTCTTAGTCACAATTTAGCTGTATTATACTAATCAGAATAAAGTTTGGAGTAAGCCAAACATTTCTTTATGATTTGTGGTGTTATTGGTGATAAGTGAATAAGTTAGGCACTTTCAATCCTACAAGATAACTATTATGGCACTTACATGTATAAATATAATGAGGTAAGTCAAGTATAGATTATTTATAAGTTCCTAAGGATAGACACCTAATTTTTTTGATGCATCAAGTTTTCCAAACTTGGAAAAATATGAGTACCAAGTGATAAAATGAGGTACATAAGATGATAAAGCAAAAGAGAAATAAATAAGGTGCATAAGATGATCATGCACAAGAGATCAATAGAGGAGAGTGAAGCATTGAAGGACCAGTGTAAGAATTTATATGGGGTAGGATAATCCAAGGTAAAAGACAAGAGTGAAAGAAATCGACCAAGGAATAGAAACACATTTGAAATGAAGCGTAGTAGGAAAAGAGTAGATGGAACTGAGGAAGCTGAATTGCATACACGTGAAGTATTGGACTAGGTTTCCATAATAAGGGTGAAGTTCACACCAAGGTGAATGAATCACAAGAGGAATATTATCTAGATAAGTTGGCATCCACCCAATGGTATGCAAGAAGTAACTATTTGAAAAACACTTGTCACTTCACCAAAAATACCATTTAGATAAGTTAATGCGATGATGATAGAGGCATAATATACACATTAAATATGAATATGGTAGTGTATTTTTGTTGATTTCATGGGTTCTAGTTTATTTCAATATATCCATGTGCTACCATGCCATTAATCACCTATAATTAAGATGGTATCTAAAAATAAGGTATAAAGTAGTGAATGGTCGATTGTAATAGGTTATAGACTTTATGAAAATTTAAATGTAGAACCAGAGATGAAGTGATAAAATGATACCATAGATATAAATAAATAATAACCCACAACCACCAAATGAGAATGAGTAAATAGGGATTGAGATTGCATCTCATTTGAGATTAAAATAGAGGCATGTGGAGAGAATTATCAGAGGACAAGTCTAGAAAAAATTATGAATGATGTTGAGGCTACCATTAATGGTGAATGAAGCTTGAGATATGAACACAAAATTATGTATCTAGTTATTATGAAGAAGCATTAATAAACATTATAGGTTTTGACAAGTTTAGTAGACTATGCTTCAACACTAGTCAATTATGAATGGGGAAGAAACAAATGAGTTTTGGTCTACTGTAGGTGTAGAAATATTTAAAGAGGGCATGAATGGTAGAAGAGATAGGCACTATAAATAAGAATGTGTAACTAGTGGAAGGGTTTATCATCACTGAGGTTGGCCCTAAGATACTCACCAAAATATCATACAGGGAAACGCAGTTTCACCTAGAGGTTTTGATAGGGGAGACTTAGTTGTCCTTCATGCACACTTGTAGGTTGAAAGAATACAACAATCAAAAAATTAATCAATACATAATATATCAACCAATATTGGGTGGTTTATATGGGAGTAAATATAGATATGAGTGCAACATTGTTCAATGTCTCCATTTGAGATAGGCTTGTGACCACTAGTGCAGCCTAGCTCTATGAGTTGCCATATTTTGGAAATCCAAAATAACTCATGTAATTCATCCTATCATATATCCATGTAGACAATTTTTAATTCATAAGGAGGTGTATATGAATATTGGCATGCCTAATAGATATAATCATCAAGCTCCTAAACTTGGGTTTAGACATCTATCAAATGATGGGAGATGATGCAGAGGTGGAGAGGGTTATGAAATTCCTTGGTTATTACAAAGGAAGATCTATGTTCATAATAAAAAATATAAAGGACCCAATCATGAGGGCCACATCATGCCTCATGATTTCCAAACTTTTCCCTGATGGAAGATGGATGGACATCATCAAGGCCTATTTTTGTTTCACCCATCACATGGTACAAGAGGTCAAATTTAATTGTTCTAAATTCATTATTAAAGAGATTGTAAAGAATTATCTTGAGTGTCACATGGAATGAGAGACCTTAATATGGGGGTTGATGTTGATATTAATAATCATGTAGGAAATCAACATGCTTAATGGTGATCAAGATAATCTCTAGGTCTTTTTAATGCACAAAGACTCCCTGATGCTAAAGTACCAAGACTTCACCTTACCACCCTCATCCCAGAAATATAAAACACAAGTAATGGGGTGGTGTATTCAATACATTGAGGAATTTGGGATAGAATGGTGTGTCTTACAAGGGCTCCCATAGCACATGTTTGGCATGGTGACCTTTGCCATCACGAAAAATTTATGTGTATTATGCCTAGAGCTCATAGATGGTAACCTATTCAGTTGGGTCAAACTCCCTTATAAATTTTAGATGATATATTTCATGGAAGTGATAATGAGGATTCCTAATGCATAATAGATAGACATCTCAATGAAAGTCATGGACCTAGAAAGGAGTAGGCTGAGACACTAGTATGTGCACCTAGGAGGGAAATACATAAAGGATGAGGAGGATGACTTTGATAGAATGGACCTACATCCTCTCCAAAGAGAAATCATTAGAGGGTGCATATTCAATTTATTTTATGAAATTAATCCATGAAAGAAGGGTATAGACCCTAAGAAATATGATAATATCCACCTCCAAAGTGGTGATAATGCAAAGCCAGTGCCAACAATGTAGAAGAAGTCTCCCCAAAAAAATTAGGGAGAAACACTTGAATAAATTTAAGAGTGCATTAGGTTAAGGGTCACTTCTAGTGAAGAAGCCACTCCTTCAACTCCAAAGAAGAAGAATGTAATATTTGTGCCATATACTACTTCTTCTAGTAAGAAGCTAAAAAAAATAAGTCCAAGGGATTCATTATGATGATAATAATAACCCTAGTAGAAATGGAGGTGGAAGAAGCCCACACACAAGGAAGGGAGGAAGAGATAGAGGAATAAGAAAAATAAGGGACAAAGGTCTACATTATACAAGAAGAAGTGGGAGAGGATCCCAGTGATGAGGAAGTTTAGAAGGCCCTTAAAGGTGACACTACCACTATGCTTGAAGAGACAAGGAAGCCACCTAGTGCCTCATCTAAAGAGCCCTCCACATAGTCTCTATGAACTAAGGAGGAAAAGATAAGGTTGTGAAAGAAAATAGGACACATCGAGGAAGAGATTAAGATGGCACTAAAGCTAAACAAAAAGAAGAAGGTGATGAAGGAAACCATCATGACTCAGGAAGATATTGAGAGAGTCAAGGCTAAGGAGGAGAAGGCCAAGGAAGATAAGGCTAGGAAAAGGAAGGTGGAAAAATAATCAAAGGCCAAGAAAGAGAAGAAGAAAAAGGAGGTCCCTACAAGCATGGAACCAACTAAGGAAGTAATAGATAAGGTGCCTAGCACCCCCACTAGTGAAGTAGATATAGTAGCACAATAAGCATGACCAAGTATGGAGGGGGCACCTAAAGAAAAGGAAGGTGATGTCAGGACCTTGGAAAAAAAATAGATAGAGAGCTCTGAGGAACCCAAAAATAAATAGGAGGAAGGAAAAGTTGGCACCAAGGGAACACACCTAGAGGTAAGCACTAACAATACATAGGAAGAAGAAGTGGACAAAGGGGATAATTCTGAAGAAGACCCATCCAAGAATAGGAAGAAGACACCTCTGAGGAAAGTATTGAAGAAAGTGGTAGAACTAATGAAGAGGAAGAAGAGTAAATATAGCTAACCATCAAAAAAGTCAAAGGGAGTGAGTTGAACTTTAGAGAGAAGGAAAAAAATGGGTGGATAGATGAATTTTTTTATATGTTTGAATACATGTACCTTAAATCTACCATAGACAAGATGCACGAATAGATTTCATTTGTGTTTGACAACTACATGGATTAGCCTCAATTTGAGGCACTATAAGGGGTGATATTAGGCATATATAAACCTAAATTACGGCATGACTCCCTTATCATAAATCCCTATGCCATGAACCTAGTTAGGTTAGAAAATGCACTCATCCAGATGGCCACTAAATTTACATGAAATATAATCATCAATGATGTTAGGGTGAAGAAATGGAATAAAATTACCAAGTATGATGAAAAAATAGTGCAGGCCATGAAGTTCAAGCTGTAACAACTATATGAGTGAATAGAGAACACTAAACCATCCCTTTTGGTTGGTGATGATACATCAAACCTCTTAGAGGTTGACAAAGTATGTGGGATAGTATATTAGATGCTCTAAAGGATGAAAGTGGAGCTGATGCAAGAAGAAAAAGAAGACCCATGCATCATGTTGTAGAAAGAGATAGATACCAAGATCAAAGAGGTAGAGGACCTCTTCAAAAATCTATAAGAAGGCATAGATACAACTGATGCCATATTAATGAAATTTTCCAACCAAACATCAATCATAGATGCATGCCTCAAGCACTCAAAGGGTGATGAGGAAGAGATAATGACACATGTATACTCTACGAGTAGGGAAGAGTGTACATAGATAATGGGTAGGGTTAATGCACTAAACACATAAATAAAATACTAGGATCAAAAATTGGAATCACACTTTTATGCCTTACAAATGAATACCATTAAACAAGGAACAATCCTTGATGGAGGAGTGATAAAGGCTAAGGAAAATATTTTGGCCTTTAGAAAAGAGCTAGAGAAGATAGATGTACTCATGCTCGGCACCACCTCCATGGAGATAGATACTACTACTAATAAAATCAAGCTTTATATCAAGGTCTTTAAGGACTTTAGTGCCAAAATTAAGGAGAGTGTGCCTGAGTTCTACGCGTTAAATGCTTTGGTTACCTAGTCTAAGGGTAGACTAGTAATTTTGTATGGGGTAATGTTGGGCCCCTATTTTGATTAAGTATGGTTTCATGAAAACTTGAAAAATATATTGGTGTGAGGCAATCATTTGGAATAATTTCTATTTTTATATCTTTTGTACCAGTTGGAGGAATGAACACACATCTTATACTAGCTGGTAGATGGTTAACTAGTGCCTACATTTTTAGGGCATCTTCAAAAATGGCTATATATGGTGAACATAGTGTAAAGATGCAATGTGATAGAGCCAACAAAATTATTGATAAAGGCTCTAGATTATCACCCAGCATGTTCTCCACCCTGGAAAGGAGATGATCCTATGTGCTATAAAACCAAGCTCAAACTAGTTAGTAAAGGGATGTGATTTTAGGCAATAAAGCTCTAAAAAATTGGTTTCAGATATAGTGTTTTGACTGATATTAAAACATAAGATCATATTAAATTCCCTGAAGGCTCCATTTGTGCATGCCCAAACTCACCTATGATCCTCTGGGCCTTTTAGTATATTTAGATAAGCATTCTATCTATTTCTATATAGACATGAACTCTATTTAAATTGAACTTTCATTAATGAGAATGGATGTTGATTTAAATTATATTTAATCTATTTTACACATTTCTGGTATCACTAGTTAATTATAAAATGGTTATAATGTTGTAATTTACATATAGTTATGCTAAGTGTGATGTTTACAAGCTTTTGGTTTAGGGAATTAATGGAATCCCTTTGTAAAGTGATGATGTCATCATGTTTTGTAGGAATAGCCTAAGTATGGAATGGGTCATGCACCAAGTGTTGATATCCTTGTTCAAAGTGCTAGCCTAAGCATGATCACTTGATCTAAAAATCCCATTGACCCTTCTAATTCCTATATGATGCTAGACTTAGCTTGATAAAGTCTTGCACCCTTATGACTAGACTAATCCCCTAAATAGTCTTTCACCTATAGAACCATTAAACTTATCCTAGAAAAGGTTATGATAATGAATCTACCATAAGCCTTCTCTGAATAACCAAGTCTAATAGTGAAAACTTGTACCATGGCACAACTAGCCCAATGTGGGACTTAGTTTTTTCTCTATTGTGCTTTAGGTGAGCACATAAGTCTTTCACCTTATGTGAATTGATGCTAGTGCAGTTGAGTGATAAATGTTGAGTGCTAAGGGAACATACCATGTTTTCACCTAATTGTAATGAGTTTGGAACTAACTTAGACAACCAGATAAATGTCTAACTCCATAAATTATGAATTGATCCCCTTTTCTATAACATCTTTGTGGCTTCCAAGATTTACTATTATCTATTCAATCATAAAACTTATGTGATCATGAATATAGATCCCCTAAAATTTAGGCATTCAAAGCCTTATCAAAATCAATGAATGGACAAATGGCTCATGATTTTGGCACAATTTGATCTTGAAGTTATCCACTAAAAATTAGTTAAAGGTCAGATCATTATTGATCAACTTATTGAGACACCTCTTGCTAATAATTAACCAATCAATTATGAGTTCCCAAATGATTCCATAACCTCCACATCTCAATTAGATCTACAATATCAAATGAATCTATTATTTGATGAATCTAAGTGCAAGCATGGTGGAGGAATAAGAATTATCATAATCCCTCCAAAGGGGACACCTATACCTTTATCTTTTAATCTTGATTCTAACTACAAAAATAATATGAAAGAGTAAGAGGCTTTGATCATAGTTTTCCAAATTGCTTTAGCCTTAGGTATTAAATCACTAAATATATATGGTGATTCACAACTTTTGGTCAATTAGATAAAGGGTGTATATCAATGTAAAAATGACACCAAATCACTAAATATCCTTCTTCATTGTCTCCAAATCATGAAGATACCCTCACTATCAAATAATATCATGATGGGTCATGTGGTGGACATTTTAGTGGCTACACTATTGCTAAGAAAATTTTATAATTAAGCTATTATTAGCCCATGTTAAATTAGGATTAGTGTGAGTATGTTAAGAATTGCATAAAATGTCAATAACATGCCAATCTATCACACGTCCCTAGTCATGCATTATAGGCAACATAGGACTTTTGGCCATTTTCCTAGTGGGGGTTTGATTTTATAGGTAAAATTAATCCTAAATCTTCCCAACACCATGAATTTATCATCATTTCTATTGAATATTTCACTCAATTGGTAGAGGCTATTCCTCTTATTTCAACCAAAGTGGATAAAATTATGGAGTTTATTAATCATCATATTATTTTTTGCTTTGGCATTCCTCATAAGAGCATTATAGATAATGGAAAATATTTTAAAAATAAATATGTTTAATAACTATGACTCTTTCAACATTAAGCTAATCTTCTCCTCACCTTACTATCTTCAAGATAATGGAAAAGCTAAAGGCATCCAATAAAACTCTTGTAAAAATCTGAACTAAAGTCATTAATGAAGCTAAAAAAAACTAGCATCTTCATGTTCCCTTTACCTTATGGGCTTATCGAACTAGTACTCAATTCCCTATGAGTGTTATCCCTTTCTCTCTAGTTTATGGTGTTGAATTTGTACTTCCTCTTAAGGATAGATACCTTCCCTTTGAATCTCTCTTAAATATATCATTTCTAAGCCATCAAGAATGATTAGCCCAACTTGAGCTCTTGGACAAGCATCAATTGACTACCCTTGACCATCTCCATGTATATAAAGAATGAATAAAATGTGCCTATAACAAACATTTGAAATAATGTGAATTTAATGTTGGAGACCTTGTCTTGAAATAAAATCAACATGTCACTAATATGGAAAAGAATAAATGATGAAAATTTTCTCCAAATTGGATTGGAACATATATTATCACCCATAAATATAGATATGGGGCATATAGTTTGGCCTCTCTTGATATAAAACTAGAATGATAGCCTCTTAATGCATTAAATTTTCATCCTTTTCCATTATTAATAAGTCTTAATCCCCTTGGTCAACCTAATTTTCTTTTCTTTTGGTTTGACAATATCCCTTTCATTCTTAAAAATACCAAATAATGATATATAGAGTCATGTGGTTATCTGACAACATGTTTATTCTCACCTTGAATATGAATACCTTGGATCTATTCATAGCATTCTCTAATGGATAAGCTCCACCTATAATAGGAATGATCCTCAAATAATTATTTCTTGAAACCCTTCCATATCATTGTAGTAGTTCATTTTGGGAATAAGAATATCATCTTGTACAATAAATGTTTGGAAACTATCCTAGGTTACCTTAAGCCAATCCATAATAAATTAATAACACTAGGATAAAAAAAACCAAGAAAATAAAAACATCTTTAAAAAAGGCAAAAATAATAGACTAATCCCTCAAAGGACAACTATAAAATCTATAAAAAAATGCCAAAAGTGCAGACTGATCCCTCGAAGGACAACTACTTCAAAAAAAGCATCTCTCAAAATATAGACCACTCCTTTAAAGGATGGCTATCATGCATGAAATATCCCAAGAAAGTTTCCCGCATTACTCAAATTTATCTAAATTTTTAGAATTCCTACATTGATTAGTCTACATGAATTGACACAAAAGGATCCTAAGGTCAACCTTAGCTTTGGAATGCAAGATGAAAACATCTTAAAAAATCCACTTTTTATTGAAATCCTAAAGAAAAACAAATCCCTAGAAAATTCCATCTCAAACCAATGGATCCTAAACTTTGTTGATGTAAGGTTGTTAGGATATTTACTAACAAGTTAGTTACAGATGAACATGCAATTATTATAAGAGGTTTTCTTAGGTTTTGGTATAAGCCAATGATCAGTAATAAAATTAGTGTCTCTTTATCCTAAATAAATCAAAATTGAGATAATTAATCACCACATATATCTTGATTAGAGTATTAAAATATCATAATTAAATCCATGGCATCATTTAAACTAAAAATATAATAATCCATAAGTATCCTAATCTAAACCCATAATCACATAACATAAATCCATAATCTAATATAATCCATTAGCACGAAACATAAATCCATAATCTATAATCCAATTTAAATCCATCGTATCGTATAAATCCATAATATAATATAATCCATGAGCACATTACATAAATACATAATCCAATTTAGATCTATCACATCACATAAATTCATAAAATCTTGAGCTAAATCTTTAATCACATAATATTAAAATAATGATCCATAATATTTTAATCCATAATCTAATAGAATTCATAAATCACAAAATATAACACCACAACTCATTATATATATTTATATATGTATGTATGTATATATACACACACACACACACACACACACACACACACACACACACACACACACACACACACACACACACACAGATATACACACACATACATATATATATATACATACATACATATATACATACATACATACATACATACATATACATATATATATATATATGTATATGTACGTATATATATATATATGTATATATATTTATATATATATATATGTATATATATATGTATGTGTGTGTGTGTGTATACAATCAAATGTGCATCATCCAAGTCTTGATATACAAAATACATGGCTCTATAAATATTATAATAAATATAAAGTAAGCTACTCAGTAAATTGGAGATGGCTTAGATGGATGCTCCTAATGCCTCCACCCCTACCTCTATCCCCACCCATATCCTCCTCTAATCCATAATCTAATATAATCCATTAGCACATAACATAAATCTATGATCTATAATCTAATTTAAATCCATCGTATCGCATAAATCCATAATCCATAATCTAATATAATCCATGAGTACATTACATAAATACATAATCCAATTTAAATATATCACATCACATAAATCCATAAAATATTGAGCTAAATCTTTAATCACATAATATCAAAATAATGATCCATAATATTTTAATCCATAATCTAATAGAATCCATAAATCACAAAATATAACACCACAACTCATAATCAAAATCATCTATATATGTGTGTGTGTGTGTGTGTGTGTGTGTGTGTGTGTGTGTGTGTGTGTGTGTGTATTGTGTGTGTGTGTGTGTGTGTGTGTATATGTATGTATGTATGTATGTATATGTATGTATACACTCAAATGTGCATCATCTAAGTCTCGATATACAAAATACATGGCTCTCTATATATTATAATAAATATAAAGTAAGATACTCAGTAAATTGGAGATGGATTAGAAGGATGCTCCTAATGCCTCCACCCCTACCTCTATCCCCACCCATATCCTCCTCTATCTCACCTCTGATCTCTCCCTCAAGATACACTCCCTATGCTAACTGAACCTATATGTGTCTATCTAGAGGACCTACCCTATGTGGCCACATGTGTGGCATAAGGATAATAATGCATCTTATCCACCATATCTTGGTACTTTTCCACACTCATTATACCTCCCTATCTTATACTCAACCTAAATCCCCCCAAAATATATACCCCATAGTTCCTCCATCCCCTCACTATATTATGGTCACCTATCCCTAGAAATTGATACACTAGGCTCTCAATGTATCCCTCTCAATAATAATACTTACAATATCTATCTCCTCATCCTTTCCTCCCTCCTCTCCCCTT
The DNA here is from genome assembly GCA_037957365.1 of Torreya grandis. Classification (NCBI taxonomy): domain Eukaryota; kingdom Viridiplantae; phylum Streptophyta; class Pinopsida; order Cupressales; family Taxaceae; genus Torreya; species Torreya grandis. Next base: position 404,882 of record JARHVA010001019.1, read on the forward strand.
TCCTCCTCATCTCCTCCTCCTTCCTCCTCTACATCTTGAATTTACTCATTTGCTCCCTCTTGTCAAGGTCATACTACCCTCTCCTACTTGGCATCTAATTTCCCTAACCACCAAACTAAGTATGTTGGGGTATAATAGGTATAATCTATCTTTGTATCTTCTACCTCCTCCTTAGACCCTATCAAAATATCTATGACATCAGCCTCCAATAGGCTAGTCTCTATGTCATCCTTTCTATACACTCATGGAGCCCATGGTATAAATTGAATGAGCCCAAACTATCTCCTCACTCTCCTAAAATGGAAAAAATACACATACTCTATCCTCCTCCCTATGATCCACCTCTCCCTCTAAATGTCTACTATCTCTACCTCTATCCTAGGCTATGTAGGAAATCTAACATAAGGCCTCCAAATGATTCCATTATCTTGTATCTCCCCAAGGACTCACTAATAGTATTCTAGGTCTCGTGTCACACCATATATGTAAGCTCATACTAAATCTTCCTTCCATAAAAGTAAGGCCATATGGTATGCAGTATCATACCATCATATCCATGGGATGTCAATAGGTCATATCATTTTAATGTTCTCATATTCTTAGTACTGAAAAAGGAAGGTCACATCTAACCCATATCTCCTTTGGTTACTCTACCCTGATAACTACTTATATACTTGTGATAGTAAATTTGGGGCCTAGAAAAATGCTATCTATTACTCTTACATATTTAAAATGACACTTATGAGGCTCCATGGGAACCTACCTCCTCCTGAGTTAGTGAGGGTGTAATATGAAATGGATAGCATCATCATCATCATCATCATCAACACTCATCTCTCACCTGTATTTGCATCATATAATGGCTGAAAAATAAATTCTCCTACTATGAGAGTGATATCCACAACATCTCCACCATATAACCAAGTCAATACTATTACGTGATCCTGCTCATTCATAGGTATAATAGTGGCCCCATACACTAGAAGCCTAGAAAACTATATATATCCTCCACTTTAATGGTAATCTTTCTTGTAGGTAACCAAAATGTCCCAGTGATCACATCCCATCACTCTATTAATTATACCAATAGGCTTGTGTCTCTATTAATGTGGTGGTAAAATCACACTCCTCCTTAACCCATGATCTCCATATGTGCCAAATAATCATTGCTCAACTGGTCATGTAACTAATTTAGTAGAGGTGATACTTAGTTCCACATCCTCAACAATATCCATGCCTATTATCATAATCCTTTATAAGCCTATTTTTTTTTTAAATTTTAAATTAGTTAAACCTTAGACTCTATAACTTAGTTGTTCACCATTTTTAATGAATTGACATCGATTCATTTCTAAATTGGTGACGTTTGCACTTAATCAATGATGATTCACTAGGATTGACACTAATCCTAGGTCATCATACTACCTTAAATACCTTACACACTACCTTAGTAAAAAACCTAAAATCCTTAAATAGAACAAGGCCTACCTCATCCTAAGATTATCATCATCACCTCTGATCATTTTCACTCACCTCTATTGTACCACACATCAAAATGATCATCAAATTTTAGTTCTTCACTTACTATGTGTCAATAGCAATGAGCTATTTTACACATCATATTTTGCTTATATACTCATCTTTATATTGATGTTGATTTGTTTTAGATCAGTGTCAATTTGAGTGGATCATCATCAATTTACTTAATTGACATCGATATGCCCATATTTTACACTACTTGTAGTTTTTCATGCATCTAATCATGCTTTAAAGCTTAATGTTGTTACGTTGCCACAGTTATCCCATTATTTGTTTTAATACATTTTAGGCTTTTGGACATAGACCCCCTTTTGGTCCCATAACCTACCTAAGGCATGCTCTTTTTTGGGCATCTCTTCTTTGGGAGTCTCGATAGTGCATCTCATCTTGAGAATAATCATCTATAGGTAGCACAGACATTGTACAACACACTAGATACTTTGGTCAGCCAAACCCTATCATTTATTCTCTTGATTGGCCTTTATTTATGCCCATTTGTTTGTAGTTATGGTAATTTACTATGTGATTTGTCTCTAGGAATCTCTGACCCCTGTTAGTGCAAAATGTATACTTCATGTTATGCATCCACACCCTTGGTTCTCATTTGTTATTTATTCATCCCATACATTAATCCATATTTAAAACCCATCACCTACTCATCATCCTACGCTAGCTCTTATTTTTAAGGGGGATACCTCCTCACATAAACATGGGGTATTGTATCTCTCTTAGTTTTTATCTCGTGACATGTAATTACATATTGCTCCATAAAAAGGGGAAAATGGAGACACTACAATTTCTTGTCCTATATGAATTATTTAGTATTATTATTATTATTATTATTATTATTATTATTATTATTATTATTATTATTATTATTATTATTATTTCATTCTAGATAACCCTATCTTAAATTTTAAATTATTTACCATTAGCTACTTGGTAATTTATTTTTACAAATTACCATTTTACATTTTTAACCACCTAAATCTAATTTACAACGTATAAATCCTAACCCTCTAATAACCTTCCCTCATATAAATCCATTACTAATAAATCCATGCTTGTAATCCTAAATTACCCTATAATTATAACAAACCAAAGTAGGTGAAATAAAACTTTAAAAAAAAAAGGTGAATCAGTGACGATTCTCCCATGATCGGCACCAATTTTCTCAATTGGCATCAATCTATATATACATAGACAATTATTTATTTTTAGCCTCTATGAAATTTGAATCTATAAATTCTACTTAGATTGATTTATGAGAATTAAAAGGTGAATGCTATCTCCACATTGATAAAGTTAGGCTCTACCCAGTCCAAAAAATTCATCACAAACCAAGGAGATTTTTTTCACCTATGGAAAAATGATATTATTCCTACATACATTTCAAGGTAAGTTTGTTATTTTGAATATTTCATTTCTTATGTCATTCTATCTTTTCTTGCTAATTTGATTGTTAGAACACATTAGATATCCTTAGTTCCTTTTTAGATTATCCTCAATCACCCTTTAGCTTTCTATTTTTAATCTAGTGTAGTTTTAATAGAATCGATGTTGATTCATCTGAATCAACATCGATCCCTACATTTTGTTTTAAAATCTGAGATATTTAATCATAAAACTCTATCTTAAATCCATTCTTATTTGATCGTATACCTTTCTAAACATAGAATTTACCTGTAAATGACTCTACCTAGAATTTTACATGACATAATTAACATCATTGATCTACCCATGATCTTTCAACCCTTTTTTAATGACTAGAGTGATATAGCTTTTAAGTTATCACTTTGTGCCATTATTTATTTTCCTTCAGTTAAAGCCACTTTTGACCTATTATAATTTATACAAGAAGATGTGAATTTTGTTACAACTTATTGAGATGAATACCTTACTTATATTGATAATTTAAATGAAGATTAGGTCCTAATCATTTTGTTATCTCATCCATATTACATCTTTCTATTTTGTAATTTTATTGTTTTTTATTGACTTAATTTTTAAAACAATTGGTTGACATCCACTTGAGAAAGTTCATAACTTCTTAGGACTAGTTCCTAACCAGGCAGCTCACTTATCTATATATTAATCAAATTTTTCCAAGTGGTTTCATTATGTGCAAGTTATTCTTCCAAGACAAAAATAAGTTCCTGTTGTCTCCAAATATTACACTGTAAAAGAGAGTGTTCAAGTCTCTTCCATATTTGGACAATGTTAGAACATTTCCAGGCATGTGGGTATGCTTATAGAGGAAATAAACCTCCAAATTTAATGGGCTAGCTCCCTAAATGTATCTCTACAAAACAACCTCTATATAAACTAGTTTTATTTAAAGGAAAAGAGTTATAAATTTCACAAAAGGAAACCTACTCTAAGATTAGTGATGCATCAATATTATCTTCCATGTGAATATCATATTCTAATGCACAATATAGCAAAATGCATAGACCATTTTCAATCTCTAAGGGGTTCTAACACAATTATTTTAGTATAGATGTGAGATGTATAAAATGACACAAAGAAAATGTGTAGACACCTAAATCTGGCCACTAATAACCTTGAATTAGGCTTTTGGCCAATTTCTATCCAAAATACACAATTTGACCTAAAAACACTAAAAAATGAAAAATGATGTGAAACTGACATATTTAAGTGCCAATTTTAGCCATGGTATCCCTAAATGGGGCAATGCAATGTAAGGTCCATCTAACTTTGATTAGTCTATTTTGTGTCAAAATGCTAAGTCTACACCTAGGTACTCTAGATTGCTCTTTCCTATCAAATCTTCTACACAAGATGCATGCCTTTGTTATTTTTTGTTGATAACATCCTAAGTGGGATAATGGTTTCAATGCATCTGATGCATACTTCTAATTCCAATCTATTTGAATTTTGGACCAATAACAAGGCATTCTAATCAATTTGAGTAATTTGTGCACAAAGTGCTTAATCATGCTTAAGAGCTAATAATCCCAAATCGAGGCCTAATTAAGAATTCCATGGAAACTTGTTAAATACTTATATTTGGAAATAAATATTGAATATCTACATCATCAGGTGACCTCATTTCTTGGGAAGACATCCCTAGGCCATAAATGCCACAAATATCAGGATTCATGCCCTCCATGCCTCTTAATTGCCCCTTCTTCTAATGTCATGATGAGGATAATTACAAAATTAATTCCAAAAATTTAATTAGTCCTCAACCACCAATCTCAATCTTTAGATGGATGGTTTAGGTTAATTCTAGACATTTGCAAAAATCTATAAATAAGAGGCCTCACAACATCATTTCTAATCTATTTTGGTGTAATGTTATAATACACAAATATCTTCAAAAATCCATTGAAACTAGTGTTACCATGCCAAATTGATTCCAATCCAAGCCAAGCCACAATACAAAGGTTCCAAGGAGAGATAGAGGTAGCCAAACTTCCATTACCAAGGATTTCATGAGTAGAAGATTGAGCAAACCACTACTACAAAGGCATTTAGAGCATCCAAGGAAGGTGAAGAGATTTTTGTGTTTTATTCCTTACTTTTTGGTTGTTTTTGTCATTTTTTTTTTGTTGACTAATCTCTCTCTAGTGTCTAGGCCTATAAATGTTATGTTATTAGTATGTTTCTTTCATTTTTTTTTCATTTTGGAACTAACACCATACTAACCATCCTCTCTTGAGTCAAAGTCTTAGATCACATTATGGCATGCCCAATGGGACTAGATGAATTCCACACATGAAGAATATCATTTTTCATCTTTAAAATATTTATTTGGATCATTAAAACTCTTTCAAATTGATTTTCTAACTTTGTTTTATGATTTTTTGTTTGCCATAAGTTTACACAGTAATCGACGTTGTTATTAAAACTGTCATCAATTAGCATAGGCATCATCGATCACTATTTGTGTAACCGATGTTAGTTAGATGATTATCATAATTTATTAAGTTTAATAAAAATTGGTTATATAACCAACATCGGTCACTATGTTTTCTTAAAAACACAAACCTAAGAGCTGTTTTAAAATGCTTGGTTTAGGGTCATACGGACTCCGTTTTGGATGTTTTTTTTTTAAAACCATGTGTTTTCTCCTAAATTTTAAGAATTTGGCATCAATTTAGCTTCAATTTTCATATAGTTTTTACAAAAATTTTAAAATATATTTAAAATGTTTCTAATCTAACATATTTTCTTTTAGGTGATGCCTTAAGGGTAGACAGGTAACTATCATATTTCAAGTTTGATAAATCATGTTTTAAAACATATTTTTGATGTTTTAAAATTATTTAAGAAAATTATTTTGGTGATTAAAGTAAAATTTAAGGTGATTAAATAAGTGTTTTTAGCATTAGTTTTCAAATTTACAACTAAGACCAAGGGTTCAAATGAATAGCATTCAATCTTTCAAATTTGGTGCTTAAAAATGAACTCATCTTTCTATAAGTTTTTTGTATTCAATAGTTTTTTTATCTAATTTTGTTTAGATAAGAGAGGGGTGTTGCATGTATTATCTTTCATTTGTCCCCTTTAGGTAACCCTTGGAATAAAAAGTGCCATTCCTATTGCAAAAAGCCTAGTCTAAGGCTTAGAAAGAATGTCATCTAAAGCACTCCCCAGAAACTCATCAAAGTTTGGGTGACCTTGAAAATGACCCTAAAGTCTTTCTATTAGTATTTTATTTTCATGAAAACTTGGCTTGCAAGGGGAACACCGTTACCTCCCATGATTTCTTTAGGGAAGCTATGACCTAGGGTGCATTCTCTCGGCATTTACTTCACTTACTCCTTCTGAGTTGCACATGAGACATATTTGTATTTGGACATCACACTACACTGAGTGAATAATAGGATATAGTGGTTGTAAAAAGGACTATACCTTTTTAATACTATCCAATGTCATGGTCACCCAATTTTTGTGATTTTATTTTTCATAATTTGACATGAAAGTCATTGTGTAATTGATTCCCCAAGAAATGTTTGAAACTTGATAGTTTAGCCAACCCCACATGCCATACCCTTGCTAGGATTTGGATGGTTATACTTAAAGTATTGTGATCATTTTCTCATTTGGTATGTTTTTGAGACTTAAAATTATTTTTTTGTGTATAATCCAGTCAAAACTAATTTGTCTATATGTCACTCTTTTGTCAAAAGAGGTATTATGTTGGCCCTTTTACACCACACTTGTGCCTTGAAATGTTTTTAACTTGTTTGTGTGTGTGCCATTTGAGTTGAGGAGGGTACTGTTATGATACCCAAATAATGTCAAACCATTTATGCCTTTGATTATTTTGAAACATAACATTGATCACATTATTTGAGCATGCTTACACTATTAGGTTGCTCAATTTCTTTCAAGACTAGTTTACCTTGCACTAAAAACCATTTGTTTCAAACCATGTCATGTATACCAATTAGACTTTTGTATTGTGCCATCATGATGTCCAATCTTGTCTAGCTTATTTGGTCAAAACCTAGTTTTCATCATTGAGTTTTCAATTAGCCTATTCATGTTTGGATTCAAACATTGATTGATTTCTATTTAGGCCTTAATTTGTGGGGTTGATACACAAATCTTTCTCTTTTGGGTTACATAACTTCAGTTAATCAATTACTCAAATTTGAAAATTATAGATGGTTTATTTATTTAATACCTATCCTCATAATTATGTGTGCCTTTATTTAGTAGAACACAACCTTTCTCCAATATCCTTTTTCCTTATGCCTTATGCCAACTAATCATGTTTATGTTTGATTCTATGTGTTGGGTCTATGTCGAAGTTATTTTCAAACTTGTTATATTAAATCAAATCATATAAGCCTTTATTTCAAGTCTAGATTTTGATGTTGTTTGGCCAAAAGTCTTAGCACATGCCTATTTATTTGATCTTATATTTTGAATCCATGTTTGGACAAAAGACCTAGCAACTCAACTTTTTCCTTTCCTAGTTTAGACCTTATTTGGAACACTTTAACCTAGGCTTTTGACATGCCAATTTTTATTCAAACACTTAACCTTTTATGCATATGACATTTGAAATTAGAAATTAGATATTAGACTCTTTTATTCCAAGTCTTAGCACAAATCATTTTGAAGATAAAGTTCCACTTTTAGACCACATTGGAGATATAGCTCCACCTTTTGACCATGTTAGACCAAGTTTGAACCATTTGTCCTTTGGATAGTTTTTTAGAGTTTAAAAAAATTTAATCCTTTTTGTTTTAGAGCATTCATTATTTATATGGATATGTTTAGCTACACTTATGGTGGAGTCATGTACAATCTAACTTATGACATAATTACCACACAAAATCCCACTAGGAAGCCCTATAGAGAAATATTTTATAAGGAGTTTTATTATTCTCCCTACATTACTCCATATGGAGAACAAAGTCATGAACCAGCTCATGATCTCATTTGAGACCTAGTTTGGTATGAAGAGGCTTGTGAGAAGTAATTTAAAGACCCAACTATAGATAATGTTGTTTGGGATGTGGATCTGTACCCTCTTTATAATAATCACTACACGAAAGATAGTCAAGAACGAGCTTATGAGCCAACTCACAATTGGGATGATATGGTTTATGAGGAAGACTTGGATGCTTTACCTTATGAAAGTAATAAATATCCACCACATCATACCATTTATATTCTAAGACCACAATATCACACTATTCCCATACTATTACCTCATCCTTTATTTTGTGTGAGCAATCATATTCCATAAAGCCAAACCATTTCTATATCAGGACCTTATCCTTTGACTTGTGTGAGCAATCAAGCTCCACAACACCCCTTCATCATTCTAGGACCTATTCATTTGGCTTGTGTAGGTAATCAATCCCCACAATGGCCTATCATTACCATCTTAGGACTTTGTCCTTTGGCTCATGCAAGCAATCATGCTCCCCAAGGCCCTACCATTATCCAACCATAGGTCATTCTTCCTCTAATACCAATCCCAACCAAACCTCAATTGATCCAATATTTTGAAGACCAAGATATGTTTAGAACTGGTATTTTCCAACTCATTGGAAACCAAGGCTAAGAGAACCAACCAATCCAAGATGTTTTAGTTGAATCAACCATTTGTGATAAGTCAATCTATGATAAATTGCTTATTGATATTATACCAGTTGTCAAGGAGTCTCACTCTGATGAGCTAGTATTTTTTGAGTCACTTATTAATTATTATAAATACCTTTGGTAAAATAATTACCTCGACCATGTGCCTATTTTTCAAGAGCCTCTTATTGATAAGCTAGTCTTTGAGGAGTTATCTCTTGACCTTTTTCCCATCCTAGAGGAGTCCCACTTTGATAAACCAATTTTTATGGAGCCCATTACGCCATCACAGTCTATTACTTATCCAATACCAAACATTCAACAAGAATCATTATAATAGAGTACCCATTAGATGAAGAATTAGAGTTAGAGTCAAGTTTTACTCTTAGACTGACATCAAATTTAGCATTAGAATCAAAATTTGAATCAACATCAGTCTCAACATCAGATTCAGATGAAGAATATGTGCATAGATGTTACAACATAGGTTACACATGCCTTCTAGATCAATTTGAATACATTTTTGATCTTTCTATAGTTTTTGAGGATGAGTACTTTAGCTTTGACACAAGTTATCCTAGTATATTCTATGAGGATTATGCAGCCTCTCTATATTTAATTACCATTCCATAGGCCATTACCATCAACCAAAATAACCATATTATTGACATTCTATCTCCCATAAGTGTCAATTGGGACTGACAGAATCACACTTTATTGAACTACATCCATGGAGACATAGTAGTTGAAGAAGAGCAAGGAGGCCAAGACAACATTCATGTAATAGAAGAACACTCTCCTAGTGAAAGCTTTTTGAAGGTGCTAAGGGAAAATCCAAGTCAGAACTCAACATCTTTTAGTGAATTTTTTTTTGAAGCGCTAGAAGATAATCAAATTCAAAAGTCAACATTCCTCAGTGAAGCATTCTCAAAAGTGCTATGGGACAATCAAGAAAACTACATTGGTGAAAACCTCATTGAGAAACCAATAGCTGAGCACAAAAGTTATTCACTACTTGACGAAGATAAAATCAAAGATCAAATCAAAATAGCTTCCAATCTATAGCCTAATCAGATGGTAGCTACTCTCAAGATCAAACAATAGAAAAATTTAGTGGTCCTCTCAAGAGAACAAGTCTTTGGTCCTACCAAAACCAAAATTATGTTAAATATGGCATTAACAACATTACGTGTGACTAAAAGTCCTGATATTCATGTATTTCCCCACTATTATATATTCCGTTATCATCTACCATTCCATTTCATAGTCAAACCTTCCACCCATTATTTGTCCTTATTTAAAATCCATGGTTGCACTTTCCTTTATAGAGGCTACAAAAATACCTTGTCTCGATGTTTGAAAGAATCAGAATCAATGAACAATGAATATCATAAAAGCATTCTTGATAACTAAATCTACATCAAGTTCTTGATAAAGTATCTATTTAGACAAGGGTGGGCTAGCAATTAATAGATTGAGTTGATTAGGATGTGTATCTCCCCATCAATAGGAATAACAAAATAAAAAAACCACACCTAGGCCAAAAACATGTACCATGCCATTGCCATTATTACATATCCATTTGCCATTATCAAAGTACCCATCCATTCACCCCATCACTTGGGGGAAATCCTCTTACCATTTTATCCAATCTATCAAAAACTATTATTATCTTTAGCAAGACCATGCCATCCTATCATTCCATTCCTATCTAGACTAAAGCATGTATTTAGTCATCCTACCCAATCCTATTTTGATCTTAGCTACTTTGGTTCTTCTTGCACTTTTTGTGAGAGGATTTTGATCAAGTTTCAATAATAAATCCAATCTATGTTTCAATGACAATTTATGAAAGTAGTGTGATAGTTGATTTGGCAAGATATATTTCATCTTATTAAGCTTGTTTATGTGAGCTTCATTATAACTATCTATGGGAAAATCAATATTTCACAAACATTGCTACTAATTATAACCACCTATGGGAAAATTAGTATCATTAACCTATGTCATTATCTCTTAGTTATAACTTCTTATGGGAAAACTAGGGGCAACACTTGTTTACCATGCATCGCTAGGGGCAAACTAGGGGAAACACTTGTCATTTGACTAGCCATTTTCTAGATTTGAGAACTTGTTGGGACTTACTTAGTTTTTCCCTAACTTTTATGTGGATAGAACTATAGTGACTTGAGGTCCTACTCTGGGAATATGTAGGTAGTACTCAATACTTATTGAGGTCAGCTCAGTCAACCTTTTCCCCATGATCTTTGTTGATGATTAAAATTGCGTTGTTTCTAAAACCAATAATGGCAAGTTTTAAGAATGTGGGACTTACAACCTGAAACAACCTCCATATTTTAAAGAAGTTGGCTCTTCTTTATATCAAGTGTATAATGGGAAAAGGGATAGGAATTAAACAAAAACACAAGTGCAACTAAAGAAACTCTAATTATGGTGATGTGCCTAAATTTAATTCGACCCTTAATTCTAAGCACAGTGAAGCTATATGCAAGATTCAATTACATTAAGGAGTAAAAAAGGCATGATTAATGTAGTAAAAGATGAAAACAATAGAAACAGAGGCTCACAACTTAGACTACTTTTGCAGTGACATAGAGAATATCAACAAAGGCATAAAATTTAGTATTCTCATTAATTTTTAGTTACATAAAAGGCACAGAAACATGCATAGTTATACAAAATTTCTAACTCAAGAAAATAGAACAAAGGTAAATGATATCCCTGATCACAGCTAAAAAAAGTCTAAAAACTCTTGACAATAATCTCTTATAGAAAATTATTTCTATCTTTTAATGATGATTCTGGTGATCTTTGCACCCCTATTTAAAGCATTGGATTAGCTCTAGATTATCTACACGTTCCCAATCCAATGGCCTAACTGAACTATAACTAAATTGGAAGTGTCTAACACAGGATATTTCTTAGATCTAAAATGTTCTATCTTCCTGCAAGTTCATTGGCTGAAATAGATACCCAGGATGCTTCACACTTTCAAACAGGAGAGGACACTTGGCCAATTCCCTTACTATACTTAAAAACATTCTTATTATTCAAGAGGCACTAGAAAATGACACTTGGCATGCTCCACAGCACTTACTAAAGACACACGGCACTTTTTGCATAACCTATACTCTTTACTGTGTCTTCGCTTAGGTGTGTTCAATCTTTGACATCTGTCACCGTCCACTTCTCCAAAACTTTAACAACTTATAAAAATTGGGACCCACAACACTTCTCACCTGAGAAACTTCAAAAAAAGGAGTAGAGATAGGTGGAACTTTCTACACATCTTTAACAAGGGACATGTGGCAGTCTCTACTACTTTTAGCTATCTTTTGAGAATCCTATAGAAGGTGACACTTGTTGGTCTCTGCATCACTCTGTCTATACTATAGAAACATTCAGGCCTCATTTCATATTTACATGGATGACAACACTTGGTAGCTTCTGCTTGCCTCATAAACAAACTTGAGACCCACCACAGTCTTTACTTATCCATGAAACAAAGTGAAGATATTTCAAATGTTGACACATGATGGCTATCACTTTCTTCAGCTAGGGATATGTGGCAGCTTCTATTGCTTTTATAAAAGCATATTGAAACCTTCCGTAGTTACCACTTGGTGCCTTTTTCTTGATCCTGATAAAATCTTATTGAAAAGAAGCTTTTGAAATGTATAAGAAACATTAGATGTGGATGCCGACACTTGTTGCACTCCGCTGAGTTATTATGGGACACGTGGCACATTTTGACCAACTTATAGAAATTATGAAATGTGCTTCGGCCAATGACACTTGGCATCTTTCACATGATTTTGACACTTAGACAAATTGAGGCAAAAAGAAATTCGAGCCCACACTCTGAATCATAAACTTCATTATCTTGAACCAAAGTGTGTAGGGACAAAAATTTGGATCGCGCAACTAAAAATCAAAATAAAATGTAGAGTAATTTTGACTCTACAATCTCACTTATTTTTGAGAAACCTAAGTCATCTTCTCACCATTTTTTGAGCCACCTAAGCCATGATCTCACCACTTTATGAACCACCTAAGCCATGCTCTCATTATTTTATGAGCAACCTTCATTAAAATGTTCTTGCCATTTTACGAGTAACCTAAGCCACACTCTCACCATTTTGTGAGCTTGAACCATTTAGTTTTTCATCATTCTTGATTGACTTGAGACACTTCAAAAAATTCTAAAAACATTTAAAAAATAGTTAGAAAAGAATAAAAACATTGACCACTTCTTTGCCTTAAGGATTTTGGGAAACCTTACTAAGTTACAAGGAAATCACTTATCATTTAGTTTTCCCATCCTTTTTGGCCTTTCTATCTCATGCACTTTCCATTTTTCAAGCCCATTCCTCTTATTGTCTCACATCCATTTTATTTATTTTCCTCAGTTATCACATTATTCCCATTCCCTAGGAGAACTACATTTGGCTTGAAGTTTTTTATTAGATATTACATCCATAAAACTATGTAGGTAGCATCCACTTGCCTAGTACATATAGAGACCACTTAGCCACCCCCTTCCTTTTCTTTATTCCCCCATTTTATTTTTTTCTTAAGTTGTCACCTATTTTTCAAGGGTAATGTTCATAGGGTTTATATTGTGTTGTTTATTTGTCTATTTCTACTTATTTTATTTATTTGTCTGCTTGTTTTTTTTTCTTTCAGCACTATTGCCTTGATTTAATTTATGTGTGTTCATTTAGTTATTCTTTGTCCACACTTACAATTTAATCCATCCATATTCATATGTTTACATTGTCATCATGGTTTCTATCATTGGTACATTGTTTTATATTGAGTATTGGATTATGAGAGTTAGTCCTCATGCATATTAGGCCAAGTCCTTATGGTGTTCTATCATGAAGCCTACCATCACATGCTACAACAAATTTTATCTTCAAAAAGTCTATTTAGAAATGATGGCATCTCTTTGGAATTGACATCCTGATTCAATCCTAATCATATCCCAAATAGATTAATTAAACATGAAATAATTTCAATATTTATTAGTTTGAATGAGCATCTCCCTACTAGCAGGTTGTTTCAATTCATCATTACCCTCTACATTAAGTTGTCATCATCCTTAGCCAAGTTTATCATGTTTGCCATAATTGAGGTCCAATAATTATAACCACCTTTAGGCAAATCATTGGACAATATCCCACTTGCATTTCTTAATGATTATAACCATCTTTGGGAAAATCATTGTGTTGTCACCACTTTACTTCTTCTACCTATACAAGGGCATGTTATTATCTTATTTGTCTATCCTAATTGGGGTAGCTCTATCTTCTTAATGATTATAACCACCTTTGGGCAAATCATTGTGTTATCATACTATGTTGCCACTATCAGGGTACAATGCTTATAACCACCTTTGGGAAAACCATTGTACACCATCCCAATTGCATTCTCAATGATTTTGACTACCTTTTTCACTATCATTGTGTTTTCACAACACCATCTTTCCATTCTTTGATCCCCTCATTTTGTTTCTTATCAGGGCACTGTTTGTCAACTTACTTGTGCCAACCATTCCCTCGAGGGGGCATATTATAGTTAGTTTATCATCATTGTACTTTTAGACATACAAGACCTTCTCATTCTTTGAGAAGATGTTACTATACTTATAGCTCGCAATGCCTTCCCAAATAGGGGCAAACTGTAGACACCTAAATTTGGCCACCGATAACCTCTAATTAGGGTTTTGGTTAATTTCCATCCAAAATGCACAATTTGGCCTTAAAAAACTAAAACATGCTAAATGATGTGAAACTGACATATTTAAGTGCCAATTTTGGCTAGCTAACTTTGATCAGTCCATTTTGAGTCAAAATGCCAATTCTACACCTGGGTGCTCTAAATTGCTCTTTCCTATCAAATATTCTACATTGATTCATGTCTTTGTTATTTTCTATTGGTAACATCCTGAGTGGGATAAAGGTTCCAATGCATCTGATGTGGACTTCTAATTTTAATCCAATTGAATTTGGACCAATAACAAGGCATTCTGATCAATTTAAATAATTTGTGTATAAAATGATTAATCATTCTTAAGAGTTAATTAACCCAAATCAAGACCTAATTAATAATTCCATGGAAAATTATTGAATACTTATTTTTGGAAATGAATATTGAATATCTACATCATCAAGTGACCTCATTTTTTGGGAAGATATTCCTAAGCCATAAATACCAAAAATATCAGGATTCATGCCATCCATGCCTCATCAATTCCCTCCATACCTCTTAATTTCTCCTTATTCCAATTCCATGATAAGTATAATTAAAAACTTAATTCCAAAAATTGAATTAATCCTCAACCACACATCTCAATCTTGAGATGGACAGTTCATGTTGATTATAGACATTTGCAAAAATCTATAAATAAGAAGCCTCACAACATTATTTTTAAGCTATTTTGGTGTAAAGTTATAATGCAAAAATATCTTCAAAAATATATTGCAACTAGTGTTACCATGCCAAATTGATTTCAAGTCAAGCCATAAGCCAAAGGTGCCAAGGAGAGATGGAGGTAGCCAAACTTCCATTACCAAGGACTTCATGAGCAAAAAACTAAGTAAGCCACTACTACAAAGGCATTTAGAGCATCCAAGGAAGGTCAAAGAATTCTTGTGTTTTATTTCTTACTTTTTAGTTGTGTTTGTCATTTTTTTTGTTAACTAAGCTCTATCTAGTGTCTAGACCTAGAGATGTTATGTTATTAGTGTGTTTCTTTTATTTTATTTTCATTTTGGAACTAACACCATATTAACCATCCCCTCTTGAGTCAAATTCATAGATCATAAAATGAACTGAAAGGCAAATTGCACATTCCAAGAAAGTTATATACTTACAATAATTCAACATATAGACACCCTAAATCTGGCCACCGATAACCTCTAGCCAGGCTTCTGACCAATTTCCACCAAAGTACACAATTTGGCCTAAAAATGTTAAAATACATTAAATGAGTTGAAATTGATATATTCAAGTTCTAATTTTGGCTAGAGCATTATTAAATGGGGCAATGCAATTTATGGGCCAGCTAACTTTGATCAAATCATTTCGAGTCAAAATGCTAATTTTGTACCTGGGTGCTCTAGATTGCTCTATTCTATCAAATTTATTATATAAGATGCGTGTCTTTGTTATTTTGTGTTGAAAACATCCTAAATGGTATAACAGATCCAATGCATTTGACATTGACTTCTAATTCTACTCTAGTCAAATTTTGAACCAATAACAAGGCATTCTGATCAATTTGTGTAATTTGTGCATAAAGTGCTTAATCATCCTTAAGAGCTAATTAACCCAAATTAGAACCTAATTAATAATTCCATGGAAACTTGTTGAATACTTGATGTTGGAAATGAATATTGAATATTGGCATCATAATGTGACCTCATTTCTTGGGAAGACATCCTTAGGCCATAAATGTCACAAATATTAGGATTCATGCCCTCCATACCTCTTAATTTCTATTCTATTCCAAATATTTATGAGCCTATTTATCAATTTTAATTTCAAAATTAGATTAATCCTTAGCCACACATCTCAATCTTGAGATGGATGGTTCAAGTTGATTCTGATCAATCTCAAAAATATATAAATAGAGAGGTCATGAACATCATTTTAAGTCTTTATAATGCAAAGTTATAATTCAAAAATAATTCTAAAAGCTATTAAAATTAGTGTTACCATGCCAAATTTATTCCAAGCCAAGCCAAGCCAAATCCACAAGGTGCCAAGGAGAAGAGGAGATATCCAAGCCTCATTTGATGAAGACTTCATGAGCTCAAGCCGAGCAAACCACTACAAAAAAGCATTTTAGAGTATCTAAGGAAGGTAAAAGAAGGTTTCTTTTGCATTTTAGTTGTGTGTTTTATTCATGTTTGTTAACTAAGTTCTCCCTAGTGTCTAGGCAAATATATGTTATGCTAGTTAGTGTGTTTATTTCATTTTGTTTTTGAAACTAACATGATACTAATCATCCTCTCTTGAGTTAAATTCCCAGATCACATAATGTCATTGCTATTGTTACATATCTATTTTCCATTATCGCACATTCCTAATATTCACCCTATCATTTGAGGACAACCCTCCTACCATTTTATCTTATTTATCAAACCATCATTATCCTTAGCAAGATTGTACCATCCTATCATTCCATTCCTATCTAGACCAAAGTCTATTTTCATTCATCCTATATAATCCTATTTTGATCTTGGTTCCTTTGGTTCTTCCTAAACTTTTTGAAAAAGGATTCCAATCAATTTTTAACAATAAATCAAATCTATGTTTATGATGATAGACTATGAAAATAGTGTGATAGTTGATCTGGTAAGATATCTTTCATCATATCAATTTTGTTTATGTGAGCCAAATTATAACCACCTATGGGCAAATTAGTGTTTTACCAATCTTGCTACTAATTATAACTGCCTATAGGCAAATTATTATTATTATTATTATTATTATTATTATTATTATTATTATTATTATTATTATTATTATTATTATTATTATTATTATTATTAACCTATGTCATTGTATCCTAGTTATAACTACCTATTTTCAAACTATGGGCAACACTTGTTTATCATGCATTGCCACTTCACCTTGCCATTATTATTTTCATTTGACAGGACATTTGCTGGATTTGAGAACTTATTGGGACCTAGTTAGTTTTTTCCCACCTTTTGTGTGGATTGAATCACTATGACTTGAGGTCATTTTTAGACTATGTAGGTCATGATTAGTTCATGTTGAGGTCACCTTAGTCCCCCTTTCCATACGCTTTCACCATTTTGTGATCAGGTATCTTGTCATTCTCTAATGTGTTAAGATACCTCAAAATGCCAAAAATATTCATAACATTTCAAAAAAAATACAAAAATATTTATCCTTTCTAAGCCTAGTTAGTTATCCTCAATCTGCCCTATAGGGGCAAAGTCATTGTTAGGATGCTTTCTTTCGCTTTTGTTTTCAGGCTTTCTATTGTTTATTTATTTATTTATTTATTTTTTTGTTAGTTTATTCATTTTCCTATTTGTTTTGTTTCACCACCATTGCCTTGACTCAATGTATATGCATTCAAGGGTGATTCCTCAAGCACATTATGCTTGAGTCTATCCATATTCATATGTCAATATTTTCATCATGGTTTTTATCATTGGTATATTTTTTTTTGAGTGTTTATTGGATTGGGAGTCAGTCCTTATGTATATTTTAGGATAGTCTTCATGGTGTTATATCATGAAGCCTACCATCACATGTTATAGCAAAAATCAACTTCAGGAAGGTCTATAATCAATGAAGTTGTATAAGTTTCTCCTTGACACCTTAAAAAATCCTCCTATCCTACACTTGATAAAATCAACCCATTAACCATTCTAGTTATATCATTGCTAATTAGGATGAGCATCTCCTCATTGGCAAGTACAACTAAATCATTCATACTAATCAATTTGATTATTTTATTCATCTCTTTCATCACTTTGCACCCACTCATCTTTAATCTATATTCTAGGTTATATCCTTGAGTTATGCTTGTTAATTAGACCTAACTATGTCACAATCATCTTTAGCCAATCTAAGTCCTCTTAATGATTATAAACACCTATGGGAAAATCATTATTTTAACTTTTAATCTTGATTGTAACTGCCTTTGGGCAAATCAACATCCTTTTTACATCAATGCATGCAAGCATTTTCTCATTTAGATTAATCTTAAGCATGGGTTAATTCTACCTTTCTTCTTGCTTCTTTTCAAGAGACCATCCATCAACAAATGTAATGGCCACTCCCTCAAGGGGGCATCATCATAGGCTTCCCAAAACCATTTGAAACTTTGTTCTTCAACCATCATATTCTTGGCATATAGGCCATCTATCATTATTTAAGAAGACATTTATTTGCCTATGGTTTGCAACATCTTCCCAAATAGGGGCAAATTATAGACACTTAAATCTGGCCACCAATAACCTCCAGCCAAGCTTTTGACCAATTTTTACCAAAGTTCACAATTTGGCCTAAAAAAACTAAAATACATTAAATGATTTGAAATTGATATATTCAAGTGCCGATTTTGGCTAGAGTATCGTTAAATGGGGCAATACAATTTATGGGCTAACTAACTTTGATCAAATCATTTCAAGTCAAAATGCCAATTTTGCACCTAGGTGCTCTGGATTTCTCTTTTCTATCAAATTTATTGTATGAGATGTGTGTCTTTGTTATTTCATGTTGGTAACATCCTATATGGGATATGGATCCAATACATTAGACATTGACTTCTAATTCTAATCTAGTCAAATTTTAGACCAATAACAAGGCATTTTAATCAATTTGAGTAATTTTTACACAAAGTGCTTAATCATGCTTAAGAGCTAATTAAACCAAATTAGAGCTTAATTAAGAATTCCATGGAAACTTGTTGAATACTTATTTTTGGAAATGAATATTGAATATCTGCATCATCAGGTGACCTCATTTCTTGGGAAGACATCCCTAGGCCATAAATGCCATAAATATCAAAAGTCATGCCCTCCATGCCTCTTAATTGCTCCTCTATCCCAAATATTGATGAGCCTATTTATCAATTTTAATTGAAAAAATAGATTAATCCTTAGCCACACATCTCAATCTTAAGATGGATGGTTTAGGTTGATTATGATCAATCTTAAAAATCTATAAATAGAGAGGAAAATCTTGATTTTGACTTTTAGTCTTGATAATGCAAAGTTATAATGCACAAATGATTCTAAAAGCTATTTAAATTAGTGTTACCATTCCAAATTGATTCCAAGCCAAGCCAATCCAAAGCCACAAGGTGTCAAGGAGAAGAAGAGATAGCCAAACCTCCTTTGATGAAGACTTCATGAGCACAAGCTAAGAAAGCCACTACAACAAGTATTTTGGAGCATCTAAGGAAGGTAAAAGACGGTTTATTTTGCATTTTAGTTGTGTGTTTTATTCATGTTTGTTACATAAGCTCTCCATAGTGTCTAGGCCTAGAGATGTTATGCTAGTTAGTGTTTTTATTTCATTTTATTTTGATTTTGAAACTAACATGTTACTAACCATCCTCTCTTAAGTGAAATTCCTAGATTACACAACACACTTAAACACAATCTATATGACATATTAGACTAAGAACTTTTTCTTAGGTGTGAAGGTTAAAAGACAAAAAGATGGAAAATAATCACTTACTGTCACTATGCATCACTTATATGCTCATAAAAAATTTTAGAACTGGAAAGAAAATACCTATACTAATGCTTAAAGGCAAAATATAACATCACTATGACAAGGCTTTGCCATACACTATGTGGTTGTTCTTTACACTACCCCAATGATTCTATTTATATTAGAAAGGAAGACAGAGAAGGAGGCCTTTTGCACCAAAAGAGGAATCAACCTATTAGAAGTCTCCATATTTAACTAAAACCATCTTTGCAAATGATGCTCATTCAGGCCATTTGATTCATCTATGTCATCTCAAGTGGTTACATAGTTAGCCTACTCTCTTAAAGATGCTTACCTAATGGTTGCACTAGTGGAAGATATTTTGAAATGGCATAAATGTAGTTACGATAAATGAGTTTACTTGTTGTGGATTTGTCTTGATACTAACAGCTTCTCACCAACTCGCTGAGGTGTGCAATGGTGTGGGGAAGAGCCCTTTTCATTCTATTGGCCTAAGAAAGGCATCACTTGGACTTTATGTACATGCTTTCATGGTATTTTTTAGAATTATGGCTCCATGTGTATGTCCACAAACATCCTTTGAAATCTCACCCCAGCTCAACCTTAGTCAAATGTTTGAATTTTACAAAGCCCCTCAGCCAATTATTCTTTTAATTGGCCATCAATAAATGACTCAAATATTGATCTGATCAATGGTTAGATGAACCCTCTAATCTAATTTGGTGGATGAAGAATGTGAGCCCTTAGATCTTTGAGTATTTGAGTGAGGACCATTGATCTACCTAGGACCCACTATTTAAATGCCAATGCCTAACTCATCATCTTGAAGTTGACATCCATATAACCATCATTCGACTAAGATGATTCCTTCAGGGCATTTTCTCAAACAATTTTCCCATAGACCATTTTCTTTTTGCCCTTCAGAAAGCTTGAGCATGCCCTTTGACAATCTTGAAATGTTCCTTTGAAAATCTTGAACTAGACACTTTCCAGAGAAAAGACCCTTTGGACTTTTTGCATGTGTTCCTTCAGGATTTTTGCAAAGGACCTTTTGGACTCTTTGAGAGAGCACCAATTCCTTGAAAAAAATGTAAGGGCTAATTATTTCAAAAATATTGTTTTGGATAAAATTTTATAAACAATTCCTTCAAAAAAATGCAAAGGACCTTTTAGACTTTTTGAAAATGTCCCTTTGTAAGAGAAAAGACCCTTCGGCAAAATTGAAAATGTCCCTTCAAAAATATTGCAAATGACACTTTCATGAGAAAAAGCCCTTTGAAAATATTGTTTTGGACAAATGTTCAAAACAATTCCTTTAGAAAAGTTGAAAGAGCCAATTCCTTTAGAAAATTTGAAAGAGCTAATTCCTTCAAAACAGTTACAAAGGACCAATTCTCAAGAAAAGACCCTTCAAAAATATTTAAAATGTACCCTTTAGACTTTTTTAAAGGACAATTCCATGAGAAACAGACCCTTCAAACTTGTTTTAAGTGACCCTTTGTAAATCTTGAAATGGACCAATTCCTTCAAACTTTCTATTTCGAACAAAAAGCCTGAAACAATTCCTTTGAGACTTGAACAAAAAACCTAAAGTAAAACCTTCGCAAAAGAAATAACACTTGTGCAAAAAGATCAAAATAACACTTACAAAATAGATCGAACAAAGGCTTTGGAAGGAAATAACACTTGACACTTTTTTATGGGAATAAAAAAATTAAGAATGATGCACTTATCCAAAATGAAAGATTCAAAACTTGAGTGTGAAAATTAGCTAACATTCTTGGCAATTCCTAGGGGTGGCATGCCTACTATGCCTAAGACCAATTGCCTAAATCCTTCCATTGGGCATGGATTCATGCATATAGGCACCCAAAAAATGATAAAACACACAATATGGTTGATCACATGTACAAAGGTAAAGACACACACAAAAAAAGGAAGGAAACACACTTATGATACAAAGAACTTAGGGAACACAATAACAAACCAAAACAAAACTAGACCAAACACACACACCTAAGCTACTATTTAAAAAACATGTCCTATAAGGACTAATAGCATAAATTTAGATGTATCCCATTCATAGGGATATAAATTTCTTCTCCATTCATTTTTGTCAACTGAAAGGAGTTTCTTTGCTTGAACTTGTTAATGATGTAAGGGACACTCTACAAAGTGTCAAAATTTGTATGTCTACCTAGTTTTTCTCTATCCTCATCCCATTTCAGGACCAAGTCACCTTCTTTAAACACTCTTAAACTTGATATTTTGTCAAAGTAATTCTTCATGAGTATTTGATGGTGCTCCATGGCTATGTGTGCATTATATCTTGCTTCTTGCAGCTACATTAATTCTATGAATCTGACTTTCATTGAAGTATTTTCAAGTAGTTCCAACTATTGTGCAAGTTCTAGAGTAGGGAGTTATTGAGATATGGAAAACATAGCCTCTCTCCCATAAATAATCATAAAGGGAGAATTACCAATTGATCTCTTAGGGGTAATCCTATTAGCCCATAAAGTTGTCCTTAATTTGTTGTGACATGCTCTTTGATTTTTCTCCAATTTCCTCCTGATGATCTTTATGAGATTAGTATTAGTAGATTAAACCAATCTATTACCTTGAGGGTAATATTTGGATGAGGTGTTCAAGTAAAATCCATTCTTATTTTCCCAATCAAAAGTTTTAGCACTTATGAAAGCAAGTGCATTGTTAGAAATGATAACATGGACAACTCCAAACATTGTTATAATGTTCTCATAGAACTCCAAGATAGCATTTTCACTTGCCTCCTTCAATGAAACAACCTCTACCCACCTTGTGAAGTAGTTAGTAGTATTCAATATTCATTAGTGTCTAGCACTTAATGGAGGGTTAATCCCACTGATGAAATCAAAGCCCCATTGCATGAAAGGCTAGTCTACTTGGATAAGATTCAATAACGGGCTGCAAGTTTCTATTTGCCTATAAAGAAGGCACATTGATAAAAAAAATCTTAGCCCAATGGTAATAGTCCTTAAAAATACTAGGTAAATAGTAACCAACCCTCATAATCTTTGTAGTTATCCTCCTAAGAGAGAAATGACCTCCATCTGCACCATTATGAAACTTTTCTAGTAGCATATCAAACTGATCAATGTTAACACACCATTCACATCTTTCCTAAAGATAACACCATATAAAAGATAGTAGGGAATGGTTTGAAATCTAAAATATCTCCTTTGAGACTTGTTCAAACCATTGGGGTACCCACCAGTTTGAAAAAAATTGATTGTCTTGTGTCCAACTTTGAACTTGTATGTGATCATCTGGTTAGGGGAGAACTTGGTTGATCAAGACTTCCTCTTTTGGATCTGAAAATTTAAAGATAAATACTCACATAACCCTTTTCCTCTTATCAATTTTATCACCTTAATATCCACATCATACTTTGTTACTTTGGTAATCCACCCAGCTCACTTTTCATTAAGGTCTTTGCTTAGGAGAAACTCCTTGGTGTTAGGATGAGAAAACATGACATGTATCTTATTGTTTGAAACCATGTGTTTAAGTTTTTAAATCTTCTTATCATTATTAGATATTTCTTCTCAAAAAATGTATACTTGACCTCATAATCTTCCAATCCTTGGATGAAGAATTTAATTGGCTGCTCTACCTCTTCATCATTCTTTTACATAAGCATATATGAGATTGTATCAAGGTCAGAAAAGGTATAGAGTATGAAATTTTTTGAAAATTTTGGGTTCAAGAGATTATGATATTTTACAATTGCTTGCTTGATTGCCTCAAAACTACTCTTACCTTCCTTTATCCAAACAAAAGCTTGGTTCTTCTTGAGCATGGTTGTGATAGGCTTTAACATAATTGTAAAGCCTGGAATAAACCTTCTTACAAAGTTTATTTTCCCAAAGAATATTTTAATTCCTTTCTTGTGTTGAGGTAAAAACAAGCCTAGAATAGCCTCAATCCTCTCAGGGTTAATAGACAAGCCTTCTTTTGAAACAATATGACCCAATAACTTACCTTCATGGATAGAAAAGATGCACTTTTTTGGATTAAGAGATATTCCATAGTCCCCACATTTCTCAAACACATACCTTATATTTTCCATATGATCAGTAGCATCATTCAAAAAAATAGTTATATCATCAAGGTACACAAGCAAAAACTTATTGATCTAACCTTTAAAAGCCATGTCCATTCCCCTTTGAAATGTAGCTACAACATTGGATAAAATAAAATTAATCTTAATTTATTCAAAGGTCCCCTATTTTGTAGAGAAGGATATCTTGAACTGATCCTCTTCATTCACCAGTATTTGATTGTAACCTGAATAACCATCAAGAAGTGGGAAGCATTGAAAACCTGAAATAAATTACAAAATGTGTTTCATGGAAGGTAGTGGCTAATTATCCTTGAGAGACACTCAATTAAATTCTCAAAAATCCACACAAAGTCTAATATATCCATTATTATTTTGGATAGGTGCAATATTAGCCACCCAAGTTGAGTATTTGATAAGAAAGATAATCCTAGACTCAATCAACTTGGTCAGCTCTTTCTTCATAAGTTCCTCTATCTTGCGATTAATAGGCCTTTGTTTTTGCTTGATTAGTTTAGATCTAGGTTCAAACTAAATGGTGTGATGAACTAGACTTCGATAAAACCCTTTCAAATCTTTATATTTACAAGCAAATATGTCATGTAACTCTTTGCATAATTCAATAAAGGCTTGCCCTTCAGATAGAGAATATATCTTACCAATTTTTAGAAGCTTGTCCTTATAAATCATGACTCTATGATAGTTTTATTATTTTTTTGAAATGCTCACTCTTTATTTATTCTTTTGATCATCTTCATTGAAAACACTCTCCAAAGTAATCAGCCCCTTAGGTATCTTATTTTTCTTCAACTAGATAACTTGTTCTTCATATTGATCATGTAGTCTCTTTTGGTTCCTCAAGGAAAATCCTACCTCATTTTGTAAGAAGTGTGTAATGTGTTCATCACTTTCAAACACCTACCATGTCACTTAATTATATATAATATAAGGCCTCATAATGACCTTGATATGAGACTAATCTTTCTCCTTTCTTACATCAACAACTACATCAAATTGTGCTCCTATGGTAGCCAATCTATCAACATGTTTATTTGAATCCCTTGGTATGGGTTATATGTTGAAATCATCAAAGTCTTCCAGTAGGTCCCATACCCTATTATTGTAGAAATTAAATAAGGGATTCTTGGATATAGCTTGATTTCTCACTTGGTGGATGACCTAATCACTATCCCCATAAACCTTCAAATTCTTGCTCCCTCTCTTATTTGCCCATTGGAGGCCATGAACTAGGCCTTCATATTATGCCACATTGTAGGTGAAGCTAAAGTGGAATCTATATGAGGACTAGTATTGATTATTTGATGGAGAAACTGACATAGTTACAACCCTTGTACCTACTTTACTTCTTGAGCCATCAAAAAACATTTCCTAAATCCCTTTAAGTTCATGATCTTCATTAGTAAGGGATTGAAACATCTTTTTCACACATATAATAAACTTCCAAATCAATCTATTCTATGAATTTATATGGATCAAGTCCATGCATTTCAGTGTTTTACTTATCAAGGAAAATATTAGAAATACCTTCAAGGGGGGAGGATGCTTCACCATCCATGACACCTTATTCTTCTTTACTAATTAGACAATTATGATTTGAACTTGTCTCCATATATGGCTCAATATGAAATCTTGCTAAGGGTTGTGTCCTTATATTCACCTTAGTTCCATATCTTATTTTAAAAGATAGAGAAGACCAATCAATATAAAGGTACCCTCCTATCTTATCCATGAAGTCCCTTGACAATCAAATAGCAAAATGAGCTAGAAGGTCTACCACCACAACATCTTGTATAATGGGAAAACTTGGGCAATCATGTAAAAAGACTTTCAAACTTCAGACCAATCCCACTATCTTGGTTGGAGTCCCATCAATCTAAAACACACCTTTACTATGTGTTTCATACTTCAATCCCAATTTATCAACCACCACCTTAGGTATGACAATGGTACTAGCTCCACTATCTACAATACAATTGTGAACCAACTTGTCTCCCACAATGAGTGTGAGGTAAAAGGGTGGTGGACTTTTATATTTAGTTGAGGGATCTAAGACATGACTTGGAGTATTGGTAAGGGCTACACTATTGTTTTTTTAAGTTTGGGGGGATACATGAATGCTCGTGAGTTGTTCTTATAAGAGCTTCTTTTGACCAGTCATATGAAAGACTTCCCAAAGAGATATGTTTATCTTGGTATTATTCAAAGAATCAACAATTTTTAGAGGGGATGTATTCACCTTTTATGGCATTACTAAAGGTAGTGAAGGAGTTTGAACTTGTTACATTTTAGGCTTGACAACCCTACTTGCATTCTAACTTTATTGAGGAGCATGATTGGTAGTAGGTATTGCACAAGGATTCACACTTTGTGGCCATGGAGAGGAATCACTTAGAGTCACATGTAATCATAAAACATCTCCCAAGGCTCTCCTCTTAGCTCTTTTGTTTGTTATAATTGATGTGCTTTGAATATACACATAATCATCTTTTGCTTGAAATTTCATCATACCTACACTCTAGCTACTACCTACTCCATGAATATCCCTTTACATGAGATTCACTTCTTATGATATCATGTAAGGATTATATTCTTCTTGTGCCATCAAATCTTGGTTGTATTCTCCACCGTCATGCATAAACTAACCTTGAGGTTGTCCCCATTGGTCCAAATGATCCTCCCCTTGGACTAGGTTAGCATGCACTAGAACAATAGCCTTTATGGAAGGAGTGGAATTAGGATTATATTCATTGGGTTGCCTATTGAAACCTTTTTGACCTTGTCCTTTTCCTTAGTATTTTTATTAGGATAGATCTCTATTGCCTTGTTGAGGATAGTACTAAGGGTTAGGTGGAGCACTTGCCTGGAATTGAGCTTGCTTGAGTTGAGTGCATAATGATTGGATTTCTTCATCTTTGTCCATAACATTATCCACCTTCTTGGAAAGGTTCTTATCTTGAAATTGGTGATAGGAACTTGTTCTAATCTTAGATATTCAACTAAATTATGAGATAGAAAAGGCATGGAAACTCTTGAAGCTAGCTTTCCATCTTGTATCAAGCTATTCTTAGCTTTAATAGTTATCTCGTATGCATCTGGTAGAGAAGATCTTTCCATTAAATACATCATTACTACCATATCAATATTGAGAGCCTTGAGATAAGTGGGAAACACAAAGTTAAGAGGGGGTCTCCTAACATGTTGTAACCTATGCCATGTCCTTTGAAAACTTTCATTAAAACCTCCCATATATTTGTTAGGACCTCTCTTTATTAGATTCAATTGGTGGATTAGTGAAGTATGGTCACTCTTATTCTTAAATCTAGTTACCAAAAATTCCCCAAATCCATCCCAACTTGTAATGCAACCACCTTCCAAAGTCCTATACCAGTCAAGTGTCTTACCTCTTAGAGACATGAAAATCAATCTAATGGATATGTTGGCTCAGATGATATTATGGAAGTTATAAAATTTCAAAATGTCCCTAATATTCTTAGATGGGGTAATATAACCCTTTCCATTGAAACTAGGGATATTCTTAGTAGCATTGGGAGGAATAGGGTCATATGTAGGAAGGTCAATTGGATTTTGGGTGTTGAAATCTAGGAAAGGTTATTACTTATCCATTTATCTTCTTTCCTCTTTATCACCTATCTCTTCAACTTCTTCTTCTTCTTAAAAACCTCTTTATCTAGGATCTCTAAGTATTAGGAATGGTTTAGGGTGTTATTCCTCAAGAAGGGTTTCAGCTAGAGGGGTTTGATCAAAAATCCTAGATGACCTGGTGAGGACCATCAAGTATAACATGGGAAAATTGATCTACAACTAGATATTCTCACCTTTTAGAGTCGCCAAATACTAGATTAAGAATATTTCTACAACCTTAGGCTTGTTAAGACCGACATTCACCGTGACATGTAAATAATTAGGACCAACAGTCCCACCAAGCATGTCAAAACTGTTGTCTCCAAATCTTGCATCTGAGAAGAGAGTGTTCAAGTCTCTTCTATATTTGGGAAATATTAAAACATTTCTAGGCATGTGGGTATGCTTATAGAGGAAATAAACCTCTATATTTAAAGGGCTAGCTCCTTGAATGTATCTCTACAAAACAACCTCTATCTAAACTAGTTTGATTTAAAGGAAAAGCATTATAAATTACACAAAAGGAAACCTACTCTAAGATTGGTGAAGCACTGATATTATCTTCCACATAAATATCATATTCTAATGCAGAATACAACAAAATGCACAGACCATTTTTAGGCTCTAAGGCCTTCTAACACAAGTATTTTAGTATAGAGGTGAGATGTATAAAATGACATAAGGAAAATGAATTGAAAGGTAAATTGCACATTCCAATAATAATTATACACTTACAACAATTAAACACACTTGAGCACACTTTATATGACCTATTATACTAAGAACTTTTACTTAGGCATGAAGGATAAAGGATACAAGGATGGAAAATCATCACTTGCTATCACTATACATCACTTACATGCTCAAAACAATTATTCAAAATTGGAAAGAAAAGACCTGTACTAATGATTAAAGGAAAAATATAACATCAATTTAGTAGGGCTTTACCATACACTATGTGGTTATTCTTTACACTAGCCCAAGGGTTGTATTTATAATAGAAAGCAAGAGAGAGAGGAGGAGGCCTTTGGTTTCAAAAGAGGAATCAATCTATTATAAGTCTCCATATTTAGCTACAACCATATTTTCAAATGATGCTCATTTAAGTCATTTGATTCATCCATGTTACCTCAAGTGGTTACACAATTTAATTGCTCTATTAAAGATGTTTCCCCAACAGTTACACTAGTGAAATATATTTTGAAATGACATCAATGTGGTATGACAAATGAGTCCACTTGCTATGGATTTGTCTTGATATTAACATCTTCTCATAGGCTCGTTAAGGTGTGCAATGGCATGGGGAAGAGCCCTTTTCATTTTATTCACCGTAGAGAGGAATCACTTGGAGTCTACGTACATGCTTTCATGGAATTTGTTAAAATTTTGCCTCTATGTGTATGTCCACAAACATCCTTTGAAATCTCACCCAGCTCGACCTTAGTCAAATGTTCAAAATCTTGTAAAGCCCCTCAACTGATTGTTCCTTTGATTGGCCATCAAAAAATGACTTGGATCTTGATCTGATCAATGGTGAGATGAACCCTCTAATATGCTTTGGTGGATGAATAATGTGAACCCTTGGATATTTGAGCATTTGAGTGAGGACCATCGATTTTCCTAGGACCCACTGTTTAAATGCTAATGGCTAGCTCATCATCTTGAAATCGACATCCATATAACCTTCATTCTAATGGGACCATTCCTTCAAGGCAATTTACTAGATAATTTTCCCATGGACCCTTTTCTTTTTGCCCTTTGGAAAGCCTAAACATGCCCTTCAACAATCTTGAAATGTCCCTTCAGAAATCTTGAACTAGACAATATCTTGAGAAAAGACCCTTTGAACTTTTTGCAAGTGTCCCTTTAGGATTTTTGCAAAGGACCTTTTAGACTTTTTTAGAGAGCACCAATTCCTTCAAAAACAATGTAAGAGCCAATTCTTTCAATATTATTTTTTTGGATAAAATTTCAAAAACAATTCCTATATAAAAAATTCAAAGGACCTTGTAGACACCAAAATTACATCACATACATGCGTAACTCCCTGTGTTGAAACTCCCTTGAGCCCCTTTTAATAATTAGCCTTCCTAACCCATATTTTCACCCCTCATAAATTTAATTAATTTAAAATATTTAATTAAGTTAATTAAAAACCACTTATGCCACCTTACCTAGCCACCTCATCCTAAACTTAATTCTTACCCTCTGAGTCACCTCAAGACTTAGTCCCCTAATCCTAACCACCCATGACTTATTCTCACCCTTAACATAAATTCCTAACTATGTCCTTCTTAACCTCACATTTTTACCATTTCCAAATGGATACCAGACTTGGCAAGAGAAGGAATAGAAAATAGGATAAATATAGTCCTTTTGCCTATTCTTATGCCACCAATGTTGGTCAACACATGGATGACGTCGGTGAGATCACCAAAATTGGTTACTTAAGATAAATTCCAAGCTAATATTTAGGTCAACAAAAATTAGAAAAATCAATCATTCACATATAGGTGTTTGACATTCAACTTTCTACATCCAGGCTTACCATTACTCTGCTTAAATCAATCTAGATTAGGAATTGATATACTGCATAGATCTTGGATTATTCTAAACTAACAACACATGCTTGTTTTTCTATTCACGTATTGCTTCAACATATCTCATCATATCCATCTATCTAGCATTCACAATTCATCTATTTCACTAGCTATAGTATATATATATAGTATATATATGTGTGTGTGTGTATATATATATATGTATATATGTATATATGTATATATATATATACATATATGTATGTATGCATATATATATATATGTATATATATATACATATATATATACATATATGTATATGTATATGTATATATGTATATATATATACATATATGCATACACACACACACACACACACACACACACACACACACACACACACACACACACACACACACACACATGTTTTGTAATTCCTTTAAACACATAGGTAAGACTCAAGTGGGTCTAGATAGAGGGTTGTTATGTTTGAAGTAGAGGGAAATAGGTGAAAGAGTTTTACAAATCCTTCATAGGGAGAATCAAGACATTCATAAAATGATAAATAGTATAAATTAAAGTAATTATAAAATGAGTGTTTAAAGGAATTACAAAACGTGTGTGTGTGTGTGTGTGTGTGTGTGTGTGTGTGTGTGTGTGTGTGTGTGTGTATGTATATATGTATATACATATATACATATACATATATATATATATATATATATATATATATATATATGTATATACATATATGTATATACATATATATATATATATATGTATATACATATATGTATATACACACACACACACACACACACACACATGTTTTGTAATTCCTTTAAACACTCATTTTATAATTACTTTAATTTATACTATTTATCATTTTATGAATGTCTTGATTCTCCCTATGAAGGATTTGTAAAACTCTTTCACCTATTTCCCTCTACTTCAAACATAGCAACCCTCTATCTAGACCCACTTGAGTCTTACCTACTCCCTTATGACTCTTCCCAACCTCACAAACCTGACCAACATCTACCTCCTAGCTCAAAAAAGTGTTCTACAACCTCCTTGAAAGCCTACTACCCCTACTGACATCGATCATATAACCAACATTGGTCATATCTCATTCTTGACATCATCAGCCTTAACTAATATCAATGATTGTGTATTTCCACCAACTTCTTTAAGCCTACCTAAACAACCTCCAAAAACACCAATAAATCACATTACTTACACTATGTCACTCTCTATTGTACTCAGACTACAAGGATGGTATGAAAATCTCTCTCTTAATCTCTCTTTCATTTTGTTATTCATTACCATTTTGTTTCAAAAAGTGGACTCTCACCCCTTAGCAATTTTGACACTTCCAAAAACAAGCACATATCTTGGCAGCCCACTCATATATCTACTAACAAATATTTTTGGTGGTAGTGCTTTCTCATTCATAGGTATTTATCCCTAGCCAAATAGGAGTGCTCAAAATCATTTGGATATAGTGCATAACCAATGTAATTTCTCTCTAATCTCTAATCCCTACCCTTCATCTTTATTTCTCCTTAAACATCAAATAAATTAAAATTTTAGTGAAACGTTTCTGGCACACCTGATGGGACCCTAGAGTTTACCTTGGGTTCATTGCTTGTTTTAAGTGTTCATATAGGTGAATTATATTGAAAATTTCATTCCTTGCACTTTCTCCCTCTCTTTTTCCTCAAAAAAAAATATTTAACATTTTATTTTCTATTTAAAGGCAATAAACTAAAATTTCTTCTTCCTTGCCACTCTTCTCTTTATTTTGCCTCTAAAAGAAACTTATCATTTTTATTGCAAGCTAAAAATAATATCTTCTTTATCTTTTTCTTGCATGCACATTAGGATAGTGAAATTCATTATTTTCTCATATTTCATCATTGTTTTCATTCGAATCAAAACACTTTAGATTTGGGTTTAAAACTCACTGCATTTCATTGTTTACTTGCTATATATTAGCTCACCTAGTTAATTACAAGCATTATGAATGAATCATAGTAAACCCATGTTATACTAACAGATCACACTCACAAAAACAAACATATAAACTTACCTAAGACAAGGAGCATCAATATTTCATCACCTGGTGGATCACCTTACCCTACCTAGCTATCCTACTTAGATCTCACCACCAAGGGGAAAACCCACTCTATTCTTTAGTAGAGTATAAACTCTAGATAGAAGGTATATTTTGGCTAAGTGTCTTGGCTTGGATTTAGTTCTATGAAGTGTAGAGAGAAATCTCTTATAACAAGCCACATACCTAGTCCAACATAGATTTCTTCTTGAGCACCAAAATAACCTAAAACCAGCTCTAGATTGCTTTATAGTACCTTTGGTAACCAAACTCTCATCTCACTATTTGATTAAGGCATAATCCAACACAAGACTAAAATTAATCTTTAGGAGTTAATAATTAGTGGCTATATGTTATTTTTCTACTTTTTTATTACCTTCTATATATTGGAGTTGGTAAGGATGTTTTTCCATTAATTTACAAAATCAACACCATTCATAATACTCAAGTTGTATAACTTGTTATATCAAGTTTTTTGAGTGTTCATCATCCTTATACAAACATCTTATATCCTCTATTTTCCTATATTTTGCCTTTGGGTTTCTAAAACATTGTATTTTTCATCTCCTAGGACTCCATAGTGGTTGACATCAGTTAAACCCACCAACATCGACAGACTTTAACCTACCGACATCGGTCAAGTGATCGATGTTGGTGACTGTGTATTTGATTATTTTTAGTTTTATCAAAATAGAGAGTTAAAAAAACATACTTACCTACACCTGAACCTAGTTTATCCTCACTCTATCACTAATACAAAATTTTAAAACTATTTTTACTTATTTTTACATGGTATTGATGTGAAGCCAAGCAAAATTTGTTACTGATTATGCAAGTCGTTAACCACTTATACCTTCCCCTCTTGTTGTTGGTTCTATCATGGAGAATAATTTAGATATAGAGCATACTCCTAGCCCTAACCAAATTCCCATTGTGCCTAAAGGAGATCAATATTTTTCTAAAATTCTTGATCGCAATGTGGCAACCCTTCATCATTACCTTGCCATGAGCCAAACCCATAATTCTTTGGGTGACCTACTAAATGGTATGCCAACTTCTTTGACAGAGACAAATTTAGTTTTAGTTGTCTCCACTATGTTCCCCATGGATACTCAAACCACCACTTTAACAAGTAACCTAACCATAAATAATGTCTAAAGTTTAGCATCACCAACCGCTCAGTCTCACCTAAACCCTGTCATGACTTCCTTGCCTTCACAACCACAAGTAGTTCAGTCAAGTCTAATCCCATTTTAGAATTATGTGGTATCCATCCCATCTATTCTCAAACTTATAATTACATGAGTTACGACTCAACCTTCACCTATTATAACCATGTCAACAACCCAACCTATAATAACAACATCTAACCAAAGCATGGTCTCTAACCCAGCAAGACAAGCCCCTTTTATTTTTTCCCCTAGCCTATGAATCACTACACCTATGTTGTGTCAATACAACTACAACAAGCTATGTCATACACTTCCTCTACCTCTTATTAGGTTCCTTATAACTTAGGGGGTATCTCCTAAACCAATCCTCCTCTAGACCTCATTAAGATGCTAATGGACAAAATGTCCAATATAGAGGCATCTGTGTCAGGTTTAAAGAATGTGTTATCTTATGATCAGATATGCAATGAGCCCATCCATCCTTCTATGCCTATTCTCCCTTATCCAAACCAATGGGAACTCTCTAAATTTACTTGCTTATAGAGTAAAGAGGACCCATAACAATATTTATGAGCATTTAGACATGATTATCATTTAATAGGTAACGATGATGCATTACTAATTTGTACCTTCCATATGTCTCTTTCAAGTGTTGTCCTAGATTGGTATAGATCTATAACTTGACACTCCCTTCTCTCATTTACCCAACTCACACAATTATTCTTAGACAATTTCTCTATCAACATTTCTAAAAATGTTTTTATTATGGATCTTTATTCTATTAAATAATTTGATGATGAGTCTATCACAAATTTTATTTCTCATTGGAGAGGCTTAATCAATCAACTCTCATTCTCTTTACCCTAACCTGATCTTATAGAGCTCTTTTTGAGGGCATGTGCTAAGCACATTTCATCCACACTCTAAGTACAAACTTTTTGTATAGTTGATGAAGCCTTTACAATGGCATAAAAACTCAAGATTTGGGCTATAGATGAAGATAAACTCAAGCTGTGTAATAATAATACCAATTCCAAAATAAATGAATCCTCTTCTTCTAAACCTTCTCCTTCTAACCAAAAATCTAAAGGCTCTACCAATGTGATGGTTGTTAAATTATCTTCTTCCTCAAACATAAACTAACCTAATTCCTCAACCTCATAAAATCCAACAATGATATGAACAATGACAATACACTCCCATTGGGGAGTCATAGACTTCCATTTTGGAAAAACTATTAGAACAGGGAGCCATAACCCTTCCTCAAATCAAGCCTCCTACATAGTTTGATCCCTCCCATCCTATTCCTACTTGGTACAAGGAGGATGAGTTTTATGGATACCATCGAGTAAAGTTCCACAATTCTAATAACTATAAAATATTCAAGAAAATTGTTCAAGACATGCTTGATAGGGGTGATCTCATCTTGGATAACCCTAATATGCCTGCTAATCAAAATATGGATGTGTTCAAATAGCCTTTTCCTAACCATTCACCTAATCAAAATATTATTTAGACCATGACTAATAACTCATGTGATCATAATATCCATGCTATTAATATGGTCTTTCCTTTACCTCCAGTCCAACCTATCCCACAATAGGAGAAACCCATTTTACCTACTCTTCCCCCACAATCAGTGGAGTTTATTTTGCCCATCCTTCCTCCTTGAGTAGAAGAGCCTACTTCACCTATTCCACTCCCACATGAGAAAGGGCCTCTTTTACCTCTCATTTTACCATAAGAGGAGACTATATAACTAGTTCCTTTTACACCCATTTTACCTATCCTCTTACCACTTGAGGACCACACCTTACCCATTACTCAACTACATGTTGAGGGGAACATCATTCCTATGTTATACCCTCTTGAGGAACCTTCTTTACCTACCTCTCCTCCACTAATGGAAGGTAGTACCCCATCCACTCCTCCTTCACACCTAAAGGAGCTAGTATTATCTACCCCTACATTAGATAAGAGACCTATTATGCCTACTCCAATTCAACCAATTTTACCACTTCTTTTACCTATGAAAGATCATACTTTACCTATTCCTCACCCACATGTTAAGGGAATAATTATACCTATGCTCTACCCCCTTAAGGAGTGTTCTTTTCCTACCTTCCCTACCCATGGTAAACCATTCCTCTTCTCCCATCTCTATCGAAGAAGACCCTATTGTGGCTCTTTCTCATCTTTGGCTTGAGTTAGTATAGGCCAAAAATTTCCCTCTTTTTCAATCACCTAAGCCTTTTAAATAATAAATTGTAAGGCCTATGTTAACTTCATCTAAACCCTTATCGTGGTTAGTAGAAATTCTAGAATTTATTGACTCCATAAAGTTAGATCATGTGGTATTTTGGGACAAACTTAAAACTCCTTATCCTACACAGCAAATGTTGTCCTCTACCACCAACCCTCTCACTAACCTTTACACCAAGGTCTTTGACAAAGTCAGATATTATTCACCAAAATAACTAGAAGCTCATCCTTCTACATTACAATCCTCACCCTCATAGGCATCTACCACATTAAGGTAGATCAGGTCTTTAGGAATTCACCCAATCTCTAATATAATTCATCCACATGTGAAAGTGGATTTGACTCTCCAACCACAAGTTAGATTTCTATGACTTGAACTAAGGAAGAGTGTTAAGCTTCCTAGATCTTGTTGATCCTTCCCTCTTCCACCCTCAACTTTATCATTAATTTTGGGAACACATCCCTCTACTTTAGTTGGAGTATCACTAATCCAAGTGAAATAAAGGGCTAAGTTACCTCCACTACTACCTCTACCCCCTAGTAGGCCTTTCACATCTGACACCATCATACCTACCACCAAGAAAGTTTCAACAAAATATGTGGTTCCACCACCACCTAAAAAGGTGCCACACAAAATCACCCCCATGACTCCTAAACCAAAGAAGGTGTCCACTCTTATTATAATAACAAGTGCTAGCCCACTCGTAAGCTCTTAGATCTTTTTCCTATACTAGTTGTTGCAATCCTCCATAATAACTCTTCCTCCCATTAAGCCTTATAGCCTTCTAAGACCGAAGCCATCTTGGTTTGATCATACACAAGTGTGTCTATATCATCATTTGCCTAGACATGATACTGAGAGTTATAAAGCTCTCACAACAGTCATTTGGTAACACTTTTATATCATCAGTCTCTTTATTGATACTCCATTAACTTTCCTAATATTCCACCCATGGAATCCATAATGCCTCATACCATTCCACTTGAATTCAAACCCAAATATGTTATCGTACCCCCTTTACCTCCTCCTTTACCTATGTTTCAGATCAACATGGTTAATGTGGCAATGCAGTCATAAAATAAAAAATATAAAGGTAAGGAAAAGGTCACTACCCCTTGGGCTCATCCCTTTTTAAAATACACTCATCCTTTGAATCCCATGATTTCTATCTTGGGTGTCCCAAAACCAACATCTTCAGAAGTTATTCAAAACTCAATGTTGAAATAGCTTCACCAAACCCCTATGAAAATGTCCTTGTATGAGTTAATCCAAAACTCAGCCCAACACCATCAAGCTTTGATTAGTGCCTTGCAAGCAGTTGAGGTAAAACCTAATGATCCCTAGCCTCTTATAGCTTTGGTCAGCTCTATTAACACCATATCTCTGATTTCCTTTAGTGATTTAGAAATTCCACTTCAATACCCTAAAGATAAGGATTATACCCTTTTTATCATTGCATATATCCATCAAACTAATTTCAAAAGAGTCATGATGATGGAGGAGCTATTATTAATATTATCTCCACCCATTCTTACAAATAGCTAGCCTTGTTTAACAATTGCATGTCTCAAATTGACATGATGCTCCACTCCTTTAATGATACCATGGCTACTACAATGGGCACTATTGTCTTACATACCCATATGGGCCCCCATATAATTCATAAGCTCTTCTATGTTATAAAAGGAAATTTATAATACAACATACTTCTTGGATGACCTTGGAAACATGATATGACATGTGTGCCCTCAACTTTGCACCACTACATCAAGTTTGAGCACAATGGGCAAGTGCATGTTATTCCCACTGACCCACCTCCTTTCAAAACATGCAACATGACTTATATCCCTAATGATTTTCTCATTCCATTAAAGACATCATCTCCTCTGCATTATACCTTTGAAGCTTCCACAAGCTCCACTACCCTAGTTACATAGATACCAACAACATAAATTCCTGACAAAGACCCCATGGAGGAAACTGTCAAGTGTCTGTCACTCACAAAATATCATTTTTTAACACTCAAAATGTTCCATACTCCATAAGAGTATGGAAAGATTCATATTCACCCTATTTATGATCCTCATATTGGGATGGTCATCTTGTATGGTCCCCCTAAACTTTAAACTAATTTCACATATGGGGGAATTGATCAAGCTCCCACTATCGAAAATCCATCCTCTTCACCACAACCATTTACTTATGACTTCTCTTTCCTGAGCAAGCCTAGATTCACTCACACCTATCTTTATAGGTGTGCCTAAAAAGGATTTGGTTTAGGTCATTACAAGTAGGGTGTTCGTATGCCCATTGAATATCCCACTAACAAAACCATTTAAAATGATAAAAAATAGAATGGAGTGGGTTTTGACAAACCAACTAGACTCACCAAAGCTTCTCATATACCAATTATCGAAAACCCAGTCTCTCCTTCTCCATCCTTTCCTACACTATCACCTATCAAATCAGAGGTATATATACCTCCTAATTTTTTTTCAATAAATGTCATCCATTAGGAGCCCCTCACTTATCACTTTGGTAAGGAAATAAGGTCCCTTCCTCTCATTCATCCTAAAATGATTTATGATGATTCTTCCATTATCAACACTATCCAATGTCAAGATGATGATGCTATTCCACATACATGGGTGTAGACTATTCTTATATCTAATGATCACTCCCATATAAAACACAAGATGTGTTAAATGAATCAACCATTAAAATCAATTTCCCTCTCATGATAACCCCTGCATCCTTAATATTGGCCAATATTTAGACTCCTCTGAGTAAGATAATTATGCCACATTTATTAATGACCATAACAAAACCTTTGTTTGGTATTATAATGATATTCCTGGTATCGACCCCTCTATCATCACCCATAACATTGTCACCAACCGAGATGCTAAACTTGTTAAGAAAAATCTTCACAAAATGTATCCTTGTATTGATTTCCTTGTCAGATAAGATCTCCAATGCATCCTTTCTATTCACTTTATTCAACCCATTGACCACCTATAATGGATTTCCAATATTTTTTCTATCATAAAAGTGATAGGGGTAATATGCATTTGTACCAACTACCATGACCTAAACCCCACTTTTCCAAATGATGACTTCCCTTTGCCAAGTATCGACCAACTTATTGATCTAACAACTGATCATGAGATGATATCACTTATGGATGGGTTCTCAGGTTATAATCAAATCTTGGTTGCCCTTGAGGATCAACACAAGACAACTTTTCTTACCCCATGAAGGACTTTCTATTATTAGGTCATGCCCTTTGGTATGAAGAATGTTGGTGACATCTACCAACATGTCATGACTTACATCTTCCATGATCTCCTACACAAAATAATGGAAAACTATGTGGATGACTTACTTGAAAAGTCTAAACTTTGTCAAGATCACTTGATGATTCTCAAAATCATATTCACTCATCTCCTCTAACATAAAATTTGACTAGACCCAAAGAAATGCATCTTTAGTGTCCTTTTTGATAATCTCTTAGGATTTATCATTTCTCTCCATGGTATTGAAGTTGACCCTACAAAGGTTCAAACAATACTAGACATGCCTCCACCTATTAATATCAAACAACTATGTAGCCTCTAAGGTAAGATTTAGTCAATCCACCACTTCATTTCCTTTTTGTTAGATCATTTCCAACCCTTTCACGATCTCCTCAAAAAATATGTCTCTTTCCATTGGAATATAGATTACCAAGAAGCCTTTGATGCACTCAAATGATATCTCTTTTCTCCACTAGTTCTTATTCCACCTAAGGAAAAATCTATCTTTCTACCTTTACATCTCTGTAATAGACCATTATCTAGGTGTTATGATTACACATCAGGATGATCACCATCGAGAACAAGAGATTTACTATATAAGCTGGACACTTATTGATTATGAAACTTGATATACCCATACCAAAAAACTTTGTCTTGCATTGGTATTTATAGATTCTAAGATTCATCATTACCTCTTAATCATAAAACCTACATCGTCACTCATATTGATCCCCTCAAATACATGCATTCTAAGCCATATCACAACCAATATATAGCTTAGTCACTCATGTTCCTTGTTGAATTTGACTTAGAGTTTATTCAATAAAAGTCTATCAAGGGGCAAGCGATCACTAACTAGTTAGTTACCACCACTTTACCTGAAAACCAACCTTAAAACCTCAAATTCCTTGATGAATCTATTGCAATGCTCTTCACTGATGATATCTCCTATCAAATGATGTTATTATTTGATAGATCTAAATGTCAACATGGTGGGGGTGTGGAGGTCATCCTCATTCCTCTTGATGGTGAGCCTATGCCTTTATCATTTAAACTAGATTTTGAATATACTAACAGTATGGTTGAATATGAATCTTTGATCTTAGGGATTTAAATGGTTATTTTCTTGGGTGTCAAATCAATAAATATTTTTAGTGACTCCTAGCTATTAGTTAACTAGGTTAATGGTTCCTACCTATGCAAAAATGAAACTCTCTAATGATATAAACATCATGTAGATATGCTATTGGAATAATTTGACTTTTACATCTTGAAAACTATTCCTCGATCTATAAAAAAGTTTATTGATACAATGGCTTCTCTTGATTCACACATACCCTCTTCACCCTCTTCCTCAAAAATCTGTCACTGTACATCACTTAACATTGCCCTCCTATGTATCAACTAACATCCTTTTTTATAGGCAATGTAACACACAACCCACATGACTTATGGTATAATCAACTCATGGATTACTTGTCATCTTCTATTACCCCTCTTGACCTCTCCAATAATGGGAGACGTGCCTTCATGAAACATTGCCATTTGTTACACTATGTTAGGAGGACTTCTCTACAAGTAAGGTTTTGATGGTCTCCTCCTTAGATGCCTCACTAGTATTGAGATCCCCTTCACCATTAAGGAAGTCCATGATGGGATTTGTGGTGTACATTTCAATGGTAACATAGTTACCAAACATATCCTTCAACTCAAATACTATAGGCCAACACTCCGTCAATATTGTAGTGATTATAGTCAGCACTATGTCAAATGTCAACAGCATGCTAACCTTCACATTCCAAGCCATGCCTTACAAGTCACCAAAGGCTTATTTCCCTTTTCTTAATGGGGCTTTGATCTAATTGGTAAGATTAACCCTCATTCATCTCTCTGTCACCATTCCATCATTATTTCTACTAAATACTTCACCAAGTGGGTTGAGGCCATTCCTTTCATCTCCACTACAGCTAGAAAAATTGTTGACTTTATCACATATCACATCATATATCATTTTTCTACCCCACAAAAAATTATAACAAAAAACAACAAATATTTCAAAAATAAGACTATCCAAAATCTTTGTGACACCTTTAGATTCAAATTAAGCTTCTCATCATCATACTATCCATAAGACAATAGACAGGCAAAAGCTTCTAACAAAACCTTAACCAAAATCCTTATGAAGGTAGTCAATTATATTAGCAAGGATTGGCACATGCACATTCCCTTTGCTTTATGGGCTTATCACACTAGCACTCAAACCCATATAGGTGCTATACCTTTTTCCTTGGTCTATGAGATGGAAGCTATTTTGCCTCTTGATGTCCAAATTCCTTCTCTTCAAATCTCTCTACAAGACATACTTACTAACTATGACTTTCACCAAGAACATTTGGCTCAACTTGAGTTACTTGATGAATGTCATCTCATAGCCCTCAACCACCTCCAAATCTATCAAGAGCATATCAAATGTGCTTACAAAAAAAACCTTAAGGAGTAAGATTTCAATATCAGAGATCTCATCTTAAAGGAAAATCAACATGTGATGAACATGGAGAAAAGCAAATAGGGTAAGTTTGCTCCTAATTAGCTTGGACCCTACATCATAACACACAAGGATGGCTCAAGAACTTATCACTTGTCTTCTCACAAAGGAAGGCTAAAACCTAAGCCTTTAAATGCTTTACACCTGTGACCATTATTTTGTTAATCAAGTGACACTTCACCTCATGTTTTGTTGGGTGAATATTTTGTCGACTAGCTAACTGGTGAGCAAAATAGGTATCTTCAACCACATCATATGGAGATTAGTCATCCAAAGTTGTAGGTTTACCACATCCAAAGGGGACAAATCTCTCCTCTCATCAAGAGGAGGTTCCCTATAGGTATAAAAGCATTATATACTATATATAAGCTGAAAATAACACTCGGGGGTAGGATAAACCATCCATCTCTCCTTTTTTAGAGATGATGCTCACAAAACAAAGGAGAAATCTTGGGTGATTGGTGAAGGTGTTTCTCTTCTTTTAGAAGTAACATTCAACCAAGAGATAGATGCCTTCTTGGGTAGTAGAAATCTTGGTGAAATGATAGAAGGCACTTCTCTTCTTTTAGAAGTGCTTGTTCTTGCAAAAAATAGGAATCTTTCTGGTAACAAGTGATTGGTAACCAAGGGCGTAGTAACTAGCAACCTGAGATGTAACACAAAGTCTCCACTTTGAATTCCCAAGAGTGAGATATGAAGGACAATGAGGGAACAAAGTCATCCTAAGGTCCTTTATATAGAAATAGTAAGAAAACACACTAAAGGAAATTATGGGGGCACAAAGTCTCTCCACAATTAGCTTTAGGACACCTTCCTAATTAATTCCACTAGTTCTTCTTGCCAAATTAAATAAACAAGAACACATTCAAAAGATAGACATAAGAACAATCTCTTAAAATGATACAAGCTATAATAGCACAAAGTTTGCAAACAACTTGCTTTCTCATTAGATAAAATGATATGAATAACAATCTGAGCTCAAAGTCTCAGTATTCGCCTTTCAATTTGGGCAGAGTTTTTCTTATAGTTATGGAAAGATCCCCCTTGTAACAAATGAAAGATTACAATATATAGCACTCCAAGAAAGACTTGGGCGCTTGTTTTCATGAAAAAGGCCCATGCTGAATTGAATGCCTTTAATGCACCTTCAGTTCTATCTAGAGGAACCATGCTGGGAATAGTGCATTGCCATAACTATGTTGTGCCCATTCCTATAATATGTCTCTTCCTTAGTATGGACTATCTAGTCCTTTTCCTGATGTCTACGCAACTGTCTAATTTGCCATTACTTCATGGAAGGAAAAATAGGTTGTGTCCTTGATTTGACATGCTCGAGAGTCTAATTGATCCACTATTTCACCTACTAGAAATAAATCCCTTAAAGACATTTTGGCCTTTCCCTCTTTATACTATTATTAGATCCCTCGAGCTATCTTTTCCCTTTCTAGTTTTGTCTTTTCCTGGCATTTGAGCTCTCAGGGCTATATCCTCAGCTTTGCTAGCTCTTTACACTCTTCCAATAACAATTATTCCCTTTAACATTTTGGCCTTTGAATGCATTCAAGCCCATCATCTTCCTTATAAATTCCTTCATGTCTTTCACACTTGCTTTGGCCACTTTCCACTGATCTTAGCAAGTGACACGTGCCATTTTCCACTTTTGAGAGTCCTACAGAAGATGACACGTGGCAGCATCTGATTACTTTACAACTCACTTGAGACCCACCACAGTCTTTATGAAATGAAAGGGAGAGACTATGGATGTTGACACTTGGTGGCTTCCATTGATATTTTCAAGGGAAAAGTGGC
This sequence comes from Torreya grandis, assembly GCA_037957365.1. Classification (NCBI taxonomy): domain Eukaryota; kingdom Viridiplantae; phylum Streptophyta; class Pinopsida; order Cupressales; family Taxaceae; genus Torreya; species Torreya grandis. Next base: position 448,252 of record JARHVA010001019.1, read on the forward strand.
ATGTTCTATGTAATCTAGCAATCACATGGACGATGACACTTGGAGCGTTCCACTCTCAAGCTTTTTCCTTTCAAGTATTCCTTTGGTCAGGCTTATTTCCTTCAGAAAAAAGTCTGAAGGAATTCATTCAAGCTTTTCCTTAGTCATTTTCCCATAGAAAATACTTTCAAAAGAATTCTAATAGCTCTTTCACTTAATAATTTCCTTTGGACAAAAATTTTGAAGGAAATGTTCCCTATCGGCCTTTGAAAAAATCTAAAAGAATTCTATCTTTTCGATCAATTGCTTGGTTCTTCCTTTAAGTTCTATGCTTTATTTGAATTTCAATAGATATTCCCTTACTTTAAATTTGATGTCCGCAGGGTTGTCAATGGTCACTAGCCACTTGAACCATGTTGAACCTTAAACCTTTGAACCCACTGAAAGTACATTGGTTCATTGGTTCATCAGTTCATTCTGTCTCTTTTATTCCATCACTTCTTGGTTCAATCACTTTCCCACTCCTTGGTTGAACCATCCATTGAACCACCTATTTGTTTCTTCTTTCCTTGACTCAGGCCACCTTTAAACCTTTGAACTTTGAACTCTTTTGGTTCAAGGTTCAATCGATTCATTAATTCATCCTTTGTTTGTCACTTCCTTGTTCTTTCTAAGCTCTTTGATCTTCATCACACTGGTTGAACCTTTGAACCTATGAACTCATTGAACCTTTTGGTTCAAGGTTCAATGGTTCAATCAGTTCATTCTTTTTATTTGACTAAGTCCTTTTGATCATTTTAAACCAAACACGTTGAACCATTTAGTCGTTAAACCTATTGAACCATTAAACCCATTGAACCTTTGAACCAAAGTGGTTCAATGGTTCAAGCCTTCTCTTTGATAGGTGTTTTCAAGCCATTGAACCTTGAATCAGTTGAAGTTTCAACCTTGACAAACGTGCTTAACTCTTGTTGATGACGTTGAACCTTTGAACCCATTGAACCCGTTGAACCAAAATGGTTCAAGGTTCAATGGTTCAATCATTACTTAAAAGCTTACCGATGGACATTTTAGTTGAACCTTGTTGTTAAACCAACCTTGAAATCACCTAAGTGTTGAGAGCTTGCTTCTTTCCTATAGAGTCTATAGAAATCAACCTGTGAAGCCCGTAGAACTTGGCCTGCAGAGTCTGTATATTTTCTTCCTGCAGAGTTTGTAGATTCAAGTCTGCAGAGTCCATATATTTCTGAGAAAGCTTTGAAAAAATGAAGAACCTAAATGCTCAGAATAATTTTTGAAATGGGAAGAGAGGATTTTGGTTTGTAGGACTAAAATAGTTCAAATGTTGTCCCAAAAATGAGTGATATTTTTAGGGGACAACAGCTGGCTCCAATTGGGGAACTTCCTTTAGTTGAAAACTTGGAACAGCTAAGGGGATTAGAAACATGAATCTCTAGTGCCTTGAAGTGTGCCATTGGGCTATGGAATCATGCTACCCAAAAAAAAAAGTGCCAAAAATGAAAATGAAAAGCACAAAATTAAACTAAAGACTATACAAATATACATATGTACAGATGACCTTATCTAATGCCTCTAGATTTGAAGCACTTTAGATGCAACCCACTATGAGATAGTGAAAATGGCATTCCATCCTGATAAACCAGTAAGAAACCATTTTCTCCCTAGAATCAGTGATGGCCGAATGGAACTCTCCACCAATAATCACAGTTTTTGTGAACTCCTTTTGGCTCTCTCTTCTTGCTCCATGGTAAGACGCGGTCTTCTCTCTGAAAACCATAACTCCTTTCTCTCTCTGTGAAGAGTTCCTTTTGCTAACTTTGGAGTACAATAGTATGGTCCACTACGATAGCTTGTTATTCTACTGGTTCAGTCTAGCACATGTTTTGATTGTCCCCCTCAGACACCTAACAAACCATCGATTCATCATCTCCTTTGGTGTGAATGAGTTTGACATCTTGGTTTTGAGCAGCCTTCAATCTGAGTAATAGATATTTACATTTAGTTGTGTTGTTGGTGTTGCTAAATAGTAACTTGCATGAAGGAAAAATATCTCCTTGAGGAGATATCAACATAGTCCCGGCTCTAGCATTGGTAGAAGAATTGATGCCATTGAATTCCAAGATCCAAGCATCATCAGAAGCTGATCTTCTATCAAATTTATCTTCATTAGAGATGGAAGATCCTTCTTCATTTGTAATATGCCCTACCAATTCTTTTGATGTCTTGTTTGGATCAATTCCTAGATTGCCAACTACAAGACTTTTGTCTACAGAAACACAAACATCCTCTGTGGTCAAGAAATAATTACCCCTGCCCAAAGACTCAAATAGAATTTGAGCTACAGGGGCTAACATTTGGGTGACCACATATTTTTCCTCCTTTTTAGGGAGAAATCTCTTCATTAAGCCCTTGACAGGGATCCTTGCCTCAGACAGGTACATACTTAGTTCTCCACCAATGTCCAACTACTCAGGATTGGCTTTCAAAAATTCAAATTTAGTCATTTGAATTTTGGATTTCTTGACATGATCAATTATGTCAAATCACTAAAATGGACTAGGAAGAGAGGATGAGAGTTCATCCTTTTGGTTTTTGGGAGGGGGAGGACTAGCCTGTGAATTTGAAGTTGAAGGTAAAAAAATGATTGGGGTACTTACTTTTCTATCAACTACCAGGTCCTTTGGCTGGAAAGGCATAGTGGTTCCACACTTAGCAATTGAAAGTGCTAGTTAAGGTTGCTCCTCTATCTTCTCTTTATCAGCCTATTGGGTTGACTGATTTTTGGATTAGGTGAACATAGCATATGATCCCTCATCTACTTTACCTTCACTTCTGGGTTCATCTTGATAATTTATGAAACTAATGTTGGAATCACCAACTAATTCTTCTTCTTCCTCAATGAAGAGATTAGCATCATTTTCTTGCTCAAACTTAGTTTGGAAAGATAAATCATGTTCTATTTTTAGATATCCAACTACTAAGTTAGTTGGAGATGCTTTAAGGGTGAGGTTCCTCTATGGGGGAGGAAGATGATTTGGTTGTCCTTGATTTTTAGCAGTATTGCCTTGATATAACTGATTGGGGAATGTCCTCTTTGGTACATCTTTGTATGAAGGAGTAGAAGACATACCTTGTGCCATTTGCCTTTTTAAGGCTAGCAATTTGTTTGCCAACTTTTGCACCATTTGATCAGTGGTGGTTGTGGGTGAGTATTCAAAATATGGAGAGAGTTTACCTCTATTTGGATCTCTCCTTATCTTTCATTCCAAGATAAGGTCATATTTTACCTCAATAGCCAAGTCTTGAGCAGCCTCAAGGTCTATGTGGCTAGCACATTGTTGTTCCCCAAAAAATAACAGTCATTTTTGGGACAACATTTGAACTATTTTGGTCTTATGGACCAAAATTGTCTCTTCCATTTCCAAAATTTTTCCTAGACATTCAAATTCCTCATTTTCCAAGCTTCTCAAAAAATATACAGACTCTATAGGCTTGAATCTATAGACTCAACAAGAAGAAAAATCTACGGACTGTGCAGGAAAAAGAAAATCTACGGACTCTACAGGCAGGTTCATTTATACAGGTTCAAAGGCTTCTATAGGTGGTTTCAATCAAAAGAATCAATTTTCAACACTTAGTCATTCTCTGAGATTCATTCAGAGCCTTGGTTCAAATAGAAATCTCCATCAGCAAACATCAACAGCAAGTTCAATGTTTGGTTCATCCTCTGGTTCAATGTCTTTTGTTTCAAAGGATTGGTTCAAAGCTTAAGTTCAATAATTACAATCGGTTCATCAGATTCCAAACACTTAACCAAATCAAGGTGGCTTGAAATGTTGAACCATTGAACCACTTTGGTTCAAAATTTTAATGGGTTCAAGGTTCAATGGTGGGTTCAACCAAAGGAATGGTTCAATGGCTTGGTTCAACCAAGCAGTTCAACACTTTATTTCACTCAGTTGGTTCATTCTTTCAGTTCATCCTTTGGTTCAACATCTCAAAGTTCAACAATAGGTTCAAAGACATTTTCAAAGCTTTGTTTAAACCATTGAACCAAAACTTGGTTCAACATATTGGTTCAATGAAATGGTTAAACTATTGGTTCAAAGGCAAGTTCATAATGTTTGGTTCAATGCTTAGTTCATCAGCTTATTTCATCCAATTGAAGTATCGGCTTGAACCATCGGCTTGAACCATTTTTAGTTCAACATATTGGTTCAACATCTTGGTTCAATAGAATGGTTCATCACCAAAGTTCAAAGGGGCGGTTCAATGCAGAAGGAAACTTCTCGAAGGACAAGTGCCCTTGCGGAGGACACTTAATCAATAAAAGCACCCTTCGAAAGGGTCATTTTTCAAAGAAGTTGAAAGGTAATTCTTTCAGATTTGTTTAAGGCATTTAAAATTGGCTAAGGCATAATTATTTTAGACTTTTGTCTGAAGGAATTCCTTTCGACAAAAATTTTTGAAAGAAATCAAAGAAGAAAATGTGGGAAAAATCCGAAGACTTGTTCAAAGATTTGGCGAAACAAATAATTCCTCGCACTTTTTGTCCACGAGAATTTTCCCTGGACTTTTTGTCTATGGGAATTTTCCCTGGCCTTTTGTCTATGGGAATTTTCCTTGCAGAAATGTCTATGGGAAACTTTCACGTGAGGAAACATTCACGGGAGAAAGACCGAGGATTTGTCTATGAGAACTGCGAAGGCAAAGGGCTACCGAAGGACCCCGAAGGGCAGGTGCCCTTGTGGGGGACTCTCAGTAGCCAAAGTAAAGGGCTCTTTTTGACCCATTCAAAGATCATTTCTTAAGGCCCAAAAAGGCAAAGCTAAAAGCTGAAAGAGGACTAAGGGGTGACGTGCCTGAAGACGTCAAATTCAAGACAGTGAACTAGCTGTTGAGAGTACATCGACGGGCATGTAAATGTCAATTTTAAAGTCCATGAAATAGTCGTTGATCCTTTGAATTTATAGACCTGAATGCATTTCTAGAATTCAAGACCAAAACTAGTAGAAAGCGAGGAAAGACAGAACAATGAAGGAATCTAGGACCTGATTCAATTAACTAGAAAAGGAGGAATGATGAATACAAGATCAGACCGCCAGGTGGACATTGAAAGTTGAAATCTTTCAATTGCATGGCTTGTTTATCTACATTAAGAAGATCAAATGGGTAAATTTCCCCAAAGTTCTAGCCTGTCTTCCTAATAGTTCCCAATGCATCATGATGTATTAATGTTCTCGAGTCCTTCTTGAAGTGGCTATATAAGGGACTTTCTTTCATTGTAAATGGATCTTTTTTTTGACAATCTAAATGCAACTCTACCCAAATTGAGAGGCATCATTAAGACTTTGTGCTCAGTTTGTTATTCATATTTTGTTACTGGAATAAGAAAGCAAGGGACTTGTTCAGACTTTGTGCTATGATATCTTTGTTGTTGAGGAAACTGTTCTTGTCTTTTTTCTTGATATATTTTCTATTCCATTAATTTAACAAGTAAGATTAGTAAAATTAGTAAGGAAGGTGTCCTGAAGAATCAACTGTTGAGATACTTTGTGCCCCCATAGCTGCCTTCAGTGTGTTTTCTTTTTGTTGCTATGTAAAGAAATTTGAGAAGACTTTGTGCCCTCATTGTCCTTCGTATATTACTCTTGAGCATTTTAGGTGGAGACTTTGTGCTGTATCTCAATTTTTTGGTTACTACACCCTCAGTTACATTCTACTTTTATTTCCAAGAGTATTCTTGTGGCTGGCTGAATAGTTCTTCTGAAAGAAGAGGAGTGCTGTCTGTCATTTCCCTTGAGTTTTTCCTTTGTTGTACACACATCATCTCTAAAGAAAGAGAGATGGATGGCTTGTTCTACCCTTGAGTATTATTTTCTATTTATACATATATATATAGCATATCCACAGGGAACCTCCTCATTGATGAGAGGAGAGAGTAGTCTCCTTCTGATGTGATAAACTTACACATTTGGATGACTAATCTTCCTACTTTGGCTGATCAGACCTATTTTGTTTACTAGTACACTGATAGACAAAATATTCAACCAATAGTTTTTGGTGACTCTGCTGGGGAAATAACCATTATCCATTTATAGCTTATCCATTCACCTCCACATTAATTGGGAAAGAACACATAGTTTAAAGCCTCAAGCTTCAAACTAAAGCAAAGTCAAATATTTTCCATTTTTGTTTCACAATCTGGCAGATTCAAAGTAGACACGAAGCCAAAGAGCTAAAAGTATCATTGACCCTGTGTTTAAGCTGGTAAAACAAAGTGATTTTGATCTATTTCCTTTACCATCTCATCTCCAACAAACCAAGAGCTTCCCTCCTACTAAATCTAGATCTCCATTACTAAAAGAAGTATCTACTTCTACTATTGATAAAGCTATGCCTATAATTACCCCTTTGAGATTTGTTATCCCTCCTTTTCAGAATCTGATAATGGCAGTTTAAGGTCCCTGGGGTAATGCTTTTGGTCCTCTCAATCTTACTCCTCCTTTACATGAGCTTCCACGTAGTTCTAGAAATAATTTCCATAATTTTATGGTGATGGGAAAGTTCATCCTGGTGAACATATTGCTACATTCAACATAGCTTGTGGAGTAATCGGAGTAGAATTTGAAGATGTAGTAGTCAAGCTTTTTATTGAAACACTACAAGGTGGTATTGCAGATTGGTTTTACCATCTACAGGCTCAGTCTGTGACTGATTGGAATAATCTTAAAGCTAATTTTGAAGCCAGATTCAAACCTATAGAAGATGCACATACACTTCTAGCTCAACTTACACAGATGAAGAAAGAGCCTCATGAGCCTATGAGAGACTTCATAGCTAAATTTGACAAATTGAGAAATAGAATCCCTATCATTGCTCAACCTACAGCTGAGAATCTTAAATACTTTTTCATTAATTCTCAGCTACCTGAAGTTAGTTTCCTCTTGAGATGTGCTGGTCAAATAGATCTCGCTACAGCTCAACTTTTGGCCACTAAGGTAGAAGATGATCTCATCTTAGCAGAGAAGATAAGAAGAGATTTAAATAGAAACAGAGCTTCATCATCTTCTAAATTTACATCTTCAAGCACCACATATCCAATGGTGAAAAAATTAGCAAATGAGTTACTTGCTCTCAAAAAGCAAATGGCTCAAGGAATGCCTTTTGCTCCTACATATAGAAGGACATTCTCAAATCAGTCATATCAGGGCAATGTTACCAAGAATCAAGGGCAACAAAATTGCCATCCTCCCCCATAAGGGAAACTTGCCCTGGAAGCTCCCCCAACCAATTTAGCAATGGGATACCTTGAAGCAAAATCAGAATTCTCTTTCCAGCCTGAATTGAAACAAGAAAATGATGTTGATATCATTAAAGATAATCAAGAAGAATCAGCTGGTGACTCCCACGTTGGTTTCTTGAATTACTAGGATGAACCTGGAAGCAAAGGAGAAGATTCAAATGGATCATATGTAGTGTTTACCAAGTCTAAGAACCAATTAGTCCAGCAAGCTGATAAAGAGAAGATAGAGGAACAACCTCAACTAGCAATCACAATTGCTAAACATGGGACTTCTCTGCCTTTTCAATCAAAAGATCTAGTCATCACCCAAAAGGTAAATACATCCATTTCACCTTCACCTTCTACTCCCAATTCGCAAACCAGCCCACCTCCCATCACTCTTAAAACTTAGAAAGTTGAAGTACTTTTCTCTGTACCTAGCTCTATTCAGCCATTTGACATAATTGATCATGTATAAAAGACAAAAATACAAATGTCTAAATTTGAATACTGGCAATCCAATCTGGATCAATTGAATAAGCTGGTTCAATATGTTAAAAATCAAACCATCCCTACAAGATAAAAATATAAATAAGTAATTCTTGATTCTCTAAAGAACACGCCTATTCCAAATAATCTGATCATTACTCGTCCAGCTACTCCTAAAAAAATAGAACCCTTCTATGTTTCCCTGTTAATCAATGGCCATAAGTTGAATAACTATATTATAGACTCAGGCACATTTGACAATGTCATGCCTACTAAAGTAGATGAGTCTCTTGGTCTCACACTAACCAAAACATTTAGGAGATGTTTTTCTATGGAGAATAAGTAAGTACCATTGCTAGGGAAAATCAAATATGCTCAATTTGCATTTGTAGCCTTTTGAGACAAGAAGATTAAGATGATTGTCTTGGTGGCTGACATCCCAACATCTTATGGCATTTTTCTTGGACAAAATTTCTACAAAGACGTGGGAGGAGAACTGAACATGGATCTATTTGAGGCAAGGATCCCTGTCTAAGGTGTGATGAAGAGATTACTGCCTGAAAAAGAAGCAAAGTATGTAGTCACCTAGATGTCAGCCCCTGAAGCTCAAATCCTTTTTGAATCTATAGGTATGGGTAACTACTTTCTATATATAGATGAAGAAGGGACCTTCATCTCTAATGAAGGAAAGTCTGAAGAAAAGTTAGTGTCTAATGAAATTTGGACTCTGGAATTTAATGGTAGCTATTCCTCTACTGGTTCGAGAGCTAGGATTGTCTTGATATTTCCTTAAGGAGATATGTTTTCTTCATCCTATAAATTACAATTTAACAACAATAATAGTATAGTTGAATACGAATCTCTGCTGCTAGGCATGAAGGTTTCTCAAGAAAGAGGCATTAAGTTTCTTCATGCCAAAGGGGATGCTAAATTAGTGGTCTATCAAGTGAGAAATCTATATCAGACCAAGAATGAGAGGTTACGCCACTACCACAACCTAGTTTGGGATCAAATTGAAGCTTTGATGCTTTCAACATTTATTCCATACCCAGAGAGTCTAATGACAGAGCTGACACACTTGCTGTTTCAAGAACTCTTTTAGTTCCTCATTTAGATTTCAAAGAAGATAAGTATACCATTGAGCTGGACTATAGACCAAGTGTTCTTGACAATGTTGATCATTGGCAAATATTCAATGATGATCATCAGATTATTGCTTTCCTAGTGAAAAGACAATTTTGAACAGCTGTATTTTGAAGGCAAAAAATCTCAGAAGTCTGAATCTATTTTTGAATCCAATTTAGATATAAATGGAGAATTCCTATAGCTGAAAGGAAACAAAATTTACAAAGGCTTGGTTTCTCTTGAGAATCTATTTGACAAGCATGATAGATTCATCAAATAATAGCAAATAGATTCAAGTTTCTCTCAGGGATTTAACCAAGTAAATCTAACCAACAAAGAAAATCCTAAGATGGTCAACATTGGTAAGTGTTGCACCCTTGAAAAAAGATTCAAGTTCACCTCTTTGCTCTGTCAATACATTGATGTCTTAGCATATTCTTATGAAGACCTAAAGTCTCTTAGACCTGATGAAATCTACCATCACATTCCTCTCAAGGTTGATTCAATGCCCTACAAGCAAAAATCTAGACAATACAATTCAAAAAATTTAGGTACTATTATGTCTGATATACAGAAAATGTTAAATGCTAGAATCATCTTCCCAATCCATCATTCTACATGGATTGTGAACATAGTGCTTGTGAGGAAGAAAAATGGCAAATCTGTATTTGTGTAGATTTCAAGAATCTGAATCAGTCATCTTTAAAAGATAATTACCCTCTGCCAATCATGGACCAAGTGCTTCAAATAGTAATAGGGTCAGAGATGTTATCAATGCTGGATGGTTTCTCAGGTTATAATAAAGTTGAAGTTGGTGAAGTTGACCAAGACACGACTGCATTCACCACACCTTGGGGTACATTTGCATATAAAATAATGCCTTTTGGTCTAATAAATGCTGGTGATACCTTTCAGAGAGCTATGGACATGGCCTTCAAAGATGATATTGGCAAATTCATAGTGGTATATCTTGATGACTTAACTATCTTTTCAAATCATCGATTTGATCATGTACGCCACTTACAACAAGTGTTGTAGCATTGCTGCCACAATGGTATTTCCCTAAATCCTAAGAAGTCTATTTTTTTAGTAATAGAAGGGAAACTCCTTGGACACATTGTGTCCAAATAAGGCATAAAGATTGACTCAGACAGAGTCAAGTCTATTCAAGAGCTGAATTTTCCTACAAATAAAAATGCTATTCACTCTTTCTTTGAAAAAGTGAATTTCTTACAGAGATTCATCCCTAAATTTTTTGAGAAGACAAGACACATTGTGAACATGATGAAAGGAAAGACCACCTTCAACTGGACTAAAGAAGGAAAATCAACATTTCAAGCTATCAAGACTACCATTGCTCATGCCCCTACCTTGGTTTGTCTAGATTACCACTAAAATTTTATCATATACAGCTATGCATCTGAACACACTCTTTCAGTGATTCTTGTTCAATAGGACAAGGAAGGTATGGAATCCCCCATCTCTTTCATGAGTTTCCCTCTCAAAACCCATGAAATGAAGTATTCAAATATAAAAAAACACACTTATGCATTGGTAAAAGCAGTCAAACATTTTTGCTTCTATATTTTGAATTCACACACTACTGCCTTAGTTCCTGACACTACAGTCAAGTCTATATTAACTCAGCAAAAGTTTGGCACAAAATGAGGTAATTGGATTGCAAAGATCCAAGAGTTTGATCTAGATATCAAGCTAACAAAGTTGGTCAATGGTAAAGGCCTATGCCAATTAATGGCTGACAATAAGCTAGAAGATACATAACGTGAAGAAGCTGAAGTGGAAGATATGCCAACAGTCCTTTTTATCTCCACTACCAATGAATGGTACACAGGTATTGCCTATTTTCTAACTTATGGTGAATTTCTTGCTCATTTGTCTTACAAAGAAAGAAGGACTATCAAGTTTAAAGCTACCAATTTTGTCATTTGGGATAACAGCGTGTATAAGAGAAGCATAGATGGAGTATTCTTTTACTGTGTAGACAAATAACAACAAACCCAACTTTTAAAATCTTTCCATAATCTGGCCTGTGGAGGACATTTTTTTGCTCCTGTGACTACTCACAAAATTTTGTGAGCCAGGTATTACTAGCCAACTCTTTTCCAAGATGCACATAAGTGGGTGAGGAAATGTGAACTTTGCCAGCAATTTGTTGGAAGACCCAAGTTGGCTTCCCTACCTCTCAAGATAGTAATCATAGAGGAACCTTTCTAGCAATGGGGACTTGATTTTATTGGGACAATAAACCCATCTTCAAGTGCTGGACATAATTATGTCCTTACAGCAACTGATTATTTCACCAAGTGGGTAGAAACAATCCTAACTAAGCATGTTACTTCAGAAGTTGTATGCAACTTCCTCAAAAAGAATATCATTTCTAGGTTTGGAGTTCAACTCAAAATTATTACTGATAATGTATCTTGTTTCACCTCTCAAGAGATTACGCAATTCTATTTTCATTATGGAATTACACTCTCTCATTCTTTTGATTATTTTCCACAAGGGAATGGACAAGCTGAGTTCAATAATAAGAATTTGGCAACTATTATCAAAAATTTAGCAGATGATAATCAAAAGACATGGCATAAAACATTGGTTGATGCTCTGTGGGTAGATAGGATCACACCAAAAAGGGCAATTGGTATGTCTCCTTTTCAAATTCTTTACATTATTAATGCTAAGATACCTATCACCTTAGAGTTACCAGCCTTGAAATTGGTGAAGGCCATTGAAGATCAGACATGAGAGTTCTCTTGACAAAATAATCATGTTCCTGACTCAGTTGGAGGAATAGAGAACCATGGTGGTGGATAGAATTGTTGCTCATCAAAGTCTGGTAAAGAAACTCTTTGATCAGAAGGCTAGAAATCATGATTTCCAGATTGGGGATCAAGTCTTGTTGTGGGACAAAAGAAGAGAACCAAAGGGGATGCATGAAAAGTTTGACTCCCTTTAGAGAGGCCCATTTATAATTCATCAACACATTGGTGAAAATAACTTTCTATTGAAATACCAAGATGACACACTCTTTTCTCTGCCCCACAATGGGCAACATCTGAAACACTTCAACTCTTGAAATATCAGATCATTACCTCTGTATATATGTATATTTGTACATTTTTAATTCTATTTTGTTTTGCTTATTTTATTTTTGATGCCTTTCATTTCTAGGTAGCATGACTCCGAAGCCTAATGGTACACATAAAGACACTGTAAATTTTGGATTCTACTCCTTTCAATTCATTTTGCAATTAACAAAAGTTCCCCAATTGGAGCCAGCTGTTGTTCCCCAAAAAATAGACTTCTCATTTTTGGGACAACATTTGAACTATTTTGGTCTTATAGACCAAAATTATCTCTTCCATTTCCAAAATTTGTCCTAGACATTCAAATTCCTCATTTTCCAAGATTCTCAGAAAATATACGAACTCTGCAGGCTTGAATCTACAGACTCAGTAAGAAAAAAAAATACAGACTGTGCAGGAAAAGGAAAATCTATAGATTCTACAGGGAGGTTCATTTATACATGTTTAAAGGCTTCTATAGGTAGTTTCAGTCAAAAGAATCAGTTTTCAACACTTAGTCATTCTCTGGGTTTCGTTCAGAGCCTTGGTTTAAACAGAAATCTCCATCGACAAACATCAGCAGCAAGTTCAACATTTGGTTCATCCTCTGGTTCAACATCTTTTGTTTCAAAGGATTGGTTCAAAGCCTAAGTTCAATCGTTACAATTGGTTCATCAGATTCCAAGCACTTAACCAAATCAAGGTGGCTTGAATCATTGAACCATTAAACCCCTTTGGTTCAAAGGTTTAATGGGTTCAAGGTTCAATGGTGGGTTCAACCAAAAGAACAGTTTAATGGCTCGGTTCAACCAAGTGGTTCAATGCTTTATTTCACTCAGTTTGGTTCATTCTTTCAGTTAATTCTTTGGTTCAATGTCTCAAGGTTTAACAATAGGTTCAAAAACATTTTCAAAGCTTTGTTTGAACCATTAAACCAAAACTTAGTTCAACATATTGGTTCAACAAAATGTTTCAATTGTTGGTTCAAAGGCAAGTTCATAATATTTGGTTCAATGCTTAGTTCATCGGCTTGTTTCATCCAATTGAACTATCATCTTGAACCATTGCTTAAACCATTGGCTTGAACCATTTTTGGTTCAACTGATTAGTTCAACCGATTGGTTCAACATATTGGTTCAACATCTAAGTTCAATAGAATGGTTCATCACCAAATTTCAAAGGGGTGGTTCAATGCAAAAGGAAACTTCTCGAAGGACAAGTACCCTTGCAGAGGACACTTAATCAATAAAATCACCCTTCAAAAGGGTCATTTTTCAAGGAAGTCCGAAAGGTAATTATTTCAGATTTGTTTAAGGTATTTAAAATTGGCTAAGGCATAATTCTTTCATATTTTTGTCTGAAGGAATTCCTTCGGACAAAAATTCTGAAAGAAATCAAAGAAGCAAATGTGGGCAAAATCTGAAGACTTGTTCAAAGATTTGGTGAAATAAATAATTTCACTGACTTTTTGTCTATGCAATAATTTTCCTTGGAATTTTTGTCTATGGGAATTTTCCTTGGACTTTTGTCCACAAGAATTTTCCCTGGGGAAATGTCCACGAGAAACTTTTACATGAGGAAATGTTCATGGGAGAAAGCCTGAGGATTTGTCTGTAGGAACTGCCAAGGCAAAGCGCTGCTAAAGGACCCCAAAGGGTAGGTGCCCTTGTAGGGGACTCTTGGTAGCCAAAGTAAAGGGATCTCTTTTGACCCATTCAAGGATCATTTCTTAAGGCCCAAAAAGGCAAAGCTGAAAGCTGAAAGAGGACTAAGGGGTGATGCGCTTGAAGACATCAAATTCAAGACAGTGAACTAGCTGTTGAGAGCACATCGACGGGCATGTAAACACCAATTTTAAAGTCCATGAAATAGCCGTTGATCCTTTGAATTTACAAACCCAAATGCATTCCCAGAATTTAAGACCAAAACTAGTAGAAAGTGAGGAAAGACAGAACAACGAATGAATCCAAGACCCGATTCAATTAACCAGAAAAAGAAGAATGATGAAGACAAGATCAGACCACCAGGTGGACATTGAAAGTTGCAATATTTCAATTGCATGGATTGTTTATCTACATTGAGAAGATCAAATGGGTAAAATGCCCAAAAGTTCTAGCTTGTCTTCCTAACAGTTCCCAATGCATCATGATGTATTATTGTTCCTGAGTCCCTCTTGAAGTGGCTATATAAGGGACTTTCTTTCATTGTAAATGGATTTTTTTTTTTGACAATATAAATGAAACTCTTTCCAAATTGAGAGGCATCATTGAGACTTTGTGCTCAGTCTGTTAATCATATTTTGTTACTAGAATAAGAAAGTAAGGGACTTTTTCAGACTTTGTGCTGTGATATCTTTGTTGTTGAGGAAACTGTTCTTATGTCTTTTTCCTTGATATATTTTTTGTTCCATTAATTTAACAAGTAGGATTAGTAAAATTAGTCAGGAAGGTGTCTTGAAGAATCAACTGTGGAGAGACTTTGTGCCCCCATAGCTACCTTCAGTGTGTTTTCTTTTCATTGCTGTGTAAAGGACTTTGAGAAGACTTTGTGCCCTCATTGTCCTTCGTATATTACTCTTGAGCATTTTAGGTGGAGAATTTTTTTTGTATCACGATTTCCTAGTTACTACACCCTCAGTTACATTTTGCTTTTATTTCTAAGAGTATTCTTGTGGTTGGCTGAATAGTTCTTCTAAAAGAAGAGGAGTGTTGTCTATCATTTCCCTTGAGTTTTTCTTTTGTTTTACACACATCATCTCTGAAGAAAGAGAGATGGCTTGTTCTACCCTTGAGTATTATTTTATATTTATACATATATATATCATATCCATAAGGGAACCTCGCCTTGATGAGAGGAGAGAGTAGTCTCCTTCTGATGTGATAAACTTACACATTTGGATGACTAATCTTCCTACTTTGGCTGATCAGACCTATTTTTTTTACAAGTACACTGATAGACAAAATATTCAACTAACACACATCTCAATAGAAAACTCACTTTAGGTAGCTGTGAGTTGATGAAGAAGCATTTAAGGTTTTCAGGTGTCGACTGGGTGATCATGGGAATCCTATTCCTCAGCTTGTCAAACTTGGTGATGAAGTCCCTCATAGGGTCATGAGGTTCCTTCTTCATCTATGTAAGCTAGGCTAAAAAAGCATGTGCATCTTCTGTAGGCTCGAACCTTGCTTCAAATTTATCTTTCAGAGTGTCCTAATTAGTCACTGACTAAGCTTGTAGATGGTAGAACTAGTCTACAATAGCGCCTTATGGTGTCTCCATAAATAGCCTAACTGCTATGTCTTCATACTCCACACTTATTACACCACATGCTATCCTAAAGGCAACAATATGTTCATCAGGGTGAACTTTTCCATGACCAAAAAATTTGGGGAAATTCTTCCTTGAACTGCATGGAAGTTCATGTAGAGGTGCGGTCAAATTTAGTGGACCAAATGAGTTACCCCATGGGCCTTGAACTGCCATCACTGGATTATGAAAAATAGGGATAACAAATCTAGGTGGAGGGAGATGGTAGGCTATAATGATAATGGGTAAGACATAGAATGGAGTCGCTAGAGTCTATAATGGATAAGGGTAGGGACTACTTCAATCTAAAACTTGAGGCTTTAAACTACACGTTCATCCAGAGTCACCAAAAACACTGTTGGGTGAATATTTTGTTGACTAGTAAACTGGTGAGCAAAATAAGTCTCTTCACCACAGCATAGGAAGATTAGTCATCCAATGTTGTAGGTTTACCACATCCAAATGGGAAAAATCTCTCCTCTCATCAAGGGGAGATTCCCTAAAGGCATAAAGGTGCTATATACTATAAATATATAAGTAGAAATTAATGCTTAGGGGTATAATAAATCATCCATCTCTCTTTTTTCAGAGATGATGCTCATAGATCAAAGGAGAAATCTTGGGTGATCGGTGAAGGTGCTTCTCTTCTTTCAAAAGTAACATTTAACCAAGAGCCAAATCCCTTCCTAGATAGTAGAAATCTTGGTGAAATGATAGAAGGCACTTCTCTTCTTTCATAAGTGCTTGTTCTTGCAAACAATAAGAATCTTTCTGGTAGTGACAAGTGACTGATAACCAAGTATAGAGTAACCACCAATCTAAGATGTAGCACAAAGTCTCCACATTGACTGCGCAAGAGTGAGATACGAAGAACAATGGGAGCACAAAGTCATCCCAAAGTCCTTTACATAGAAATAGAAAATAAACACATACTGAAGACAACTATGACAGCACAAAGTCTGAAAGTAGCTGGCTTCAGGGCACCTTCCTTATCACTTCCACTAGATCTACTTGTTAAATTTCATAAACAAGAATAAATTTAGAAAATAGACATAAGAACAATCTCCTAGAATGATACAAGCTATAACACAAAGTTTGAAAGTAACTTGCTTTCTGATTCAAACAAAGAAATATGATAAACAATCTGAGCTCAAAGTCTCAGTGATGCCTTTCAATTTGGGTAGAGTTTTGCTTCTAGTAACAGGAAGATCCCCCTTGTAAAAAATGAGAGATTACATATATAGCACTCCAAGAAAGACTTGGGTGCTTATTTTCATGAAAAAGGCCCATGCTAAATTGAATGCCTTCAATGCACCTTCAGTTCTATCTAGAGGGACCATGCTAGGAATAGTGCATTGCCATAACTATGGCATGTCCATTCCTCTAATATGTCTCTTCCTTAGTATGGACTATCTGGTCCTTTTCTTGATGTCTACATAGTTGTTTAATTTGTCATTACTTCATGGAAGGAAAAATAGGTAGCATCCTTGATTTGGCATGCTCAAGAGTCTGCTTGATCCACTGTTTCACCTACTAGAAATAATTCCTTTGAAGATATTTTGGCCTTTCCCTCTTTTTTCTATGATTTGAGCCCTCAAGTTATCTTTTCCCTTTTTGGTTTTGTCTTTTCTTGGCATTTGAGCTCTTAGGGCTATATCCTCAACTTTGTTGGCTCTTTACACTCTTCCAGTAGTGGTTCTTCCCTTTGACATTTGGCCTTTGAATGCATTTGAGCCCATCATCCTCCTTAGCAATTACTTCATGTCTTTCCCGCTTACTTTGGCCACTTTCCACTGATTTTAGCAAGTGGCACATGGCATTTTCCACTTTTGAGAGTCTTACAAAAGATGAAATGTGGCAGCATTCACTTACTTTACAACTCACCTGGGACCCACCACAGTCTTTATGAAATGAAATGGAGATACCATGGATGTTTACACTTGGTGGCTCCTGTCAAGCTTTTCAAGGGACATATTTCATGTTCCACGTAATCTAGCAATCACACGGATGATGACACTTGGAGCGCTCCACTCTCAAGCTTTTTCCTTTTGGGCATTCCTTTGGTCAGGCTTATTTCCTTCGAACAAAAGTCTGAAGGAATTCCTTCGGGCTTTGCCTTAGTCATTTTCCCATGGAAAATACTTTTGTAAGAATTCTAATGGCTCTTTCACTTAATAATTTCCTTCAGATAAAAAGTTTGAAGGAAATGTTCCCTATCGGCCTTTGACCAAATATGAAGGAATTCTATCTTTTCAGTCAGTCGCTTGGTTCTTCCTTTAAGTTCTACACTTTATTTGAATTTCAATAGATATTCCCTTACTTTAAATTTGACGTCCATGGGGTTGTCAATGGTCACTAGATGCTTGAACCATGTTGAACTTTAAACCTTTAAACCCGTTGAAAGTACATTGGTTCCTTGGTTCATCGATTCATTCTGTCTCTTTTGTTCCATCACTTCCTAGTTCAATCACTTTCCCACTCCTTGGTTGAACCATCCATTAAACCACCTATTTTTTGTTTCTTTCCTTGACTGAGGCCACCTTTGAACCTTTGAACCCATGAACCATTGAACTTTGAACTCTTTCGGTTCAAGGTTCAATCAGTTCATTGGTTCATCCTTTGTTTGTCACTTCCTTGTTCTTTCTAAGCTCTTTGATCTTCATCACACTAGTTAAACCTTTGAACTTGTGAACTCATTGAACCTTTTGGTTCAAGGTTCAATGGTTTAATCAGTTCATTCTTTTTATTTGGCTAAGTCCTTTTGATCTTTTTGAACCAAATGCATTGAACCATTTGGTCGTTAAATCTGTTGAACCATTGAAACCATTGAACCTTTAAACCAAAGTGGTTCAATGGTTCAACGGTTCAATGGTTCAAGCCTTCTTCTCTTTGATAAGTGTTTTAAATCCATTGAACCTTGAAGTGATTAAACTTTGAACCTTTAAAAATACACTTAACTCTTGCTGATGATGTTGAACCTTTGAACCCATTAAACCCGTTGAACCAAAATGGTTCAAGGTTCAACGATTCAATGGTTCAATGGTTCAATCCTTGCGTAGAAGCTTGCCAATGGAAATTTTGGTTGAACCTTGTCATTGAACCAACCTTGAAATTGCTTAAGTGTTGAGAGCTTGCTTCTTTCCTACAGAGTCCATAGAAATGAACCTATGAAGCCCATAGAACTTGGCCTGCAGAGTCCGTAGATTTTCTTCCAATAGAGTCTGTAGATTCAAGCTTGTAGAGTCTATAGATTTTTGAGAAAGCTTTGAAAAAATGAAGAACCTGAATGCTCAAAATAATTTTTGGAATGGGAAGAGAGGATTTTGGTCTGTAGGACCAAAATAGTTCAAATGTTGTCCCAAAAATGAGTGATATTTTTTGGGGGCAACATGTTTAACTTGAACTCATCCCTTGAGCAACCCTATTATATTAATCTCCCTTCCTCTTAACCCTTATTCCTACACACTTAGTTAACCTATGAAGTGTTATGGTTTCAAAATGGAAATTCTCTAAGCCTTTATAGTCCTGTCTGTGAGTAAAGCCAAAAATAATGGGATACATATACAAGTTATAATCTCTTAGGTCATTATTCTCAATGTAGATTGGTCCCTTGAAGGACATCTATGTATCTTCTCCTTGATACTATAAATATACCTCTCCTTTGAAGGATAGCTATTAAAAATCAAAAACAAAAGCTTATAACACTCCTTTGAAGGATGGATAAGTCAAGCTTTGTTATCAAGGGAAATAATGACTAATAAGCTTCTCATATTGATCAGCTTCATATGACCTCAACACAAATAAAATCCCATTATAGGCTTCCCATATTGATTAGCTCACACACATAAAAAATAAACTTTAAGTCATGGACTTACCCATAGTCATTCTAGGGTCACCCACAGAAGGGGCATATCATCCCCACTAAGAAGGTTATGCTACCCAAACACTCTCATTCCTTTTACCTCTTATCCTCATACTCTTTCAAGGGGCTTTGAAATCACTTAACACAAGGTGAGTACGATGCTTCTCTAATAAATAAATGGTCAAATGATGCAAAGCATGAAATAGGTTCATACTCCTAAGCCTATTTATGTTGGGATTATGGTCTTTGCCAATACACAAGCATTGTGCCTCTTTATTTCCCATCTTAATCACATGTTGATTTCTCTTCTAAGATTGCATCTCACAAGAAGATTCAATCACCTTCTCACCTTTCTAGAAATATTTTTTGATTCTTAGAGTTATGTGTTTAACAAATATTATCACTCACATATCCATCTCAATCAAAGATACTCAAATAACTACCCAAAACTATCCTAACACTAACAAACCATTGCCCATTAATCTATTTCATATAATCCCATGTGAAATACAACCAACATGCAACCATAGTTTCTCTAAACAAAAATAAATAGGAAAAAAATACCTAACCCATTCATTCATTTTAAGCATACACCATCACAAATATGGAAAAATGCTAAGATGAAGCTAACCAATCAACTATGAATATACCATCACACATATGGGAAATGCTAGTCTAACTCAACTAACATGTTCAACATTAACATAACATAATCATCCACATCATTATAATAACTTCAACA
Organism: Torreya grandis; assembly: GCA_037957365.1. Taxonomy (NCBI): domain Eukaryota; kingdom Viridiplantae; phylum Streptophyta; class Pinopsida; order Cupressales; family Taxaceae; genus Torreya; species Torreya grandis. The sequence goes on from JARHVA010001019.1 coordinate 468,147, forward strand.
TCATCACCATCACATAAACACATCTCAAAATAACAAACTCTCATATATATATATATATATAGACACACACACACACACATTGAATATGAATGTACATCAATGGATCATATTAGTATCATCTCTCTCTCAAAAAGTACATCTCTCATCTTTGACTCATAGGCTGGTGTGTATATAACATATATAACAACTTCAATAACAATATCTGGCACTTAGAATACTCAAGGCTATAGGCATGGTCATGAATAAGTAGTATCATCACCATTCTCAGCCTATTTACATCTACATGAACAAGAAGCCATGACACGTGTCACTGATCTCTCTTGCTCTCTAAACTTAGAATACCTCTGAATCTATGGGAACTCCCTGATGGCCCTCTCATAGTATGTAATCTCATATAAAGTAATGTTTTACCTCACTAGAGATATAGTCTATGGCAGACCCATCAAACCTATTGTAGGCCCCTATACTAGTCCCTGTGGTGGAGGAGGAGTAGTATCTTGTCATGTTTCTCTCAAAGTATCTCTCTTTGTTGTTAGTGCAGTAACCTAGCCCTATCATGCCCTAACCTACCCCTGCAATGTCATAACCTACCCCTGTAAGACCAACACCTATTCTTGTGCTACATCTTAAGCCTATACTATTACATCTTAGGCCTATACTACTACATATTGGGCATATACGACTACATCTTTCTCTCTCATCACTCACTATAAATTTGGTAGTGGCCTCTTGACCTAAACCATGGGATACAAACCTATCCACCATGCACAATAAGCCATTGTGCATCCAAGATCTACCACACCTGAGCCTACTAGTAGCTCCTCAAAATCTATCCCATCTATCTCATAGGGCAAAGGTAGGGGTGCCTCTATATCATCGCTCATATATAGAGGAAAGGTAAGAGGCATGTCCTATAATAAGCCAAACTATCTCTTGACCCATGCCATGGGTATCATCTCTAACTCTCCAACTCATTTCCCTCTAACCCATAATGTGCTATGTAAATTGACAAGCTACTCTACCTATTTTATGAATGCAAGGTATGTCAAGTAGGGCCTCCAAACAATATCTATGAGAATCAATCCATCTATCATATGCCTATAATAATCAATGTCTTGTACTATGTTGTCTACTCATGTTTGGGCCATAGCCTCTCTCCACTAACTAAACCTGACCCTAAAACTAGCTACAATCAAGGTGGGTAACCCCAATGGCCATGTCCCATGATGTGATCATATGCCCAATAATATATTAAATACCCAACACACAAACTATACCATATTCGCTACCTCAAACCTCACAACTCTTTGTATAATTGTGCTAGAAAAGCTAGTCCCCATGCATACATGATCTGCTACTCAACTATCTATGCCAACACACTTGTTAACATAATAGTAAATCTCCCCCCATATGTTTCTGGTAATGCATATACTATAATCCATATCATCATCAGGATACTCAAATAATGTTACTCCTCATCTGTAGTGTATAATAGCTCATATGCAAAGCTCACTGAGTGATAGGTCACCTCCCTAACATGATCTCCAAATAATGTAGCCATGTGAATATCATGCTCCTCTCTAAAACAAGAGAATAGATCCTCACCCTAGAGTATCAACTGTAAAATCCTTTACATGTCTTTCTATGTCACTATTAACTCTCTGATAGACAAATAGAAGGTGTTGGTGTTGTGATCCCACCTCTCTATCAAAGCTATCATCAATCTAACATCACATGCAACTTAGCAATATTATCACACTCCTCCTAACCCTATGGCTGCCATGTGTTCCCACTCATCCATGGTGACATCCCCCCTCATCCTCATAAGTCGCATAGGTAGTCAATCTCATAATGTCAACTCCTACCTAGCATGCATCCACACACACAAACCTCAAGTCACATTCTTTCCAATATAAACCTTTACCCTTTTTCCCTTCTCTCTAGGAGAACTAAATTAGCCTGAGGCCCTCACCTAGGTAATGTAAGTAACACTTTGTTTACATGGGATCTTCTAAGTTTAGCTCAGCCATATACCAACCTAATTATCTAACCTATTAACCCACATAAACCCTAGGCGTAACTACCTATCTCTAAACCTGAGGCCTAACTACCTATCTCTAAACCCTAGGCCTAACTACCTATCTTTCAACTCTAGGCCCCATGGCCTATATCTTAAAATCTAGGCCCCACATCCTATATCTCACACCCTCAACCCCACAACCTATATTTTCAATCCTAAGTCCCATGACCTATTTTAATTTCCCTTTTCCTAACCACTTCCATTCATAAAATTTTAACCATACCTCACCCTTTTTCCCTACACATTTAGAGAACTACATTGTCCTGAGGCCCTCACCTGGCCTATGTAGGCAACACTCAGATGACATGGGGTCTTTTGAGGCTAGCTCAACCATTAGGCTCATTGACTAACTCAATTGAGGATCTAGAATGGGCCTTTTCTACTTGGGGTTTTTTCTTGTGATCAACATTGGTTAAGGTTATAGACATCGATGTTGGATGTCAACCAACATCATCACCTTTTCGGATAACATCAGTGAGCCCTACCAAAATTAGTAACTAGTTTGGCACTATGTCAAACAACCTACCTCCAAAATTTAGGTTTTTCCTTACAAACTATCCCCAATCACTCCCAAATTCACCCAAACCTACCCTTACCCAATTTACTACCCATATAGTAACATTCTCCCCCCCTAACTTTAAACTTTGCCCAAATCATAAATTAATGACTTTAAATCAAAATTTAGCTCAAAGAGGATCTTACCTCATCTCTCCATATCCTCCAAGATAGAATGGCTATCACTTATGGTGGCATGCCTCCAATTGGATACCCTCCTACCTCTACCATCTCTATCCACACCAACACTCTCTCAATCATGTTGTAGTACACCAAGCACTTCATCCAACCCTAACTCTCACACACTCTTCTTAACCACTTATTTCTTGCCACCTCACCATAAATAGATAGGCTAGGGATATCTTATGCCCCATAAGACTCAGAGCTCTTTTTCTCCAATCAACTATCATAAATGAGTTTTGGTGGGCCAATAAACCCCCTTTTGTTACATTTGGTCACCCACCAGTGTTGGTAGTCTCAACCTAAGGCATCGATGTTGGTAATACTTCCTACTAACATTAGTGACACAAATGACATCAAAAACTTTAAAATTAGAGTTTTTTAATCCCAACCACCACACTTTGGACTACACCCTCAGTCAAAGGCAAATTGGAGATCATGTATATCTCCTTGACCATAATAACCAACCTTGGAAATAACATATATCTCCCCAGCCATGATAACTAACCTTAGAGATCACTTAAATCTCCACCCATGATGGCTCTGACTGGAGATCATGAATATTTCCTCAACCATTGACCCTTTTGAACCAACCTTGCATTGCTTGTTTTGACCATTTATGCTACCTTATTATAGTTAGATATTATACACATGCATGTATATTAGGTGTTTTGGATCATGACCAAGTTAGTCCTATCACTTGCAACCTTTTGTATTTACCAGGAGCACTTCTTACCTCAGATACTTGGAATGCATGGACCATTAGAGCTAAAACTTTGATCATTAAAACCTTATACACTATCACTTACAAGATATGTTTTAGTTATTTCTATTTGATTCCTCCTCACCTTTACCTATTATTAATTATGTCAAAAATAATTCATAGTAGTATACAAACAAGCAACGATATTACCACGCTCTCACTCAACATCCACCCACCCAATTAACTCCTTATCAAACTAGTATTTGTTTCTAGATTCTCATCCATTGGTTCCTATTTTGAGAGGGGATACCTCATCCCATACTTGGAGAATCCAACTCCTATTTTTGTCTTACAACTTGTCAGCACAAATTACAAGACAAAAAGGGGAAAATGTAAACACCAAAATTACATCACACACTTGTGTAACTCCCTGTGTCAAAACCCCCCTTGAGCCCTTTTTAATAATTAGCCTTCTTAACCCATGTTTTTTCCCCTCACACATTTAATTAATTTAAAATATTTAATTAAGTTAATTAAAAACCACTTATGCCACCTTACCTAGCCACCTCATCCTAAGACTAATTCTTACCCTCTGAGTCACCTCAAGACTTAGTCTCCTAATATTAACTACCCATGACTTATTCTCACCCCTAACATAAATTCTAACTAATTATATCCTTTTTAACCTCACATTTGTACCATTTCCTAATGAATACCGCACTTGGTAGGAGAAGGAACAGAAAATAGGCTAAATATAGCCTTTTACCTATTCTCATGCCACTAACATCGATCAACCCATGGCCACAATCAATGGGATCGCCAATGTCAGTTACTTAATCCAAATTATAAGCTAATATTTAGGTCATAATAAATCAAAAAAATCAATTATTCACATACAGGTGTTTGAAATTCAACTTTATATATCTAGGCTTACCTTTACTCTACATAAATTAGTCTAGATTAGGAATTGATATACTACACAGAGCTTGGATTCTTCTGAATCAATATCACACACTTATCTTTTCTATTCACATATTGATTAAACATGTCTCATTAGATCCATTTATCTGGCACTCATAGTTCATCTATTTCACCAGCTAAGTATATCTTTATGTTTTGTAATTATTTTAAATAGTCATTTTAAAATTACTTTACATTATACTATTTATCATTTTATGAATGTCTTGACTCTCCCTATAAAGTATTTTTAAAACTCCTTCACATGTTTCCCTCTACTTCAAACATACCAACCCTCTATCTAGACCCACCTAAGTCTTACCTACACCCTTACGACTCTTCCTAACCTCACAAACCTGACCAACATATACTTCTTAACTCAGAAAAGTGTCCTATAACCTCCCTGAGAACTTATTGCCCCTACCAACATCAGTCATATCTCCTTATCAACATCAATAGCCTTAAATTATGTAGATGACTATGTATTTCCATCAAATTCTCTAAGCCTACCTAAATAATTCCAAAAACACCAATAACTCACATTACTTACACTGTGTCACTCTCTACTGCATTAAAACTATAAGAATGATATGAAAATATCTCTCTTACTCTATCTTTCATTTTGCTATTCATTACCATTTTGTTTCAAAAGTGGACTACCATCCCTAAGCAAGTTTGACACATCTAGGAACAAGCATGTAGTTTGACATCCAACTCATATATCTACTAATAAATAGTTTTGGTGGTAGTGATTTCTTATTCACAAGTAGTCCTCCCTAGCCAAAGAGGAGTGCTCAACATCATCTGGATATGGTACACAACCAATCTGGGTTCTCTCTAATCTCTAATCCCCACCTTTCATCTCTATTTCTCCTTAAACATCAAATAGATTCAAAATTTAGTGAAACAAATCTTTCAAACTTTTTTAAAATGTCCCTTCACAAGAGATAAGACCCTTTGGAAACATTGAAAATGTCCCTTCAAAAATATTTCAAAGTACACTTTCATGAGAAAAAAACCCTTTTGAAAGATTGTTTTGGAAAAAATGTCCAAAATAATTCTTTTGAAAAAGTTGAAAGATCTAATTCCTTTAAAAAAGTTGTAAAGGACCAATTCCTAAGAAAAAACCCTTTAGAAATATTGAAAATGTACCCTTAGGACTTTTTGAAAGGGACACTTCCATGAGAAAAAGACCCTTTGGAATTTTTGTAAGTGACCCTTCAAAAATCTTAAAATGGACCAATTTCTTTGAACTTTTTATTTTGGACAAAAAAGTTTGAAATAATTCCTTTGAGACTTGAACAAAAAACCCAAAGAAAAATCCTATCGAAAGAAATAACACTTTTGTAAAAAGACCAAAATAAAAAGTTTCAAAAAGAATAAACAAAGGCTTCCAAAGGAAATAACACTTGACACTTTGTTGTGGGGATAAACAAATTAAAAATGCTACAATTAGCCAAAATGAAAGATGCAAAACTTGGGTGTGAAAATTGGCTAGCAGTTCCTATCTTCACTATATTTAAATAGTGCATAACCATATTCTTATCTCCAAGTATTCATCATAAACCCTACATTTCTTTAAGTTTTTAGTAGATAATTAAATTAAAAGTAAAAAAATATAAAAACTACTATTACATAGGAAATTAAGGATGCAACTCCAAAACCACTATCACAATGGTCCAAGATACTACCTCTATTTAGAATACTACATGAAATGATAGAACTTCATCTAAATCCCCTCATTGAAGGTGCTTAAAGAACCAATGGAATATAACCAAATACAAAGGGGTTGGGTAGGGAGGGTAAAAATAACTATGGCTAATAGGGAAGGCATGGTAGAAAAGTATATGGTATGATACAAATAAGGTGATGATATGGTACAATGTAAACGAGCTTCATAGACAATACTTAAAGTCTCTCAAGTTAAATAATTCTTGAGGTATATGATGTTCATTGGCTCATCAAGTTCATCTTCATCTATTGTATAGAGCCTATATGCTTTGAATATATAATTTATAACAATTATATATGGGCCTATTCAATTGGGTTTGACCTTTCCTTTCCTCTTCTTCTTGGCTATGGTGTTCTTCTAGTTTTCTTTGAGCAAGGATCACCAAGATTGAATGATATATGTTTGACCCATTGATTATAGTGGCCAAAGGGTCTATTATAGTATGCTTGAAGGCTATTGATAGTATCCATGCATTTTTCATCAATTAACTCTATCTCTTAAAGGTGAGCTACTCTCTAATATTCATCATCTAAGATTTATTTTAGAGAGATATATAAAAAAGGTAACTTGACCTCAATGGGAAGAATGGCCTTAGTGACATGAAATAAGGAATATGGAGTGAAATATACCTAAAGGGTATGTAATATTTGAAAATTCCAACCATGGCCAACATTATTGACAATATTTTTAAGGATATTGATAATGGTTTTATTGGATGCCTTTGCTTGGCCATTATCTTTTGGATAATAGGTGTTAAAAAATGTTGAGTGATATTGTACTAAAAAAAAGTGTTTTGACATCCTTGTTCTTAAATGATCTACCATTATCAGATATAATGTCAGATATGATACCATAATGGTAGATGAGTTGGTTAGGGATGAATTTAAAAATCTATTTTCTAGTGATGTAAGTGATGGGTATAACTTCAACCCACTTAGTGAAATATTTGGTAGTAGTAAGGATGTGTTTATGACTATAAAATGAGGTAGGTTTAATATTACCAATGAGATAAAGTCCTCATGTTGCAAATAGATATGGTATGAGCATTAGCTTTAGTGTTTTGACTAGGGCATAAATAAAATTGGCATGATTTTAACACTTATATCACCTTTTAACATAAGTAGTTATATCTATGTCTATAGTTGGTCAATTGTAACTAGTACATAGGATATTTTTAGCTAGGATATCCCCACTTATGTGGGCTCTACATACTCCTTCATTAACTTCCCATAATACTGATGTTGTTTCTACTAAATTTAAACTTTCATACTCACCTTCCAAATGTTTACAATGTTCATAAGGCTGAAAATTTCCATTGATAGTAACCTTCATGCCTAAGTGAGATAACTTGAGACACTAGTGAAATGTTGAGGGGATTTTATATATTTCATGTATCTAAGGTCTACCCAAGATAAAATTGTAAGACAGGTAAAGGTCTAACACATGACAAAGGATATCATGGGTCAAGGGCCCAATGATGACTGACAAGCTTATGGTACCTTATAATTATCATTCTTCATTGTATTAAGATTTGATAGTAATTATTTATGGCTACAGATCAACTATTGTATATTTGATATGATTGATAAGCTTCAAAGACATAATATTCAAGCCCAATCCATTTTATATGAGGATATGTTTAACTTTGTGCCATGCTATGACAACTTTAGTATATAGGGGATTGTTATGGAGAGGGTTAAGTGATGATATATCACTTTATTTGAAAGTCAACTATTAGCCTGGGGCTAGATGTCTAACAAAAGCTTATAATTCATTAGGAGTTATGTCTTTGGGAACTTAAGATTAGCCTAAGAGCTTTATTAGGATATTTTTATGGATAATACATATATGTAACAAATCTAAAATAGATATTTATGTAGGCATCTTCTCGAGTTGTTCCACAATATCATATGGCCTTTCCTTAATAGAGATATATGGCTTGTTCCTATCCAACATAATAGGTTGGATGGGTTTAATTATAGGATGTTGTAGGCCTAGAATGGTAATATTTGACCATCAAGTTGTGATTGCATATTCAGATTGGGTAGAGAACCATTGTTTCTAGAAAATGATGATGGAGATGGACTAGATAGGATAAGTCTCGATTATCAGTGTACTTGTTTATGGTCATGAGGCAATGACAAGTTATCAATACAAGATCCAAAAATATTAATCCCTAATTTATGTTGCACTTATTTTTGGTCCCAAGTCAAGGAATGATTACTAGAATAGATGGGTTGATTGGAATTATTTAGAAATAGTCTTGGTATGTTATCACTTAGTTTAGTATTAATAGTGATGGTTAAAACACAACACCCCCTGCAATATGAGCTACAACTTTGGTATAGTCATGTGTAACTATGTGATAAGTCTATTGGTTATTGAAATAATTATGGCCTTGGTTCTTCCCATTTGGTTGATGTTGTTTATATTTCTACTAATATTGTTGTTATTTTATACTTTTTTGTTATTATTATTGATTATTATTGTTATGTTATGAAAAAGGATTTTGATAGATACCTAGGTTTTGATTGGATGTAGATGCTCTATTATCTAATGTAATTTACCCAATTTATAACATATTTTTGATTAGGTGTTTGATATACACACAATGGTATAGATTATGTCCATGAACACAATGGTATTCATAGAACTCATTTTCTCTGAACTAGTCTATATATGGAATACCTTTAGTATAGTGCTTCAAAATTGGCCAACTAGTCATATTAGGCATGGATATCTTATGAAACATGGATTTAATAGGTCCACTAAGGTCACTAGAGACTTGAGGAGTGGGTTTAATTCTTAGAGGTAGGTTTGTAAAGGTAGTGGTTGTTGTACTTGTGGAGATGGTCTAGGCTACTATAAAGGTTGTGCTTGTTGAATATGTTGTAAATGAGGAGTAAGTTAAATTTGTGGCATGTGTTGAGTAGATAATATTTACACTATTTGGACATGATTCAACTTAGTTACTATATTTCTAATAAAATTCTTATTATGGTTGTATTGCTTGGATATCTCAAAATTATTGTCCTGAGTGAGTGCAAATTCTTGTGTTTGGACTTGGTTTGGGTTCTACTTTGGTTCAAATTTTGGTTCAAGGAGGTTAACTTGATAATCCCTTTGTTAATAAAGGCCTTTTAAATTAATAAACCTTTTTTGATGATCTCTTTGAAGGTATGTGCACACTAAATCTCTAGGTGATAGGATGTCTCACTATGCAAATTTTTAATAGACATAATGACTAATTATTTGTCTAGTAAGCTATGGGTGAATCAACTAACAAGTGTTCTCTATCTCTATTGATATATTTCAAAGCTTTTAACAACCTTTCTATTTATCTTGAGTCAAATCTACCAATGAAATATCATATTCAAGATTATAAGATAAGTGTTGCATAAAATTATCTGAGAGATCATCAAAATTAGATACAAAATTCTTTGGCAATTTTATGAACCCTAGAAAATCCTATCCTAGTAGACTTAGAATAAATAAAAGGAGTAAATTAATGTCATTGTAAGCCACTAGATAAAAAGAGATAAATAATTCTATCAAATAGGCCTTAGGGTCTCCTTTACCCTTGTATTTATCAAATTTTGGTGGTTCTTAACCTGGAGGAAATAGTATCTAAAGATACTCCATATTGAATGGGTATGAATAAACATCATATAAATTTAATTTATTACTCTACTTACCTACTTGAATGGTAGAAATTGCATCTTTCATTTGTTGTAGTTTTTGGACCAAGAAACTAGATGGTATAGTTGGCTAAAGTGGAGGGTAGGAGGTCAAAGATGGATTACCTTGACCTAGGTATAATGGAGGTATGGTTTGTTTCAAAATGTTGGTTTGATGAGTGAACAAAGAAGGAATATGCATATACAGATTGGGATGAAATTTTTAAGATTACATGCATTGTTGGGCTATATTTTGGTTTAGATCCAGTATATAACCTTGTGATTTAATGGTTTTGGGAATATTGGTGTATTATTCCTAATTTAGTTAAGGTTTTAGAGTAATAAAATTAGTAAATAAATATGTAATAATTAAGCTAATGATTTTTATAATTTAATTGTAATTTGAATCTTTCTAAAAATAGTAATAAAGGAGAGAAATAAGACATACCTGGAAACTAACTGAGATAGTTATTGCAAGGTCTAGAATTCACTATGTAAGACTGGGATACTATTGTCAATCAAGATTTGGACTTCATTTTATGATTCGATAGGAGCACCAAAATAGGACACCCTAGGGTCTAGTGTTATAGTCCTCTTCTACCACTATTATCTAGGAGATCTGAGCTTTTTGGGTTTTATTCACTACATCTTTGTGAGCCTATCTATGAAATTTGGATTGTTGGATGTTCGTGGAACTCCTTGTAGAGTTGATTTAGTCTTCAAACCCTAGAATCCATTGTGTTTTGATAGACTAAGAAAGAAGGAAGATTAGTTTATGTAAGATGCACTGAAGGTGTATCCACACCCCTTGTGTGGGCACACTACCTATATACCAATGCTCTGAAGAGGGATCAAGCCATATGTAGTTCTCCCACTTGATGTGATTTGTACAATTATGTGTATGAAGATACAAATGCTAAAACTAGGTGTGCTTGAGGTGGCTAAGGACTAGTGTAAGGATTTGGATAAGATTGTAATAGTATTATTTATCTATTTACAAAGAATAAAGAAGATTGCCTTAGTGGTTTTGATTGTATTCTTGCTTACTTTATGATAATTGCCAACCCTTTCCAAATGATCTTTGAATGGGATTTTATAGGAATCTATTGGTCATGGGTTGGATGTGCTGACATTAGTCTGACAAGAAGAGGGATAAGAACTAGAAGGAACTAACCGTTGGATGAAAAAATTCACTTAGATAAGAGCACCAAAAGTGAACACTAGAGGGCCCAGTGTTATATATGAAGTTGGGCACTATATTCCTAAGTTAAAGGGACCTAGGGGATATATCTATCATGAAAAGAGAAGTCTGGCTAAGCTAGGATCAAGTCTCAAAGGCTATGGATGATTAGTATTTAGTGAAAGATGCCTAGGAGGGTCATACAAGAAAGCAAAAGGAACCTAATGGGTTGGGTGTCATTAGCCACACTTAAGTTACCAATATTCACATTTTATATGATTACCTTTACCCCCATTTATTTTAGTGATGCAATAAAGTGAAATATTAGGATAAAGGAAAAATAGAAAACATATTTGAATTTACCTATAATGGTGAAGCTGATAAAGTTATGTGATGTTGGGTGTACATAGAAAGATCACATTGTGAAGTGTAAATCTACAAAAGAAAATAAAGAGTAGATCAGTTCTTACTAGATACACTATATCTAAAATAAGAATGTACAAAGCTAGGTAAGAGAGAGAGCAAGAGAAAGGAATGAATACACCTCACTAGGTACACAAACCAATACAAAACTTGTTTTGATGTTGAGTAATGCTGAGTAATGTTGAGTAATTTTGGATGATGTTATACCAAGAGTAATATCATGAACAAAGTTGAGTGCTTAATTCCATAGAAGTGGCTCAAAAATGAAAAGGTTAGCCCTTTAGATCCATTGTCACCCAATAAGTGAATATATATGATCATGCATGTGCTAATCAATGTTTTGACTATGTGTGTAATCCATTTGAGTAGGTGGCTCAAGAATACAAAGGCTAGCTATTCCTTTGGCTCTATTGTTGCCTTATAAAGTGAAGATATGAACTGAAACCAATATAAAATGTGTGTCATATGAGATGGATCTTAAATCACATGAATTCTCTATAATCTAAAAACATGGCATGGATAGTTTAATGTGTGCTAGAAACTAGACCACTCTTGGCCAACTCAGAAAAGGTAAAGATTAGGCTTGTATGAAAAACACTCCAAAACTAGGCTATAAGCTTATGTGGAATACACTTAGAAATTTGGAGGTTAGGCTTGTATGAAATACACTCCAAAATGATGCCAACCACTTGTAGATGGAATAAGGCACACAACTACTAAGAATACTTGGGTACTATACTTAACTTTAAAAGAAAAGAAGATAAATGTGCCACACACATTTCCCCCAATCACTAGTGTCTAAAATATGGATTCTGATCTAGAAGTTATACCAACTACCATATCTAAAAATGGAAGTGAGATCCATTATGCCACACATGATGCCCCTTATATCTAGATTTTATAAACAAAAGTGTACTAAAAATTATTGATTTTGAACTGGTCTGAATGCCCAAAACTATAGTTGAACCTATTTTTCTACCTAAGTTTGTAAAATCTAATTTTTTGTTGTTTGGCCAAGAGCACCAAAAGTATAAACTAGAGGATCTTGTGCTATATTCCCACCTTGGCACTATTGTCCTAGGCTAAATCTAATGATTTTTATGAAATTGTCACTATCTACCTAGTTTGAAGTCTGGTTGTTGTTTTAGGCGTTTTTAAAACTGCTTTTTTAATTGTCAGAAACTCTGATCTTTGTGAAAAACCCCTATTTATTTCCCCCTCTTTTAAGGGTAGGAATGAAGACCCTATAATTACTACCCTTAGAAGAAAGAGCATTAAAAGTGTATTATATTTCAAAGATACATGATATTTCAATGATAATTGACAAGATATCTCAAGATATAGCATTGTTTGTAATGAGAGATTGTTAGATCAATAGGGGTATGCCTCGATAGATATAACAATGTAATAACATGTGAAATGTACTAAATTAAAAATATAAGTATGATTAGTTGTTATTTTTTAGTTGTTATTTGTCTATCATGGCATCCAATAAAGTAAAATAATGCATGATTTGGATCATGGCATTGTAAACAATCAAAAAGCAATCAAGCAACAAGCATATAAGGAAAGAAGCAATAAACATACAAGAGTGCCAAGGGGCCAAACAAAAAAGGGACATGGGCACATTTCACCTCAAATTGGAAAGCAAGCATATAAGGCATGTTCAAATTCCACATACACATACAATTGAAACAATCAAGGTTGGTGTGAAAGCCACAATTTCATAGGAGAGCAGAAGCAAAGGACATTGGAAAATGTCCTAAGGCACATATATGAGACAATATAGGAATTAATAAATGCAATCATATCTAGCTACATAAACCATGAAGGAAAGCATGTAAATAATAGAAATATAATCAAATATAACTAATCAAATCAAGAAGTGAAAGTATGCAAGAAATGTTAGTGCAAGACTAGGTATATGCTAAGAAATACACAAGTGTTATATACTAGTGAGATATCAATATAGTAATTTTTATAATCTAGTAAATAATGTACATCAACATGATAAATAGAGTGTGTGGTGTAGGAATGACATAACCTAGATGTTGTAGTCATGTAGAATATGCCCCTAATGGGTATGTATATCGATGTGTGTCATGAATATGGTGTAGTAGGATGCCCCCTCAATAGGTAGAGTGAAGCAATCAAGGATCTAGATGTCACTACACACACTAAAAAGAAGATGAAGTGAAGCATGGTAATATAGATAAATTGATAAACAATAACATAGAATAGTAAATTTAAGTCTAACATAGTATTAGAAATGTAAAACATGGATGATGCATATAATTAAAGTATTTTTGAATTTTGAATATTTGAATGTTTTTATATTTTTGATATATGCTATGTATAATAAAGCATAATAAGATTACATACAAGTAATATGAAGAAGAAATTATACTAACCGATGAGTCTCATGCAAGACTCCCTATCATAGTGTCTTGTATCAAGGAGAAGGATCATGTGTGATCATGAAGCATGATGGAAGGGTTGATATTATGGTTCTAAAAGTTATGTATGTTGTAAGTGCTTTGAAATCTATAAAGTATAAATTGACTATGGATTCCCCCTATAAATTTGATAATTAGATGTAACTATAGGGCTCTTAGGGACCCATATAGTAATATGAGAAGTTCTTTAAACATATGCTCTATGAGTGGATGCATGAAACCTCAATGATACTACTGTAGTTGTGAACACAGTGGTTGGAAGTTGTCTAGAATTATGAAACTATGGTTGCTTTGAAATAGACCTCTATAGAAGTGTATAAACTCTTTGTGTTGTTGATGGAGGCCTCAACTATGTTTGAATTTGAACTAGAGGAAGAACAAAAATTGGTGGAGAAACTAAAACTAGCGATTGAATTGAAACTAGTGATTACAAAGTAGAAGATGGCTCTAAAGTGGGGAGTGGTAACTCATATGGAACTCCACCAATTGTAATAAATTGATTAGCCTGAATGAATTTTAGGCATCTATGAATTGTCACAAGTACTACTCAAAGTTTTTGAATCCATGGTTGACCAAGTAACATATTAAAAACTCCTACACTAGGAACAATAGTAAATGGTGTGGCCACATGTGCTGGACCAACCTATAGAGGAAGTATAATCTCACCCAATGAAATTTATGTCTACCTACTGAATCCATTGATAACTATGTCTGTCAAGGTAATATCCTATTTTGAATATCCCAAATACTGCAATAATGTCATAGTGCACATGTTCACACTAGATCCATTATCTATGAGAACACTATGAATAGGATGATTATGAATGTAAGCTCTGGTAAAGATTACATGATAATCTAAATCATCCTCATCTATATCCTACTTTGAGAAGGAGATACAAGGTCTAGCTAGAACTATAGAATTGTATACACCATTCATGTTACTCAAAGGTGTAACTCAATTGAAGGTGCCCTATTTATATTTGGTGGGGAATGTGCATGATATACATGGTGAAAACCTGATATATCCCTTATCTCTTGTTAATATAGCTATGAAAAAGGATTTTTAAATATTTTCAAAGATTTATCTTGTGTTTTCTTTCCTTGAGGATGTTGAACTACAGTGCCAAGATCAATAGTATTATCATCTATCGTCTTATATGTTGTGTTTAGAACTGATGCATTTGTCTATTGTATGTCTTTGTGCCTTGTAAAACTCACAAAATTCATGTTGATTATATCCCCATAGAAGAGGCTTTATTGGATCAACTTACTAAATAGGAGGGAAAGATATGATATTACATTCCAATAACTGCTATAAAACCCTAGCTAGAGAAACTGATAGATTGGTAAAAGTTTTCCAAGTAGGTATTGATAAAACCACTCCTTGAGGGGGCTCTAAATCTACATTAATTATATGTTGATCTTGAATCTTGCTATCATTTAGCTTGACATTGTATGGGACTTTGTTGTTACTCTCTTTTTTTTTGATATACTTGTGTACATGAGTTTGCCCATTGAAATTAATTTGAATTCTCTTTAACTTAGTGTATGACATAACTCAATGAAGGAAGAGAATATTTTGAACATTATTGATTCATGTAAAGCTAGCAAAAGAATTTGTTTAAAGATATCTTGTAAGTCTTGATCGACCATGGGGCTAGGCAATTTAGCCAAGATAGTCTTATATCAAAGAACATAATCTATGAGATGTTCATTTGAACTTTATTTCTATTGTGAAACTTGGGCATATAAAACCTTATCACAAATGTTGATGCTTAAATGAGCTATGAACATGTTAGATAAAGGATTGAATGCATTAATTGACTGATTTGGTAGACTATAGAACCATTGTAAATCATAATCCATTAGACTCCACAGCAATAGCTTTATTAGTAACTAGTCATTTGGTACATAATCCAAGCATGCTATGTGAAAATATCTCAAATATGTCTTAGGATCACCCTTAAAATCATATAGAGTAATATTGGGTTGAAAAAAACCTTGTTTCAAGGGTGTAGAAGAAATGTGATGTGCCAATGGTGTATGCATTATAGAAAAATAATCCAAAGCCTATGTAGGTTTAGAGGCACATTACTCAAGATGTAAAACCTTGGATTGAAGAGATATTATCTATTGCACAAGGGTTGTCACATAAAAATACAAAGATGTACTAGCTATAGTTGGTGGCATATAGGTAGGTTGGGCTACTATAGGGGGTTGTTGAGACATAGTTGCCCCCATAGTGTTATGTTTAATTAGATGATTCAATGAGAATAGAAGACTCAACTTGTTTATATTTTTCAATTTCCATTATAGATTGAAGAATAAGAGTAAGATCTTGGGGTTGGTCCCTGAGTCTTTCTTAAAAACTTTGTAGGATCAAATCTTCGTTGAGGAAAATTTCATTATTAATAATTGGTGGAATTTGATCGAGAGTTTGATGTGGTAGATCATGAACACTGGTGTTTTTATCATCATCATTATTCTCATACTACTCTTTTTAAAAATTATTCTCATTGAAATTAGTGTAATCTATATGTGTATAATTTATAATAGGAATCTGAGTAGGTTGTTTATCCATGGTATATAGTCAGGTTGAAGGAATCTGGGTGAATTCAAGAGGGTTGCCACTAAGTCTTGCACTTTCTCTCAAAAGAAGATATGCAAGGAGATCAGGTGGCATAAGGAAAAAAACTTGAATAATGGAAAAAAATATTAAACAAATATAATCTAAACAATAAAATGGAATATGCATAAAAAGGATATGAAGCTCACATATGTGTAAGGTGATACCTCAAGAAGTAAATAGGAGCTAGTACATGTAACTAGGGTTTTGAATGAAATTATTTTAAAATTACTAAGGAATTTTAAAATAATATGCAAGTTTTTTATTTAAATATGTAAGTAAAAATTCAAAAAAATATGGGAAACATACTAGGAAAATATTGGGACCTAGTTTGGGCAACTAGGGTTAGAAAGAAAATTATTTTACAATTACTACAAAATATTAAAATTTAAAGCAAATTTCTAATTTTATTATGAAGGTAAAAAATCAAAAATATATAGAAAAAATTAGTAGGAAATTTAATCTATGGTTTTTAGGGTTTTTATGTGCAAACAAAGTAAGTCTGATTCACTAAATGATTTAATGGTTTTAAGAATATTGGTGTATTATTCCTAATTTAGTTAAGGGTCTGAAGTAATAAAATCAATAAATAAATATGCAATAATTAAGCTACTAATTTTTATAATTTGAATATTTTTAAAAATAGTAATAATGGAGAGAAAATAAGACTTAGCTAGAAATTGACTGAGATGACTGTTGTAGGGTCTACAATTCACTGTGTAGGACTGGGACATTATTACCAATTAGGATCTAAAATTTGTTTTATGATTGGAAAAGAGCATTAAAATAAGATACCATAGGGTCCAACACTATAGTCCACTTTTTATATTGTTGTCTAAGACATCTGAGCTTTTTGGCTTTTATTTGTTGTGTCTGTGTGAGCCTACCTATGAAATTTCAACTATTAGATGTTTGTAAAACTCTTTGTAGCGCTGATTTAGTCTTCAAACCCTAGGCTCCATTGTGATTTAAGAAACTTAAAGAAAGAGGGGGAATTAGTGTTTTTAATATGCACTAAAAGTGTATCCACACCCCTTGTGTGGGCACACTACTTACATACTAATACTCTGAAGAGGGATCAAGCCATATGTAATTCTCCCACTTGATATGTTTTGTGAATTATTTGGATGAAGATGAAAATTCTAAAAATAGGTGTACTTAAGGTGGTTAGGGACTAGTGTAAGGATTTGGATAAGCTTGTAATAGTATTAGTTGGCTATATGCAAAGAATAGGGAAGATTGCTTTAGTGGTTTTTCTTGTATTCTTGCTTGTTTTATGATAATTTCCAAACCTTTTCGAATGACCTTTTAATGTGGTTTTATAGTGATCTATTGGTCATTGGTTGAATGTGCTCGCATTAGGCTGACAAGAAGAGGGATAAGAACTAGAAGGTACTAACCATTGGAGGAAAAAAAAGACTTGGATAGGATCATCAAAATTAGACATTAGAGGGCTTGGTGTTATAGTCCAAGTTGGGTGCTATAGTCCTAAGCTAATAGGATCTAGGGAGATAGATCTATCATGGAAAGAGTAGTCTAGTTGATTTGGGATCAAGTCTAGAGGGCTATAGATGATTGGGATTCAATGAAAGATGCCTAAGAGGGTCATGAGAGAAATCAATAGGAACCTAATGGGTTGGGTGTCATTAGCCACACTCAAGTTACCAATTTCACATTTTATATGACTATAGCTTGGATTTTAGGTAATTAGGGTTGTGATGGAAGAATATGGCTTTAAGGAATATATTTGGGCTATTGGGGTTGAGTAGGGACTTATTATTGATTAGTGAAACCTAGTTGAATAATGGGAACTTGCTTTGAACTAAGGCCCTATCTTTGGATCTATGGCATGTGTTAGGAAAAAGGCAATTGCTACATAATTATTACTTGTTGGATTGTGGTACCTATTTATTTCATAAACATCTATTATGAAGTAGTCTTGTTGGGTGTTCAAGATTTTTATTTGACCAATAGACACACATTATTGATTAGACAATGTTTTAAATTATAAAGGTATATTGGTTTATGACTATTGAAGTACACTTATCACTACCTATCAAGGTATACAATTTGTTACCCCTTATTGAGGTAGCATAGTGTTTTTCATCTATTGTAGTGGCATATTAGACTATGATTATCATTATGGAATGTTAGTCATCAACTATTGAGGTGAAGTAGCATTAGTTACTTGTTATTGAGGCAAGTCACTAGTTGTCACTTGAGTACTTAATCCCTATGTTTGTATGCTTGAAAAAGTAACTAGTTGGTGATTAGAAGTATCCTATTATGGTTGGGATGTAGGATTTCTTTCCCCTTAATATTCTAAACCACTTATAGTATTAACTAAAGGCACTTGTTATTACAAACTATTTATTGGTGTAGTTAAACCACTTTGGCTTGGATTGGAAGACACTTACATGTTATCCACCATGTTTGGCACATTGTTCAGTGTAAAATTAGTAGTCACTTATTCAATAGATTGGACATTATACATGTCACTAAATAAAATGCTTTGCATAAATGGGTCTATACCCAAATTATCTTAACCTGTTAACTCAATTAATACCCCTGTTGAAGGAGTTAACTCTATGAGTAGAGCATTTGACATGGCCATGGCATTAAAATTGCATGCTAAATTCAAATAGGTTTGATATGCTTGTTGTATTTGTATAAAGTGGTCTTCCATGAGGCCCTTTCCTTTTATTAACATATTTATGTCTTGATAAAACATCAACATGAGTGTTTGAGGATGGATAATAAATGCTTGTTCAATGGTTTGGGTATAAGGTATGTTTAAAGGCACTCTAACTAGACTTGGTAATTTTTCAATGGGGAAGTCTAATAGAAACTTGTCTCTTACCTCTGTGGTTCTAACTAAAACCTCATCTTTATTTTCAATCAAGTGATAATAAAAAAATAAGGATAATATGTCTATGGCATAGTAATGTAATATAATTGTTTTTAAACTTGTTCTACAACTAATAGTACACTAGAAAAATAATGCATGGTTTTCTCTTGGTGTTTCTCTAAATATGGAGGTATGTTAACCAAATAATGGGATAAAAAATCTTAACTTTGTTCCCCAAATTGAATAGTGTAAGGAGGATAAGTATCTATCTCACAAACCACATCATCATCATAGGGGTCTTGAACAAAGCCATTAGTCATTACCATGTTATCATAACCTAGATTGTACATGGCTCCACTACGAGTGTAACAAGACATGTCCAAATTAATGATTAACATTCTACAAAGAAGGTCTAGAGTTCTAATAACTATTAAAAATAAGGTCTATAAGATAAATGGTCCAAACTTTGTCTAACTTGGTCTAAAAACTTGGTCTAGGAATGGAGCTGTTTCTCCAAAATGGTTAATGATAAGCTTGATTTAAAATGGTCTAACGTCAAATTTCAAACATCAAATATCTTATACAAATGGTCAAGTGGATGAATAAAATGGATTGTTGAACTTAGGTAAAAAGTGTTTCAGAAAAATTCTAATATAGGTCTAAAAAATGAAAAAAGTTTTTAAGTCTTTGGGAATAAGGCATAAAGCCAGGCTCTAAAACAAATAGGTAATATGTTAGGACTCTTAAAAATATGGCACAAGAGCTAGAATTTAAGACACACTAGGTATAAGACAAACAATATTTTCTAGGTCTTTTGCGAACAAGGCACAAAATTTAAACTTGAGATAACACAAAGGGAATTTTCTAGGTATTTTTATAATAAGGCAAAAAAGCTAGAGTTGGCAAAAACTACGTCTAAAAGGTAAAATGTTTAATTTAAAAAAATTGAAACACTTTGACTTAATCTAGGCATTCAGATTCATATACACACTTGATCATTTGGAAAAAGACATTGAAAATCTAGGTATATGGAATATAGACCAGTTCCTAAATCTAGGCACAAAAACAATCTTTAAATTGACTGAATAATTATTCTAATTTTCATAACCCAAAATTGAAAGGTAAACACCTAGTCTCAAATTATGTGAGGCATAGGTATATACCAATCAATGTTTGAATATGAACTTATCAAGACCTATTTTTAACTCAATTTATAAGGCTTAACTTTGAAATGGATAATAATCTAGACCAATATGAATAACATAATGATACTAAGCATAGACCAAGAAGGCACATGTGGTTTTGAAATTATAATCAAATACAATACAATAAATCTTTGAAATAATTTGAGAAGCATAACAATGCTATCATGGTTTAAACATAAGACAAATGTTTTGTTTCAAAAACACAAAGGTACAAAACTTGGAATGAAAGTGGGTAGCATTGATGAAATTATTTAATGAATAAATACATAGAGGATCTATAATATATTTAATAATCAAAGCGTAAATGGAGAACATAGATCAATGAACACACTACACATGATATTTATCCTATGAAAACCACAAAGAGGTAAAAAAAACCCAGCAAGTGATTTTTCATTGATAGAGAAATAATTTACCCCAATACAACTCCAAATTATCACTTATTCTCAACAAATTCTTCACAAGCTTTTTGATAATCCAAATATCTTGTAAATTTTAAGATATCAAGTTATTATTCACCATAAAGTTAAAAACCTATTTATAGGTAAATATGAAGGGAGGTTACTATTGTAAATAATGGTTCCAACCATCCCAAATAAATAAAAGATCCCAATTAATTAATATCTTGAATAACCTTAAGTGATTAATGTCCTAATTAAATAAAAACTTAGTAAATAATTAAATAAATATAATATGGTTATCTATTTACATGAGGTTTCCATCTCATGGTAATAAATAACTTATTATTATTATTTAATTAATTTTAAGTATAGGCTAAGGGTTAAATTACCACTTAGTCATTAAAAATTCTATAACACTCCCCCTTAATGTTAAGTGGGAATAAATTCCATAGTCACCAAAAAAGAATTATACTATGTGCAAAATTTGAAGGTTTTAAAAACATTCATCATGCCAAAAGTCACTTTTTAAAACAAAAGAAATTATAATCCATAAAGTGATCAAAAGTAAGTTTACGCTAACATGATTTTGAGAATACATCTCACTATTTCTCATGAAAAAGTAAATAAGTATATTTAGAGCCTTTATAACGTAAGGATATCCATTACAAATTATGCTTTTAATGTATTGGGGTACAAAAGTAAAACTTTCACATGAAGTTTACTTAAATAAAATAACTTTCACATAAAGTTTTTATAATGCTTTATAGATGAGAATAATTAGAGAGAATAATGAGTAACAAATGGCCATTAGGAGGTTGAATTATCATGCACACTCTCTTTCAATGGAAACTCTAATAGGCCTAACATTACACAAAACTAATAAAACTTGGTAGCACCAAGTGGTTTTATGAAGATGTCTACCACTTGTGTATCTCTAGGATAAAATTGTAGATTAATATCACCATTGAGGACTTTCTCTCAGATAAAAAGCATATGAACTTTAATATATTTTGTTCTTTGGTGTTACACTAGATTTTTTGTCAAAACTATATAATTTTGGTTATCACAATGAAGGATGGTACTCTAAAAAACATCCAAATGAAGTTCTTCTAAAAAAATTCATAGCCAAATGGCTTGTTTAGCAACTTTCATAGCACTTCTTTACTTTGCTTCTATATTAAAAAACAAAATATATTAAAGTTAAACATCATAGCCAAATGGCTTCTTCAGAAACTTTCATAGCACTTCTTTACTTTTCTTTTATAGAAGAGAGAGAGAGCTTGTAGGTTGTTTCTTGCTACTCCAAGTGATAACATCTGCACAAAACTTAAACACATATCTAGAAGTAGATTTGTGATCTAAAGTATCACCAGTATGGTAAACATCATAATAACCATATATTTAGTATTATTCATTGGAAGAATAAAATAAATCATAATTAATTGTTCCTTTGATATAATGAATAATAAGTTTAGCTAATTTTCAATAATCCAAATAAGGGTCATACATAGATATAGAAGCAACACTAACAACATATGAAATATCTAGCCTAGTAATGGTTACATAAATCAAACTTCCAATAAGTTGTCTATACAAAGTAGGGTTAGCCTTTTCACATGTAGGTTTATGATCGAGATTAATACCAAATTCAATAGGAGTAATGGTAGATTTAAAATCAAGCATGTTAAACTTAACAAGAATATTATGTGCATACTAAGATTGTGATACAATAATTAAATTTGTATCTTGAAATATAGCCATTTTAAAAAAAAAATTGTAGAATACTTAAATCAGTCATTTTAAAAATCTGACTTAGTTTATCCTTATATTTATGAATTAAACTAGTAAGATCACTAGTAATCAACAAATCATCAACATGTAATACAATGAGAATCAAATAACCATTTTCAACTTTAACAAAGAGATCAATATATGAATAGCAATTATAAAAACCTAATTCTTTAAAAAAAGAAGTAATATTAGATACCAAGCTTGAGGAGCTTGTTTTAAACCATATAAATATTTCTTTAATTTGCATATATAATGTTCTATATTAGGGTTAGTGAAACATTTATGTTGAGTCATGTAGATTTATTCTTCTAAATCACCATTTTAAAATGCACTATTGACATCTATTTTGTGGATAACCTAACCATTTTGGACTATAAGGGCAATAAGAAGTCTAATAGTACTCATTTTTACTACAGAATCAAAGGTTTCACCATATTCAATCCTAATTTTTTGAGTAAACCCATGAGCAAATAATCTAGTTTTAAACTTATCAATTTTACCAATTGAATTATATTTGATCTTATAAAGCCACCTACAAGTAACAATATGCCTTTTAGGTGAAGGAGGGACAAGATCTCAAGTCTAATTTTTAATTAAGGAATCATATTTAGCTTGCATAACAACATTATATCTATCATCTTTCATGGCCTCCTTAAAATATTGAGGTTCACTTTCATACATAGTCATTAATACATGATAAGAATGTTGACTTCTAGTTAATTTATTAAGGTTATGAACATTAGAATATTGGATTAGGGATTCTTACCATTTAGGTGTTTAGATTAAACATGAAACTTAGAGGGTTCATCAAACTCTAAATTATCCAAAACTTTATCAATTTCTTCATGATCACTTGTTTCATCACAAAGAGAAACATGAGAGTTAGGTTCATCAACAGAAGAACATTGTGGATGATCCATAGAAAGCTCATAAAAGAATTTTTTGAGAATAAAAACATTCATATTCTCAATGATATAATGTTTAGATGGACCATACACTCTTAAAACTTTTGTCTTGCCTTCAGATCCTACAAAAATGCAAGAATAAGAAGTGGGGTCAAGGTTCTTCCTTTTAACTTTAGGGACAAAGATAGAAGCAGGACTGCCAAAAATCTTAAGATGATCCACATTATATATTTTTTAGTCCAAATTTATAAAGAGTAGAAAGATGCAAGGCTTTGGTGGGGACTCTATTCAGAATATGAACAATATTGTTCATGGCTTTGACCCATAAGAATTTAGAAATTTTTGCAAATTGCAACATAATCCTAGCCATTTCTATAATGGTACAATTTTTCCTTTCAAAAATACCATTTTATTGAGGAGAATAGGGAGTTATTAATGCCCTTTAAATACCATAACTAATGCAAAAAGAATCAAACTATATACTAACATATTTTTCACCATTATCTATTCTTAATCTATTAATAGAAAAAAATAAATATATTTTCAACATAAGCTTTATATTCTTTAAACTTAGACACAATATCAAATTTATTTTTAATGAAATAAGCCCTGATCATTCTACTATAATCATCAATAAATGTAATAGTATATAAAAAACAATTAATAGATATAACTTCAAGAGGTCCTATAACATCACTATGAATTAAATCTAAAGGATGAGAGGAATTCGCATCATGATTCTTATGAAAGGGTTAGTATGTTATTTACCACATAAACAATCCTCACAAGTTTCAAGATGAGAGGGGATACAAAGAAGTCCAATAATAATATTGTTCACAGACATATCATGTAAACTTCTAAAATTAACATTTATTAATCTTTCATGTCATAACTAAGATTCATTATTATTATGTGATGAAAGTGAACATGCAAAAGAAGGAGAGAAGATATATAAACCATTATTTTAAATACCTTCAACAATCAAAGAACTAGATTGATTTATAATAAATCAACTATATTTAAGAAATGTTACAATAAAAATATCATTAATAAGTTGAGAAAAACATATCAAATTATTTTTAAGCTTAGGTACAAGAAAAAATCATTAATAAAAATATTTGAAAATTTTGCTTATCCATGTTTAGTTGCTTCTAAAAATAAATTATCTCCTAAGTAAATTATTTTAGAGATATCTCTAAAATCATATAGAATATCATATAATCATTTCATATGGTGCGATGCACCTCTATTTAAAATCCACTTATTTTCATTTGAAGCAAATAAAGTAGTATATAAAGCAATAACATTCTGATCATGATTGTTATTTTGATCAACGTTTTGATTAGTTTTATTTCCTTTGTTATTTTTAGAATATTTATTGTTAATTTTATCCTTATTTTTATAATAGATTACCTTTTTATGACCAAATTTACCATACAAATTACAATTTCCATTAAATTTGGATTTATGATTCTTATTACCAGTTTTTTTGTTCTCTTTTTTGCCTTTACCAAAGTTAGGGTTAGATTTCTATTTTTTATTGTTATCAAAAACATTATTTAAGGTGAGAATATCCTGAGTGGCATTCTCCTTAGAATCAAATTTTGTCATTACTTACTCTTCTTAAATCAAGAGAGCAAATAAGGTGGTAAGGTCAAGGATATCTTGCTTAGTTTGATACTTAGAATTCAAAATTGAAATGAAATTTTTAAATTTTTTAAAGAATATTCAATTAAATTATAAAATAAATCAATTGATCTTGAATCAATTTATAATTTTAACCACCTAACTATGCTTTAATGTTATTAATTTTAGCTAGAAAATTCACAACTTTTTCATCACCTTTCATAGGTGTTGTCAAAAATTCAAAGATTAACTTAATGATCTTTAAGAGATGAGTGCCATCATGCATGGATTCAATAAGTTTCCAAGATCTGCAAGGAGATTCCTAATTAACAATGTGGATAATGAATTCATCCTGAACACTCTGTAATATAATGAACATAGCTTATTACGTTTTTTTATTAAAATGCATTGGTAAGCTTAGGGGTCACATGATATCTAGATGGGGCTTTCTCAGTCCCAATGAAAATATTCCATAATTTACGGGCCATGAATTTAGCTTTAACATGAATTTTCTATATGTTATAGTTATTTCCATTAAGCATTTGGGATTTATATAAAAAAAGTGAGGCAAAGCCATGACTTCCCTTTAAACGCGATAATATCCAAATGATTAAGAAACAACATTTTAAGTGTGAATTTAAAATTTATTGATATTTAAAATAAATTTATAAAAAATAAATACACATTATTTGTTCAAATTAAATAAGATAAATCAAGACATTTTCACAAATTTATGATAAAGCAAGGTGTCACAAATGTCACAAAATACACTAAAAATAAGAACAATTTTATGATTTAACCTTTTTAAATGAAAATTTTTGAACTATTTCCATAAATATAATGAATTGAGAATGCATCTATATTTAGATATATAATTTAGATGCTAATCAAAGCAATAAATTGAATTAATGTTGCATAATTTTAGGTGTCAAAAGAGTCACACTTATAATGACCAACTAGGCACAATTATTAAAAAAGTGTAAACACAATAATAAGAGACTTAAAAATAAAAAATAAACTACTCCAATGTGTTTATAATGTGCCAAAACCTTAATATCAACTGGTTGGATGACTATACTTGCATATGTTCAGACTAGATCAAGTGTCGAAAGGAGGACTAGTTGACAAGTCATGTGATTTTCATGTGAGAAGGAAGGAATGCAATACAAGAAATATTATATTATTATTATTTTGACCAAAAAGAAATAAAATTAAATAAATAATAATAAAGTTTGAGTGATCTAAACTCTTGGCCTATTCTTTACAAGTTTTTACCAAAATAAAACTAACCAACTTGTCTAGTAAACTTCTTCAAACATTTGCATGCACAAACTTATATTTATTTCTTTTTTTTCAAAGATAATTTTTAAAATAAAGAATATATATAAATGTATATATCTATGCATGTAATTTTGAAATGGTAAAAAACTATTTTTAGTTTTTTATCTTTTTGGTAAAATCTTTAAACAAAGAGTGGGGGCCACAAGATCTAAGATGAATTTTTAAAAATGAAAAAAAATAAATAAATAAATACTTTTTTTAACTATATGAAAAAAATACTTGTAGTTTTCATGGAGATTAATGGCACCTCATGGAGATTTTAGTAGGTAAGTACACTTTGTATAGACCTCCATTTGCCTTGAAATTTTAGCAATCCTTCTATTTTTGCATTCCTGAGCCATTAATACCTTCAAAATATGATTTTTGGTGCTAAAATGAAATATTTCAGCCTCTCAGGATATACAAAGGTGGTAACAGAAGAGAGAGAAAATTTGTAAGTGGAGATCTAGAACTCCTCAGGCCTTAAAATTTTGTATAGGGTTTTGATATTTTAAAATTAAGCTATTAAAAATTTTAGGGAGAAGTTCATGTCAAGAATCAATATTTATATTTTTTCTAGGTGGCCAAGCCATACACTAGTCCTTAGGTCAAGAAAACAATTAAATCAATTACTTAATAAATCCTCAAGTTATCTCTAGATTGTTTAAGAGGACTTAGATAGGTCCCTAAAGCCTAGAAATACTTCAAAAATAAATTAAGAGGTTCTTCAACAATTTTTTCAATTTAATTTAGGCATAGGGTTGTACCATTCCCAAATATGGAATTCAAAGTTAAAATTTGATTATTCAATAAAATAAATAATTTATTTCTAATCAAATCTCCTTCACTATCTATGATAGCATGATGAAATTATTGAATGAATCAATACACAGAGGATCTAGAAGAGATTTAATAAGCAAAGCATAAATGGAACACACAAATCAATGAATACACTACACACAATATTTATCTTGAAAAAACCTCAAAAAAGTAAAAAACCTAGCAAGTGATTTTTTATTGATAGAGAAACAGTTTACCCCAATAGAACTCCAAATTCTCACTTCTTCTTAGCAAAGTCTTCACAAGCTTTTTAATAATCTAAATATCTTGCAAATGTGAAGATATCGAGTTGTTATTCACCATAGGGTTAAAACCCTACTTATAGGTAAATATTAAGGAAGGTGATCATTAGAAATATGAGTCAAACCATCCTAAATAAATAAAAGATCCTGATTAATGTCCTGATATCTTGAATAATATCTTGAATAAACCTTCAATGATTAATGTCCTGATTAAATAAAAATTTAATAAATATAATATGGTTATCTATGTACATGAATTTTCCACCTTATGGTAATAAATAGTTTATTATTATTATTATTTAATTAATTATAAGTATATGATAAGGGTTAAATTACTAATTAGTCACTAAAAATGCTCTAACAAGTATAACAACTACCTTTTCAAATAAATGACAAACACACACACACACACACACACAAATTTGATAAATGACTAAGGCAAATGTGTGGTGTTAAAAGGATGGCATAACACCTCTTCAATAAAAAGAGTGATGTGAAAACATGACTTGGATGTGTGTTAGGACAAAAAAACACTTTTGGCTCAAGATAATGTAAGTAAAAATGAAAAAATGACAAAAACACCTAAGTGTAACATCATAAATCTTAAAACTGACAAGGTGGATTCATACTATCAAATTCCATATATATACTTGCTCTTGAGAGGTATTTAAGTTTTTAATCCAAAAATTAAAATACACATAAAATTCAGGGTTTTGAGGCCCCATATTCAATCAAGATTTTGTATAATAACATGAAACTTTGGGCTACTCACCCTGCATTAATAGTATGTCTGTGACAAGTGGGGTTATCTAAATTATCCATTTTCATACATTATAAATAGTCCCATAGGTGTGACTAACACTAGGGTGAAACATGTCATTTGGATCCATGTTAGCCATCTTGTCATGAAAAGGTCTTTTCTTTTTCACAACCATTACATCTGTCAATTGTTTAGTGTGGTGCGATGTTCGAGTTAAACATACATTCTAAGGTAGTCTCTTACTAATGGAGCTTGTTTAACTACTTAAAAAAGTGTCCCAATAAGTTGACCCCAATTTGTATACCCCTACTATGGATTTGGGTTAATTTGATGCTGAGAGATGAATTCTTAGGTTAACACTTCCCTAAAGAACCTATAAGGAGGTGATGAACTCCCACCCACAAGCCAAAATACAAGAAATAAAGAAAGTGGAACAATTTTATTGTCATTTTGGGTCACCCAAATCACTCAAATTTTGGGGAGGGCCTTATCTGTTTTAATTACACACTTTTATACAAAGAGACAAGTCAAAAAAGTGAGCATTGTTTATCACATAAGTTCCCTAAAAGGGATGGGAGGAGTATACATGTGACATTCACATTGCAAAATAAACACTCAATCAACATATATAAAATTGAAAACTCTTATGAGTATTTAACTAAAGTGTGATTTCATTTTTATAGCACCAAATGAAATATGAAATGAAGTTTATCCCCTTCACATTGTGTTGAAAAATTAAATAAAATAAAAAATAACCCAAGTAAATTATTTTTAGAACACCAAATTTAAATATGAGTTTTAAAACTTAGAGTTTTTAAAACCATCTTTTTTGGGCCTTTAGGTCCTACAAAAGATGTTAGGGGGTCCTTCTAATTAAAATTAAAATGTAAGTGAACAAATGGATTTTGAAATTTAGCTCTTAGGTTTCAAATATTTTGCACATAGTGCAAAACCACAAAAACATAGAGCAATACTACAACTTCCCCTACAAAACTGTAACTAATTAGCACAAAACCACAACTTCCTATAAAATAGAGTGTTAGCAAAAAACTAAAACTCTTAGAGAAATATCATAGAAATTAAGATAATACCACCACCCTTCAGGTAAAATTGAAACTTACCTTGTAACATAAAATTACTAGTGTAGAACCATAATGATTAAGGCAATATCATAATAGTTAATGCAATATCTCAATAGTTAAGGTAATGCCGTAACTACAAAGTCTCGATATTATGAAATAACACTACTTATAATGAAATATCATAACTTATCATGTAATATAACAATTAGAAACACAAAAATACAATTAGAAATGTAATACCACAACTAGAAACATAAAACCATAACTAGAAATGCAATAATGCAACTAAGAATGCAAAACTACAACTGGAAACACAAAACTACAACTGGAAATTTAATAATGAAACTAAGAATGCAAAACCACCAGTGAATTTGTAATAATGCAACTAAGAATGCAAAATTACAACTAAATTTTTAATAATGCAACTAGGTAGTTGTAATATTACAACTGATTTTGTAATAATGTAACTAACTTTGCAATAATACTAGGGAGTTGCAATATCATAACTGAATTTGAAATAATGCAACTAAATTTGTAATAATGTAGCTAGGAGTTTCAATAACACAAATGGGAGTTGTAATATCATAATTATGAGTAACAACTACATGTATCAAAAGGCAATTTCTTATGTAATATATGTGAATTTCATTTTTTCACTTTTTTTAGTCAACAAGTTTGGATTTTGACATGAAAACTATTAGGAAGATGTCTTAAATGCATTGGGAAGAGATTTTTGGGGTGTAGGTTCCATCAAGCACGCCATAATGTGAACAATAAATCCATAGAGTAGAGGTTAGTATAATGTTATTCCAATAAAACCAAATCAAAATAACACACTAAACACTTAACAAATCTAACCTAAGCAATAGGGGAAGCATAGGTAACAAGCATACAAATGAAAAAAAAACTAGAATGCAAAATAAATAATTATTTTACCTTTATTTGATCTCCAAAATGGATTATTGAAGTGGTTTTCTCAATTTTGTGCATCAATAAGTCTTTAGCATTGAAGATCCATTTGTTCCTTCTCTCCTTGGCACCTTGGCTTGGTTGATCAGCTTATGAATCTGGCATGACAACACTACTTGAAAGGTTTATTTATATCCAAATGAACATTATAACTTTACACCAAGGTATATTAGAGATCAATAGGTATGGATTTGTATTTATAGCCTCTAAAAGTTAACCCTCACCCAGGGTGAGTTAAGGTTGAATTTAAACATGGAATGGGTTCAAACTAACCTTAGGTGAGTTGAGGATAACTCCAATTGAGTTAAAATTTGTCATGAATTATGATTTTTAATTACTAGGCATGGCTCTTAAATTAAATATTTTGAGATATTTCAGAAGAGCTTGACAACACATAAAGGTAATGATGAAAAGGTTTGAAATTTTGATTTTGGAATTTCTATTTTTAGATATTCATTAATAAAAAATGGATAATTTATCTAAGAATTTAATTTGGTTTAATTAGATGATTCATTTTGATTGGAATTTTATCTCTTTTAATATTTTATCAAGTGTCCCACTTAATGAGTCCATAGGCAAAACTTCCAGTTGTCAGGTCACAAGGTGATTGGAGATGAATCTATGAGAGGTTATTATTGTGTATGATATGATACCCCAAATAGGGATGCCTCAATATGATTCTGAGCATTGATGAATGATGTATGGCTAAAATTGGAAAATTTAGTGATTCCTAAGATTAATATACAATATTTGGTATAAATCAAATCTAGTTGGAGCCATTTATGGCTAGAATGGGGTATCCATAGTGGCCACACATCATTACACATACAAACCCACCACATTGGATTATCCTATGGTACCATATTTTCAAGTAAAATAAAGTTGGTTTAGGCTGGTGGGGGAGGTTGTGAGGTAGCTATAGGCATGTAGGGATGGATTAAATCCACTGACAAGGGTGGGAAAGGGAGAGGTAAAGTTGTGATATGCCTTGGCTTAGGAGAGAGCAACACACATGGCTACCACTATCCAACTTAGATAGGTACAATCCTAGGTGGCCAATCTATAGGGATAGATAGTAGACTTGAGATTTTAGAATACCATATTATAAAATACCATTTAGAGGGGATAGTCCTAGGCATCTATGGGTAGTGTGGTAAGGCTAAAAGATAGGTAGGATGAAGCCCAACCTTAGAGCTAGAGCTATCTTGTAGTTTTTACTTTGTATTTTATAAAACACATGATATATATATATATATATATATATATATATATATAATTTTTTACTTTCTATTTTATAAAACACATGTCTTGTATTTTTTATATGTATTTTAGGTGTTTACAAAATACATGTACTAGAAATACATATATCCATGCATCAATATCCACAACCAAATCAACTCATGAGATAAAATCCAATTGTCTAGGCCTAGAGATGTATGCTAGTTAATATGTTCTTTCTCAATTTGATTTCATTTTAGAATTTACACGATACTAACCACCTCTCTTAAATAAAATTCTCAGTCTACATAATGGCACACATGGTGGGACCTAACATCATAAATTTGGTCAAATAACACATACAAGCAAACTACTAACCATTTTCATGTAGGATCTTGGAGTGTAGAAACAAAGAAGGTAAAAAATGTGAGAAAATTTATATTTTTCTTGAAGTCACAATTTTTTTTATCTAGACTACAATCCCATAACTCACACAGTTGTTGGTTTGTCATTTTATGCCACAGTATTATGTTTTCTAAACTAACCTTGATTCTATATATAGATTCCATAGCTATATTATAATACACTACTCATAAGTAGTGATATTACAATCCTACTACTTTCTAGTATAGATATTGTAATACCATGACTAACTAGTAATGAGATTGCCTATCTGAGTCATGGAATTAACAACTCAACTAGTAGGATTATCAACCCAACTTGTGAGATTATTTAACTAAGTCATGGTATTATCAATCAACTATTATCGATTAATTGACAATACCAAAACTCTTATAGTGGTAGTATTATGCTATAACTTGTGGGATTGTCAACCCAAATAGTGGTATTGTAGACTCGAGTAGTGGTATTATTAACCCAAATATTGAGTTTGTTATCTCGAATAACAAGATTGTGACTTTTATTAAATTGAGCTGAATAGTGATATTGTTAACCCAACTTGCAATATTTTTAACCTAAATAGCAGGGTTATTAGCCCAAGTAGCAAGATTGTGATTTTTATTAAACTAACCTAAATAGTGATATTATTAACCCAAATAGTGGGATTGTTAACCTAAGTAGTGATATTATGGATTTATGTTAAACTAACTTGAATAACTATATTGCCTGTCTGATTCATAGTTTTGTAGAGTAGTGGGATTGTACTATGTGAAACCTGAGAGCTCATTTTGTAAAGTTGTTTTACTCATTTGGAAAAGTGCTTCAAAGCTAAGAAAAACTCTAACTTTTTCCTTCCAGGGCCAACTTGAAGAAGGATCTAAATAAGCTTAGTTTAGTCTTTTTAAACTCTTTTTAAGTGCTTAAAAAAGATTAGGAACATTTATTTTAGGTGCTTAAAGAAAAACTTAGATGTTTGATTGAATTTTTTTTAGTTATTCTTTATAAATATTTACATTTTAAATCCAAGGGGCTAAATATCATCACCACACATTTCATTTAGTATTTTAAAATTGAACACACTTTGAGTTTCTACGAAGGTGTTATCATTGTTTGCCTAGATTAGATTTGTTTGAAGCAAATAGGGAGTTATGTATGCATGCCTTCCCCCCATCCCCTATAGATAACTTGTGGGATAAAAAGTGCCAACTTCATTTTAAAGTGCCTTAGTACAAAGGCATAAAAGAGAAGGTGTGATGGTACTCCCCAAGACCTACATGGCTTGGGTGACCTATAAGCAACCTTTAAAGCTCTTTTACTTGTCATTTAGTTCATTGCATCTTAGCTTGTGAGGGGAACTTCATTACCTCCCATAAGTTTTTAAGGGAAGCCTTGACCCAAGAATTCATCTCCTAGTATTGTCTTTAACCCCTCTCTATGGGGAGGTATATAAATTGGGATCACCCCACTGGGACTGATGGTTTGAGTGGTTATTCCATATCCTATTATTGAGGATAAGCTTGGAACGTATAATCATGTTATAAATCACACTACACTAAGCGAGTGATGGATGTAGTGGTTGTGAAAAGGACAAGACCTTTTTATAATAAACAATATGATGCAAACCCAATTGACATGTTGCCTATCTTGCATGTTGATGTGAAAGTCTTGTGCATATGATCCATCTATAAATGAAATGAAAACTTGTTAGCTAGTTAACCCCACTTTACCATACCTTGTCATTTTAGGATTTAAGATGATTAGTTAGTTAATTTATCTTTGTCTTAGATTACTTGGTTTTTTTGTGAAATAAAAACTTGGTGTTAACAAAAATGACATAACCAAACACATTGTCCCCAAAATTTATCTGAACAAGGAGCTGTTATGTTACCCAAGTGAAAAACATATTTTTCCTTGTTCATAATCATCATCATACACTATGTCACATCTTCCAATTTGGCATGGTTATGCTGCCCATTTGAGTCTAGACCTTTTGCCATATTTTGTTTAAGTCCCTCATTAATAGTTTAAATTTAAAATTGGACTCTTCCATGTTTAAAGGTTGATGTATTAAATTGGGTTCATTAGTTTACACTTGAGTTCATTCCCAATTTTAATTGAGGGCCATTTTTAGACTCAACATCATTATCATCATTTGGTAAGATTCAAGTTATCTTGAGTATCACTCACGCTTTGAGTCCTAGCCTACATTTTTTACTATCCATCTTATTTCACCTTTTCTATCTTAAGTCCATTTGATAGCACACTTTTGCCTTAGAGATTTCTTAAAATTTATGTGTGTATATCATTTGGGTTGAAGAGATTAGTGTCATGCTGCCAAAATCATGTTGAAACCATTTTTTGCCTTAGAGTCTTGAAACACAATTTTACCACACCTTTTGAGAATTTTTGTGTTGTTACACTACTCAAATTATTTTTAAACTTGTTTCATAGTCCAATTCACATAGAGTCCAAGTTATTTCAAAGTTTCAACCAATTCAAGTTTCTTTGAGGGCCTTTGTCTAAGTGCAGTTATGCCTTTCACCTTTTTCTAGCTTATCAGTCAAATAATTTGGTGTGTGCCATTATCTGGGAGAAAATAAGCTATCTCCAAGTTACTTTTGTTTCATACCTCATACTTATTGATCAATTTTATGTCCAAGAGTCAAATGCCTAGTTTTTGTTATAAGTGTTTCAAATCTATTAGGATAAATTTTTCATCTTTAAAGTATAGATTTTGATGTCGTTTGGCCAAAATTCCTACCGCATTTTTTGGTTGAACCTATCTTTTGATACCACATTTGGCCAAAAGTCCTATCAACTTTTATTTTCTTATATTAGACTTGTTTGAAACAATTTGACCTAGAATTTGGCATTTTGATTTATGATCATTTTAATTGAACTTTTTGTCTAAGATGTATAATGTTGGACACTTGATGATAGATTTTTTTATCATAAGTCATTACATCAATCTTTTTGGATATACCTATCCATCCTTTTGACCAAGATAGACCAAGTTTGAACCTCTTTTTAGACATCTCATTTTAAAATTTTATATAACTATATTCCCTTTTATCATGGAACATTTACTATGAATCCCAACATGTATTCCTACACTTATAGTGGCCTCATGTACAATCTGAGATTGAGTAATGTGGTCACACAAGAAGAGATGGTTTAAGACCCTTATGCAGACAATGTTGCTTAAGAGATGGATTCTTATCCATATTATAACACTCAAGTAAGGGCATAAAACCAAGACCCATTGGATCATTATTTTGGTAAACATGCCTCCTTACTTGGAACAAGATTAGAAAAAATATAGCAATATCTAGCTTTGGCACAAACAATTGAAGAACCAATTCCTCAATAATTACACTATATTACTACGCCATCCACATATGATACTTATATATTTGAGCATAAATTGTTGGAAAATAAGGAAAAAAAAATTGTTAGAGCTATAGAATTAGAGGCCAAGTTTCCAATGGACTTCCCCCATGAGAACTTGTCAAGTCTAGTAAGAATGCCTCACAACATAATTTATAATCAATAGGATTCTTTTAGCAATGCATTATATTTAGTCCAAATGTTGTATCAAGACCCTAATATGCTTGTCAAAGGTAAGGAACTCATGGAGGATCACTTTGTAAAAATTTAGACAACATACCAAATGTACTTGAACCTAGCATGCAATTTTAACTAGTTGACCATGTACAATAGGCATCTCATAAATTTAGTTACTTTAATAGGAGTGTTAATATAATTGACTATTTAGGAAAATCAGGATGTAGAATCCTTCATAAAAAAACTTCAGTTGATAACTTGTCTCATGTGCCAATCATTGAAGACTATTCTTCTACTTCTATGTAGAATAATGAGCAAAACATAGTGGACAATGCATAAGCAATGTCCAATCCAAACCAAAGTGGTGTAAGTACATAAAAAACCAATCCAAAAACAAGTGAATCTTTAGTCAACACAATAAGTGGCTCTTAAAATTAGGGATTAGGAGTGTATACATCCCAACCTCAACTAACTACTAGCAATTATCCTCAACCAATTGCTTCTTTAAGTGTTCAACGAACAAGATTAGGTAATCAGCCAGTGATAAATGTTGTGCTTCTACAATAAAATGTGATGAATCTTACTCAATAAAAAATGAATAATATTTCACAACAATAGGCACAATCTAACATAATGATGTAGTAGAGGTAGAATATATTACCACCTTAATAGGGGTAACCAATGTTTCACCTTGTTAAGTAGTAACAAACATACCTCTTTCCTTGTAGACCACTATACCAATTTAAATCCAAATAATGTATAATCAACAACATAAAAATATTGGTCACCAAAAAATTTCAAATATTCCACAAATTTTAATTTCCCAATAAGGATTTATGCAACTTAGAGGTTCCCATATTTCTTAAGTACCAATTAGGCAACCTTTGCCTTTTGTGTAGAATGTCCCACTAGTTCAATGATAGGGTCTTGGTTCACAAGTACTTCCTCAATAACAAGGTTTGATTAGTGGTATTAGGTCCCTACTAAACCATAGTAGGAAAAGTATAGCCATATCCTTCCATCCCATCCTCAGCATCCCCAAACTCAAACCTACATACCTAACCCTAACCAAAATATCACATCATAGTATGTATAAATTCAACAATCAAACCCCAATTTATGCATGCATATTCTTGGTCCTTTCCCCAACCAAAAAAACATATCCTAAAAAATAACTCCATCATACCCTATTCAAATTTATCCACTTATGACTGCCCAACTATCCACCCAAGCCAATACTCCCTCTAGTTTCTTAGCCCAGGAACTACAACATATGGAAGATGCAATTATTACCATGCAATATGGGAAATAGACCAAAATTTTTAAGTTGTATGATGTGTGTTATTATCCATTTAAAATGGAGTACTTTTACATACCATTTCCTCTAGGATATGAACCACCAAATTTGATAAATATAAGGGGAAACGTTATCCCAGGGCTCATATAACTGAGTTCTTTGTTGCATGCCAGCTAGTAGCATATATAAATATATACCTTTTACTATTATTTCCAAAGAGTATAATAGTAAAATCCTTGGAGTGGTTCTTAAAGTTACCTAAGAGTTCAGTATCTAATTTTGATGATCTTTTGGACAATTTTATACAACATTTTTCATATAATCTTGAACATGAAATTTCATTGGGCAACTTAAGTCAAGCCAAGAAAAAATATGATGATATTTTTTCAAGTTATCTATAGTGATGGAGATCCCTTACAATGTTATTCACCCATAGTTTACTAGATAAATAATTAGCCACTGTGTTTACCAAAGATTTGTATAGTGAGATATCCTATCATCAGGAATTGCAATGTGGGCATACCTTTAAGGAGATCATTAAAATCGGTTTATTTATTTAAAAATCACTTATTAACAAAGGGATCATAAATATTACCTCATAAAATTATAATCAAGGTACCAATTAGGTAAATAGACAAAACCGACATAAAGTCCAAGTATAAACATCTCAATCGGCATAAGCCAATAACAATGACTGACCAAGGCAGTTCAACAACAACAAAAGTCTTGTTGGAAATAGAGTAACAAAGTCATGACATGTACAACCAATGAAAACACCATCTACTCAACCCACACAACATATTAAAATTACTCCTAATCCACAACCTTTTTAGCTAATGCTGTAAGAACAATAGCCTAGGCCTACACAACAAATGCAACAACCTTTTCCATTACAAGCTCCTCGTCCAAGAAGAACAGTGCCTAATCATCATGTTTTTAGTGACCTTGGAGAGCCTTTTTATTATTTATTTTTAAAACTCATCACTACTAATATGATTAACTATCCCATACCAAAACATTATCCTCTGAGCATCCCCTATCTTGATTGGTACCACCAAAATGAATTATATGAATATCATCAGGTTAACAGGCATAATTTATTCCATTGCATGAAAATTAAACATTTGATTCATAATATTTTTGATAATGGGGATATAAAATTATATGTTGGTTCTTCCACTTCTAATCAAACCCTTAAAATCTATCGAAACCCCTTTCCCCAACATAATAAATAGCCAAAATAGTAACAATAATAATGACTAGTACAATAACAATAACAACAATTTCAAAAACCATTAATACATCAACCAAACCAATAAAATCATTCTAATCACCAACATTAGAACCAACAACATCCAAACAATGGATAGAACCAAGGTTAGAATGGCAACAACCAATAAACCTACCATGTAGTTGCACATGACTATAATAGGGTTGTAGGTCATATTGTAAGAGGTCATGCTAACACCATCTCCATTAATTTGAGACCAAATACCAATCAATCAAGACCTTTTATAAATAATTCCAATTCACTAAATCACATTGATAATCCTTCCTTGACCTGAAACCACATACAAGCATAATAACAATTAGGGATTACTAATTTCGACCCTATACCAATAACTCATCATTGCCTCATGACCATGCATAATTACACTAATAATCAAGACTTATCATATCTAGGCCCCCACCATCATAATAATTTATTAGCAATCATGGTCTTATATTTAATCCCAATTGTCTAATCACAACTTGACGGTCGAAGATTACCATCCTAGTCCCATAGCCATCTACCACTTCACCAATCACCTAACCAACTATTCATCCTTGGAATAAGCCATTTAATACTGACTAAGAAAAGAAGTTTGACATTTTGGAATAATTAAAAAATATGCCCACACAAATATCCATTTTAGATTTTTTGCATATGTCAACAATCCATAAAAATATTTTGAATGACTTCTTGAGCTAATCCATGATTTATAGTGGCATATCCCCTAAAAAATTCCTAATTTTGGTTAGACACATAGATCTAAACCAAAAAGTCATTTTCAACCAAATAGATATGTCATCCTTTAGCCCACTGCATAATAACCCCTTGTACATTAAAGTTTTCATAAAGTGGCACAAATTGAAATGTGTCCTTATAAATAATGGATCAGGTCTAAACATAGTGTCTCTAAAGCTCATCAAACTTCTTGGGTACACCATGATAGATCTTCAATAAAAAATAATAACCATCAAAGCCTATGATAATAAAGAATGAGAATCATAAGGCACCATTTGGTCCCTTGACCCATGATATACTTTTCCATGTGCTAGATATCAATTTGTTATACAATAGGCTTTTGGGTAGACCTTGGTTACATGAAATTTTTGTAGTCTTATCAACATTGCCCCAATATATCAAGTTATCTCATTTAGGGATGGAATTTTGCATTCATACGAGCACTTTAAACACCTAAGGTTTGAGTTCAAGAGTTATAACTATCATTTTGACATGAATCTAGTGGACAATCAAGATAAGGTAAAGGCCACACTCCTTTATTATCTAGAGGAAAATTTCATTGATCCTAATACTCTTTATTCCCTTTCTCACATGCCACCTCTTAAGATGTCCAATCATTATACCATCTCATCTAGTGGTCTAGGAGAGTATTTAAGCCATGATACCTTTCATATTACAAACCTTACACAAAATCCAAAGTCCTTTGGAAGAACTAAAGCTAAGCCACTTTGTCTAGAATGGAAAAAAATGGAAAAGGTAAAGGACCCATCAAATTTATACTAGCATCTAGCCTAGAATAGGACTCTCTTAAAGGGGACAAATCATGGTTGTATAATGAAAAGTAGACTGATTATTATGAAGTTACAGAGTATATTATTCTGAATAGGATCATGAAGAATTAGGACTATGAAGGAAGAGGCCTCTAACCAAACCAAAAAGGAATGCTTGAGCCAATTTCCATGACCAAATACAAAAGACCCTATGGACTTGAATTTAAACTACTTGGGGTGAACCCACATACCTTAATCATGTTCTATCAGCATCAACTAGTGATGAGGATGTTGTCAGTCAAGCAAAGTCTTATCATAGACATTTTGATGACCTAGCTAAAACCAACCTAGTTAATACTCATTTTGTTTGTACCCTTAGACTAGTCATTTACCATAACCCACTACCATTGTATTATCCCTAGATAATAGACTGAGACCAACAAGAGTCCAACATGTCTATTGATGAGTTCTAAAATGATGAGGATTTTTGTGATTTTATCAACCTTAGAGATAATTTTTTATTGGGGGACCATAAATTAGAGTTCTTAATCAAGTTAGATCTTGAAGCCTATTTTGTAGAGTAGGTGACCACCCTTAGCCAAAAAATAATAATTAAAACACTGAGGTCCCAAAGTTAAAACCTCATTGAGACACTTTTTGACTAGAGTAAAAGTAAAGAAAAATGCCAGTCTAGTGGTGAAAACTTGTTTCAAGCACCATTAGATGTGGGTGTTCAACCTTTTTCAACCATAGCTTAGGAGACCACCACGATGAACTTATCTGTGAGTCTAAGTTCAATTTTGAATAACATCAAGCTTTTGATCAAATCCTTCAAAAGTTTTTAATAGTTCTTTTTACATGGAAAAACCTCCCATTAGGGGACTTTGATTCATCATGCCTAGGGGAATTTGAAGATCCAGTCCTAATAGAGGACTCTAATGTTACCAACTAGTTTAGATCATTACCCACTATCCTTGAAGATGGTTTGACCTTCTAGTGGAAGATATAATAGAGGTTAACATTGGGTTCCCAAATGACCCAAATTGGATTAAGATAGGTGCTTCCATTACTAAAAAGGAGTGTGAATCCCTTATAGCCCTTTTGAGTGAATTTGTAGATATTTTTACATGGGCATATTCTGACATGTCAGGTTTAGACCCTGGCTTGCTTCTGTACCACTTGTGCTCAATCATGAAGCCAAAATGGTAAAACAAAAGTTGCACAATATGCATCCTTGCATTGATGTATTAGTAAATAAATATTTGGAAAAAATATTAGAATCAAGATGTATTTGATCAATTGACTATTAAGATTGGATCGCTAATGTTGTACCAGTTAACAAAAATCTAGAAGGAATTAGAATCTATATTGATTTATATGATATAAACAAAGCTTTTCTTAAGGATAAATTTCCATTTCCAAACATTGACATGATTGTCAAATCAAAAATGGTTTATGAAATTATTTCATTAATGGATGGCTTTTTGAGGTACAACCAGATCAGGATAGCACTAGAAGACCAACACAAAATAGTGTTCACCACTCCATGGGGAACATTTTTTTATCAAGTTATATCATTTGGTTTTAAAAATGTAGGGGCCACCTATCAAAGAGACATGACCATAATATTTCATGATATGATGCATGCCATTGTCGAAGATTATGTTGACAACATTCTTGGTAAATTAAAAACTAGGGTCAATCATCCAACAGTGTTATGCAAAATATTTGAAAGACTACATGAGTACAAAGTGAAACTTAATTCTAATAAGTGTGTCTTTTGTATTACATCAAAAAAAAGTCTTGGTTTCATAATGTCTCATCAAGGCATTACATTCAATCTAGCCAAAGTCTAAGCCATAATAGAGATGAAACCACCAACTAATTTGAATTAGCTCCATAGTTTGTAGGGCACGATCTAATCTATTTGATGCTTCATATCACAATTAGTTGATAAATGCCATCCTTTTACACATCTTATAAATAAAGGAGTCACATTTCACAACAATGATCACTTTTAGATAGATTTTTAGTAGTTAAAGGACTATCTAACAAATCCACCTTTTTTTACCTCTTATACTAGAAAAGCCATTCTTATTATATCTATCAACTACTGACAATGCTCTGGGGGCACTTTTGTCTTAGCATGATGATAATGGTAAGGAGCATGTTGTGTACTATTTAAGTTATACATTGGTCACATATGAACATAATTATATGCCCATATAAAAAGCCTATTTAGCCATGGTCTTTACATCTCAAAAATTGCACCATTACATGTTAAACAATAAGAACATGGTTATTTCAAAAGTAGATCTGCTCAAATATCTACTATATAAAAATTCTTTACAAGGTCACATGACCAAATGGATCATGATTCTTAGTGAGTTTGACATTGATTATGTCAACCAAAAATCCATTAAGGGGACAATTCATGCAGATCATCTTGTTGAAGCACCCCTTATTGATATAGAGCCATTGACATTCTAATTTCTTGATGAATCCATAATGACCATCATTAACACACCTCTTGAAGAGCAACACTAAAATCTATATTTTGATGGATCATTTATTTCATATGAATTTGGGGTAGGCCTTTTATTTATTACACCATGCGGGGATCTAATCCTTAAATCATTCAGGATCAACTTTCCTTGTATCAATATTATGGTTGAATATGAATCACTTGTTGTAAGGCTTCACCAAGTAATACAATGGAACATATCTCATCTCAAGGTTTATGGTGATTCTTAATTAATCATCAATCAAGTTATAGACCAAAGATGACAAGTTGGTTCCATATAAGGCCATGGTTGACACTCTCAAGTAGTAGATTTCTGACCTTTAGTTTCAGAATATACCAAGGGTAAGTAACAAAACTATAGATTTTATGGCCACTATTAGATCTCTGATTTGAAAAATAGACACAACTAAAGAGTATCAGTTCCTTGTCAAGAATTTGTTAGCAATAGCTCATAAACCTTTTAATGTTGTGATGATTTATGATATTATTGGTCTTATCTCTTTCTAGTAATCAGACCTATATAATTACCTACCTTTATGACTAAATTATGCCACCTGACCTACTCTAAAAGCAATCTAAATCCTTCATCCACCAAACCACTTGTTATAACTTACTTGGGTCAACCCTTTATTGTTATAGTTTTGATGGAACTCTGA
Organism: Torreya grandis; assembly: GCA_037957365.1. Lineage (NCBI taxonomy): Eukaryota > Viridiplantae > Streptophyta > Pinopsida > Cupressales > Taxaceae > Torreya > Torreya grandis. Next base: position 511,141 of record JARHVA010001019.1, read on the forward strand.
TTCATTATTTATCTTTGTTAGAATCTACACTAATGTTATGAGAAATTCATAAAGGATTATGTGGAGCCCACACTAGTAGGGCATTCCTATCCAAAAATCTTGTGCATACTGGCTATTATTGGCCCATAATGGATGCAAATGCAAATGCATATGTAAAGAAGTGTGACAAGTATCAATAGCATGCCAATTTTATTCATGCCTTGGCCAAGACTCTAAAACCAATGTTGACACCATGGCCATTTTCTACATGAGGCCTCAACCTCATTGGGAAGATCAATCCCACCTTATTCAATGGCCATAAACATATCTTTACCACCAATGAATATTTCACTAAGTGGGTTGAAGCTATACCCGTCACTTACATGATTGGAAAGAAAATTTCCAAGTTTATTATCAACCATCTCATTTGATGATATGGTATCCCTTTTGACATTATATCTGATAATGGAGGATCATTCAATAACAAAAATGTTGAGAAGCTATGTATTAAATACAACATCACACAATACTTTTTTATGACATATTACCCTCACAGTAATGGCTAAGCTGAAGCATCAAATAAAACCATTATCAAAATTCGCAAAAATATTGTTAATGATGCTAGTCATGATTGGCTCCTTCAGATATTCCATACCCTTTAGGCATACCATACTAATCACTATACACCCATAGGAGCCACTCCATACTCACTTGTTTATGGTACTGAGGCCATTCTTCCCATTGAGGTTGAGTTACCTTATATATGCATCTCTTTCAAGCATGTCCTAGATGACAAAGACTATCAAGTAGCTCACTTGCAATAAATAGAGTTACTTGATGAGAAATACATGGATGCAGTGAACCAACTTTGAGGGTTCCACAATCAACATGTGAAACATTTATAATTTGAACTTGGTGATCTTGTCCTTAAAGAGAACCAAAATAATACCATGATTCAAAAGAAGCATAAAGGCAAGTTTAAACCCAAATAAGTTGATCCTTTCATCATTATGGCAAATTATGGAATAGGAATATACATGCTTGCCACTTTTTATGGACATGAATTTGATGAGCCAATGAACATTATTCACCTCAAGTGGCACTGCGCTTGAGTGATTTGGTGTATTGTCTATAAGGACCATTTCAATTTGTATCATTTTCTCAATATACTTCTTTGTACTATACCATTTTACCAACCTACCAACCTATCACTTTTTCCTATCACCTATCCATTTTACAATACCTTCCCCATCAACCAAGTTCATTTCTCCCTCCCTACCCAGACTTATAACATTGGTTCCATTCAATTTAGTTTCATTCACATTCAGTAAAAGGATTCAAATTTAGTAAAAGGATTGAAATTTAGTTTCAATAGTTCTTTCAAGAATTCTAGATAGAGGTAGTATTTTGGATCAATAAGACAACTATTTGGTAGTTACATCCTTCATTTTTTGTTCCATTCTTTATACCAAGTGTGCCTAATTATAACTACCTATGGGCAAATCAGTGTCTCACTAGTCTTGTTACTATTTATAACAATTTATGGAAAAATTAGTATCATTAACTTATGTCATTTTATCCTAGTTATAACTACCTATGGGAAAATGAGGTAAAACACTTGTTTATCATGCCTTGACATACCAACTAGCCATTCCTATGTTGTACTATGTCTTATACCAACTATGCTTATTTTGTTTGAATTGGTTACTACACTAGTCAAATTCCTCTACTGTAAGGTAGAACTATAGTGACTTGAGGTCCTATCTTAGGACTATGTAGGTAGTGCTTGATACTTGTTGAGATCAGCTCATTTAACCTAAGCCATACTCTCATCATTTTGTGAGCAACCTAAGCCACACTCTCACTATTTTTTGAGCCACCTAAGCCACACTCTCATAGTTTTATGAGCAACCTAAGCCACACTTCCACCATTTTATGAGAAACCTAAGCGATATTCTCATCATTTTGTGAGCCAACTAATCCATGCTCTCACCATTTTGTGAGCAACCTAAGCCACACTCTCACAATTTTGTGAGCAACCCAAGCCATGCTCTCACCATTTTATGAACAACCTAAGTAACACTCTCAGTATTTTTTGAGCTTGGATCCTTTAGTATCTCATCACTCTCCATCAAGTTGAGATACCTAGAAATTTCTAAAAACATTTGAAAATCATTAGAAAACCTAAAAACATTGACCACTTCTTTGCCTTAAAGATTCTGAGAACCCTCACTGAGTCATAAGTAAATCACTTGTTATTTAGTTTCCTCATCCTTTTTAACATTTTCTCCCATGCACTTACCATTTTGTAATAAAATTTCTATTCTTCTATCACATCCATCATGTTTATTTTTCATTTTTTATCATTTTCTTCTCATTTCCTAGGAGAACAACATTTGGCTTGAAGTTTTTATTGGATATTACATCCATAGAACTATGTAGGCAACATCCATTTGCCTAGCACATATGGAGATAGCTCAACCACCCCCTTGCCAATTTTTTTCCCCTAGTCATGTTTGTTTGCTAAGTTATCATCTATTTTCTAGGGGCAATGTTTTTTGCATAGGTTTAAGTCGTGTTGTTTTCACTCACATTACGACTAACTTCTATTTCTTTCTTTATATGTTTCTTTGGTTGATTCATTTTATTTTTGTTTGTGTGCCAATTTATTTGATTTTTTAGCACTATTGCCTTGATTCAGTCTGTGTGTTCATTGGGTGATTCCTTGTGCATTTATACTTAAATTCATCCATATTCATATGTCTACATTGTCATCATGGTTTTTATCATTGATACATTATTTTATATTAAATATTCAATCTCAAGAGTTGGTCCTTATGCATTTTTTAGCCTAGTCCTCATGGTGATCTATCATTATGCCTACCGTATAATGCTATAACAAAAATTAGCTTCAAGAAGTATACTCAGCAATGGCGACATCAACATCTCCTTGATACTAACATATCCTTGGCACCAACATCCCAATCCAATCCCAATCACATCCCAAATAGAGTAATTAACAATGAAATAATTTCAACCTTTTTTAGTTCAGATGAGCATCTCCCTGCTAGGAGGTTGTCCCATGTCATCTTTATCCTCTATATCACATTACCTACATCATATTTGCCATCATCAACCACTCAATCATGTTTTCTATAATTGAGGTCCAATTATTATAACCACCTATAGGAAAATCATTATACACCATCCCACCTATAGTTCTCAATGATTATAACCACCTTTGGGAAAATCATTATGTTCTCACCACAATTACTTTATTTTTTCCAAAAAAGGGGCATGTTGTTATCTTGTTTGCCTATCCTAATTGGGTTAGCTCCATCTTCTCAATGATTATAACCACCTTTGGGAAAATCATTGTGTTATCATACCACATTGCCATTATTGGGGTATAATGCTTATAAACACCTTGGGGTAAACCATTATAAATTATCCCACTTACATGCTCAGTGATTTTGACTACTTTTTCAAACTCATTATGTTTTCATACCATTATATTCATAGGTTTTTTCTCCTTGTTTTGATTTTTCTTTCAAGGGACTATTTATTGACCTATTTATGCCAATCTTTCCCTTGAAGGGGCATCATATATTTCATCCATTACTATTGAAGTTGCAAGTATTCAAGACCTTTTCATTATTTGAGAAGACATTACTATGTCTATAACTTACAATGCCTTTTTAAACAGGGGCAAATTGTAGACACCTAAAACTAGCCACCAATGACCTCCAACTAAGCTTTTGACCAATTTCTATCAAAGCATCACAATTTGAACTAAAATGAAAAAACACATTAAATGAGTTGAAATTTTTATATACAAATTCCAATTTTGGTCAGAGTATCATTAAATGAGGTAATCCAATTTATGAGATAGCTAACTTTGATCAGATCATTTTGAGTCAAAATGACATTTTTTGCATCTGAATGCTCTTTTCTACCAAATTTATTGTATGAGGCATGTTCCCTTGTTATTTTATTTTGGAAACATCCTAAATGGGATAAAGAACATAATGCATCTAACATCACATCCTAATTCTAATCTAGTCAAAATTTGAGCTAATAATATGACATTCTAATCAATTTGATTAATTTGTGCACCAATTGCCAAGATTTGCATCAAAGTTAACTAATAATTTTTAAATCTAATTAATCTAAACCAAGATCTTAAATTTTCCATGTAATTTTTTGAATATTTCTTTTTGAAAATTGATATTTAATAACTGCATCATCAAATGACATCATTTCTTGGAAAGGCATTCCTAGGCCATAAATGCATAAAATATCAAGATTAAGCCCTCCCATGCCTCATTAATGACTTCCATGCCTCTTTAATGCCTCTCTATCCCAAATATTTATGAGGTCATTTATTGAATTGAGCCTCTAAAATTTAATGGATTTTTAGCCACACATCTTCATCTTGAGATGGATGGTTTAGGTTCATTCTAATCAATTTGCAAAATCTATAAATAGGAGGCCTTACCTATTGAATTTTAATCTTTTTTGATGTAAACTTATAATTAAAAAATAATTCCAAAACCTTATGAATATAGTGTTGTAATTCCCAATTATTAAGATAATCTTCACACAAGCCAAAACCATAAGCCAAAGGTGCCAAGAGGATATGAAGGTAGCCACATTCCATTGATGAATATCTCTTGAAGCATAAGCTGAGTAAGCCAAAAAAGGAGCCTCTTGGAGCAATTAAGGATTTGGTAAGAAATTGGTGTTTTGTGTTCATATTTCTCATTTCTTTTCATTTTTAGTTGTGTTTTCAAATGGTTTTTCCTCACTAAGCTTTCCCTAGTGTCTAGTCCTAGAGATGTATGCTATTTAGTGTGTTCTTTCTCAATTTGATTTCATTTTAAAATTAACACGATACTAACACCTCTCTTGAGTCAAATTCCTAGCCTACATATTTAACTTTTGGTGTATACGCTATGGAAAATATATGTTGATTTTCTTATTTTCTAGTATTATGTGATACACATGCATGGTTAAAAAGAAAAAGGCAAAAAAGACTTAGAAAAATATAAGCAATAAAAATAAAATATACTACACACTATATCACAATAGGAAATGCATAATAACAAAATATGACTAAATATAACAAACCAAAAATGGAAGAAAGGGATAACAGATGTTTTTAAACCATGTAAAATATTTGCACCAAGTTAAAACAAATAAAATCACACTATATCACTTTGAAAAGTATGAAAATAATGTAATAAAATTGAAGGCACATGTAAACCAAATGTATAAAAACAAAACAATTAATTCAATAAATCATATTAAATCACATTGGGAAGTATAAAAGGAAAGACATAATTGGAAAATGAAATTAAGTTGATCATACCAATTCAAGCTGAGAAGTATGAAAATTTTAAGAAAATGGTTGTAAGCATACATGGAATTGGAAAATCATAAAATAAAAGTAAAAAATTAATGAAGTGAGCATAAGACATACTATATCAAGATGAGAAGAATGTCAATGACGTGTAACTTATAATCAATTACTACTTATCTCAAATTTGACACATGTAATTTTATTATGACTTGGGTATTAGAATATTTTGTAAGGAAGGTTTAGTCCTATTTATGGTCTTACATTGTAACTCATAAATGGGATGCCAATGAGGTGGAAATAACTATTGGAATTATTTTAAAAGGATGTTTATAATGTGGTAATTTATGAGGAAGGCCTGGTCCTATCTATGGTCTTAAACTACAAATCAGAAAGGGAAACCCTAGGGGGAAGATCAGTAAAAATAATAATATTTCTCAAGGGGAAATACTAGAATTTTTTTAAATGAAAGAGGCAATGTAAAAAAAATAATGTAAGCATCTATGAGAAGAACTTAGGAAACATGAGACACACTAAGTACATAGAAAAGATGCTAAGTGGCTAGTGACCATCAAAATATAAAGGATACTCATTCACAATAAACACAATGTAGTATAGGAAAACAAGTGAGATACTAAGATCAAATCATATTGGTTGTATGAACAAGAAAAGTAAAATGGACCTACCTATTGACCAATTTTGACCATCAAGTCAAAATGGTCAACCCTACATTCAAAAATTGACCTTGTCATGGTTTTTTGATTCATTATATTCCTTTATTTTTCCTTAATGAGTCCATTTTATCCTTTTTTAGCATAATTGAAGGTTCATTTGAAAATATTAAAGTAAAAGACTTTTGAATTCTAGTGTTGTTTTAGCCATTCATGACCATAGTCAAGTGAGCTCAAGTGTACTAGGTGATAAAAGGGGGTCATTTTATTCATGTATTATAATATTAAAGTCAAATTAACCTTCCCATATTACATACCACTCCTCAAAAGGGGTGAAAATTTCAAGTTATAATGTACACCCCACTTTCATGTGTTTTATTGCCCTTTTATGGCTTTAAAAGTTGGTTTTTGGATGATATAACTAATTGGATAGAAAAGGAAATGTTTGAAAGGCTATGACAGGTCCATATATACTTACACCATCTATGTGGACACTTGGCATCCATTCTCTATCAGTGTATAAAGTAAAAGTGGTAGTTTCAATCCAAAAGTAGGTGTTTTCTCCTTAGTCCATACAAGTGTACTTGCAAGGGTTTCTTCCATATACTCCCATGGATATATATGTACCCCCAAAGTAAAAATATAGGCTTTGGATAAGTTTTATATCCCTAATATTATAGAAACATATCCCATATTTCCATCACTCTCTTTGGTAGCTTAGGAAACATCTCAGGTTTTCACTCAATATAGAGAGGAGAGTGAAATTCATCACATGATATTTTTGGGAATTAAATGGTGTTCCTTGACTATCTCATCCATGGAATTTGTTTTCAAATCCATATATTTTTCTTTATGAATAATGGATAACAATTTGGACACTCTATGAGCTTATCTATTTATGCAGGGTCTAAAGATTGTAATGGTTTTGGTCTACTTTTGGAGTATTTATAAAAATAAATGCCTTTTGTGTTCTAAAATATCCCACAGATTTCCTCCATCACCCACACCCCTAACCCACATGTTTTGGAGTGTTAATATCAAGAAAACTTTGAGTTTTCACATATTTATAGAGTATGGACTAAGTTTCATAAGTTACAGGATTTTGGTGCTCTTAGGTGAAATTTTTGATAATGTTTGAAGAGTTTTATTAGTTTATTTGTCTCTTTCATGTCTCATTTGCTTCTTAGATCCATCAGGCCGTTCATCATCAAGAAAAATTTATCCACCATCTCCTCATGAGGTCAAATCTATAATTTCATTACACCAATCATCATGAACAGTGGGTGTACTATGTGAAAGAGTTTGACTGCCTCCAAAAGAGATAGTTGGTGGCCACTTAATATTCAATTTATTTCAATTCCATCAAGCCATCCAAGTGAGGAAGGCCTAAAATAGATAAGTTAAACAAAAAATACCCTTTATTATTTAGGAACTAGACCCTAGTTTCCCAAAAATAATAAAACATTTTAGTGAATCCAACTTACTTCGAACAAATATAAAACCCTAGGTACCCTTAGGTTTTTTCCTTCAAATTTTGTGCAAAAATTTAAATTCAAAATTCTAATTTTTGTATAATTTTTTTGTGCATATATCTCATTCAAATTTATTTTAGAATTGAAATTATTTCCATAGTTTTTTAAAATTCTATAATCCCTAACCAAAAACCCTATATTCTTAATCTAGGTCCTCAAGCCCTAAGCCTCCCTCCCTTATAATTTTTATAAAAATATTTTAATTTTTTTTCAAATTGTTTGGAGTGTAAAAAATATTTTCAAAATCTCATTATTAGTAGTTATTTTGTGCATTTATCCTATCCTATTCAAAATTATTTTTAGAATTTAAATAATTTCCATAATTTTCAAAAATTCTAAAAACCTATCCCAAAACCCTAGATTTTCAAACTAGGTCCTCAAACCCCAAGCCTTCCTTGCAATGTTTAGAAAAATATTTTGAAATTTTTACAAATTATTTGGAGTGTCAAAAATATTTTCAAAATCTCTATGTTAGTAGTTATTATTGAATTTATTTTCTTACTAGTACTTCTTCATATTATCTTTGGTAAAATAAATAAAATGGCCACTAAGGCACTTCTTCCCTCTCATCCCATAGATCAATTTCTAAATTTTTATCATAATTATGATAATGAATGGACAAATTTGCAAAATTGCAAATTAGCTAAAAATGTGGAAAATTATTTCATTAAAATGAAGATAATTACCATTATTTTAATGAGGAATATGATGATACATGTGAAAGTGATAGAGAAGAAAAATTAGATGCATATTTTTCTCTCAAACCTATCTCTTTTATTCCTTCTTCTAAAGAAAATAATCTTTATAAATGGGAAAGGTACTTTTCACCTCATTCTCCTATTCACAATGCACCAAATGAACAATTTAGTCTTATAATTCCAGGTGAATCTCTTATTGGTGATAATTTGCTTCCATGTGAACCTAATCTCTTTGTCTCTTTTGCTACTTATATGTTTAAAATACAACAATATAAACACAATAGAATCAAATTACCAAGGCATAGTTCAAAATATCAATCTTATGTTCCTAAATATACTTTATTAAAAGAATGTCTAAATGAAAACTCTTCTTCTCTTACTTCTCATGTTGTAAATGAAAATAATGCATACATTCCATCCATGGATAGATTATATGCACATAATATTCCAAATTCACATGATAATTTATTGCACATTTGAAAGGAATTAAATTCTTATCTTGCACCTCTCCCTAATAATGTTGGAAGTGATAATGAGTATGATAGTGAACATGCAAATGCATATGAAAATTAGAGTGATTATGAACAATATTTTGCATGGAACAATGATTATTATTATTATGCACATAGTGAAGAAGAAAACGTATCTCATGTTTCTAACTCTTCTCTCACTCCTCTCAAACACAATGCACTACCAAATGTTGTTTCCACTTCTACGCATGATTCTATTTCAAATAATTCACATGTTAATAATAATATCACATATTCTACTCAATTATAATGTGATTCACTAAAACATAAATATACCAATGAACCTCTCAAGACACCCCTCACTATAGTAGAACTTATTTCTCACTCTTCACCTAAAGAGAATGGTAGCCCACATCCCTCTAGTAAGGTCTAAGTTACCATTATTCCTAAGGTTCAAGTGAGCACACCCCCTCTTTATGATTCATTTACTAAATGTAGCTTTCCCATGGCTAAAATTAATGATCAAATTTAATGATTAAATGAGCCACTTCAAGATGCTAATATACCATCCTAGGATATTATTTCTTTGAAGCATACAATTGGTGAATTGCAACACCAATTGCATCTCCTTATCTTAGAAAACAAGGCTTATAAGTCTTATATGGATGCTAATGATTTACATCATAACCCTCTTCTAAATACATTTGTAAAAGCTTCATTACCTAAGCATTTATAGATACCGTCATTACCTCACTTTGATGGAAATAGAGATCTATTCATACACCTTCAAGCCTTTTGGAAGGCTTTGCCATCTCATGTGATTCCTTTGATTCTACTAAAATAGTTCCAACAAACATTAGTGGGGGAAGCATAGAATTGGTTGTTTCATATACTTCATGTTGTCTCTTTTCATACATATGATGACTTAGAGGAGGAATTTCTTAGACATTACATAGAAAACATGGGCCCTCATGTTACACATGATAAACTTGTCACATTGCATTAGAATACTTCAGAGCCAGATAGTGAATATATCTTATGATTCAAGATACACATGTTAAGATTGATTTATAAACTAGTAGATTTAGATATTAAACATATCTTTATTAAGGGTATTCATCAACCTCTCCTTGAGAATCTATTATACTAGATAAAGTCCTCTTTTAGGCACTTGTGTTATATAGTTCTAGCTTTGGAAACGAATTTGGGATTGCTTGAGGAAAATTTAGCTGATCAAGTTACTCTAGATTTCACAATAGTACCTACATAAATTTCTCTTAGCACATAACATCCACCATGTCCTAAACAAATAAGATACCTCAACTAGAAAAGTAACTAATTAAAAATAGAGAGCGAGTCTTTAGAGCACAACCTATAATATGCACTATAAAGAATAATAACAAGACACCACTATAGTTTGATTCAGAATGGGATAGCCCATGTTTTATATTATCAACACTACTTGATAATAGGTTAAACACATTACCTTCAACTCATTAATAAGATCCACATCTCTTACATAGACAGCCACATCAACCCTTTTGTAACTATCATCATATCTGTGGACATAGAGATAATGATTGATATGGACTCAGAGATTACATTAATAGATGTGTTGATAATGGAATATGTAGATTAAAAATTTACTCTATGTTGCATTCTATTTTTTTAGCTGTGCACTACCAAATTTTGTCCTCGCATTCATTGGTCTCGAGATGGCGAAGTCATGATACAGAGCACAGGCTCTATTTTCCTTTTGATTCATTTTTGCCTAAGTGTTGAAGTTGAGTGGAAGTTGCCAAGTGTCAACATCTGAGGCATCTTTTCTCAGTAGAAACTACCAAGTGTTGTAGTCCAAGGCACCTTATATATGTTTTAAGAGTTGGTCAAAATGTACCACATGTCTCATAGTGGCTCAACAGAATGTGCCAAGTGTCATCATTTGCATTTTCATATCAGCACCCACATTTCATTTCTTTTTGGTGAAAGGTTTCAAAAGCTAAGTATCAAGATCAAGCAAAAAGCACCTAGTGGCAGTCATGGAAGGTCTCAATGTTGCTTTTCTAAAAGTGACGAAGCTGCCACGTATCCCAGTAGAAGAAAGTAGAAGCCACCACATGTCATGATCTGAATTATCTCCATTTTATTTCACTGATATAGCAAAGACCGTGGTGGGTCCCAAGTTTTGTATCTGAAGTAAGCGGAAGCTACTAGGTGTCGTTGTCTGTGTAAATGTGAAATGAGACCTAAATTGTTTCTATGGTATAAATACAAGTAGCAAAGACCGCCATGTGTCATCTTTTGTAGGTGTCTAAAAAGGCAACTACAAGTAGTAGAGATCAACATGTAACCCAGGTAAGAGAAGTGGAGATTTCCATGTGTCTTTTAATGATGAAGTGGATATTGACACCTATTCTAGTGTCCCTTTTAAAAGAAATACCATGAATATTATTATATTTTAAGCTATTATAGTTTTGAGAAAGTTGATAGCGACAAGTGTCAAAGGCTGAACATGGCTGAGCAAAGACACAAAAGAGTATAAGTTATGTAGAAAATGCGCATGTCTTCGATAGTTGCTATGGAACACAAAAAGTGTCATCCTTCTGGTGTCTCCTAAAGTAATAAGAATATTTTGAGGGAATTGACTAAGTGTCCTCTCCTGTTTAATAGAACAGAGCATCTTGTGTATCTATTTTAGCAAGTGAACTGCAGGGAAATAGAACATTTCAGAATCTAAGAACTATCTTCTGATAGACACTTCCAGCTCAGTTAGAGTTCTTAGGGTAGACTTAAAGTGCTGGACCTAAATGCATTCAAAAATCCTAAGGCTAAGATCAAGAGGAGGAAGAGACAAAGAGGGAAACTTAGTGGGAGTTATTTCCAATAGATGGAGCAGTTCACTGGGTAGATATTTGGGGCCTATAAACATTAAAAGGGCCGTTTATTTGTCTCCTATGAGATAAAGGTAGAATGGATAGTTTCATGGCTAAGCAGGTGATGGAATGAGAGATTCAGGCTTGGGAGGAGGCACTAGAGATGAATCAACATGCCACAATTAGGGTAGTTGCCCTGCTCTAGCATGTCCCTTCCTGACAAGACCAAAATGCATCCAAGGCATTGAATGCACTGAATTTCATATTATTTTATTTGCAAATCTAAGGCTATAAAAGGGAGAGACAGAGGGAGATAAATAAGGAGAAAATTATTGTCAATAGTTTTAGACTTTCTAGAGTTGTCATTAGGAATATTATTTGCCTTTATTCTATTTTCTTAAGTTGTAAAGTTTATATAACTGTGCATGTTTTTGTGCCTTTTATGTGGCTAGAGAATTAATGAGAAGACAGAGTTTTGTGCCTTTGTTTATGTTTCTTGTATCATTATGAAAGTAGTCTAAGATGTGAGCCTCTATTTCAATTGCTTCTATCTTTTACATTGATCATGCCTCGTCTGCCCTTTAATGTAATTGAATCTTACATATAGTTTCACTATGCTTAGGATTAAGGATCAAAATTACATTCAAGCGCATCGCCATAGTTAGATTTTCTTTCTTTGCATTTGCATTTTTATGTAAAATTCCTATCCCTTTTCCCCCCAAACACTTGATATAAAGAAGTGACCAACTTCTTAAAAATCTGGAGGTTGTTTCAAGTCACATGTCCCACATCTTGAAACTTCCCATTGTTGGTGTCTGAAACAAAGCATAATTTTAAACATCAACAATTTTTGGCACGCTCGGTGGGACCATTCTTGAAGTTTATTTCAAGATCGTATGAACTAGAGAGCTACAAGGAGTCAGAGCTATGGACCAGTAACCAGATCTCAATCTATTGTAAATTTGGGTGTTCTTGTACCACCTTTGGTAACTAGTCCAAGAAGGAGAGTCAATCAATTTTTACCAATACCAAGAGTAAATATGGGAGCTCCTATTCCCCCAAGAAATTATGCAAGTTAGAACACTGGTAGTCCTCTGATCCTCCTAGTACCACCTGCTACTTGGGATCCTATCCTAGTAAATGCCTTGAAAGCTCTACCCAAATTTAGTGGGCAAGATTTTAAAACACCTAAAGAACATCTTCAAGATGTATCAGATGTCTATGCTATACACGTTGTCACACAATAGAATGTGGCTATAAGGTTATTATCAGCTTCTTTTAAAGGGAAAGCTTTGGAATGGTACCGATCCTTGACTCCCAATTCAATATCCACGTGGGATGAGATTGGAGATCTTTTCTTTGAACGATTTGTAGAGAAGGGTGATAAGTCTTCTTTATTACAGCAGTTAATTACCATTCAAAGGGGACCACAAGAAGCCATGACTGACTTCAATTCTAGATTTCAAAAAACTTGGGACAAAATCCCTGTTATAGCTAGACCATTATCATGTATGGCCACAGTGTTTTATCTTAAGGCTTTGAATTTAGATATATTTGTTATGATTCAGTCACTTGGAGGACACACTTTGCTAGAGGCTTATGAATATGCGGTCAGAGCTGAGAATCATTTAATAGATGTTGGAAAGTTACCTCCAAGGCCTCCCATGCCCATGTTCCTAGAAATTTCCTTGCCATTACCTCAAGAAGTTCCTAAATATGTAAGCCCACCTGTGTCTATGTATACTTACCCTCAACCATCTACGAAAGAACCTGTCCCTACTCAATCATTTGAGATGGATGATATCAAGAATATCTTAAGGACGTTTTCAAATGAGCTGATCAATATAAAAAGATAGCAAAATACTTTCTCTAAGCCTCCATATCAAGGCTATCAAGGAAATAGAATTTCATCTCAGCCAAACCAATATCAGGGTCCTCCAAGACAAACTAACCATCAACCAACAAATCAATTAGTTGTAGTTCCCACACCCTCACAGACTATTCCTCCCAACTCAAATAGGGAGATGGTTCCAAGGCAAAATAATTATGTGGATGATACTAATGCCTAGTGTTTCCCTTGCAATGATGTTCATACACCTAGAGATTATCCTAGGGGTAATCTATAACAAAAGGTGGTAGAGAAAAGAAGAATGGATGGTCAGTTTGTGAGTTCCAGTGATAATCAAGCCTACCAATCTCCTGGTATGTAGAATTCAGTCCTAGTGGCTCAGATGCAAGGAATGTCCTTGCAACAAGAGGAAGAAATAGCCTCAGAATATGCTTTGTTCTCATGGGTTGAAGATGAAGAATTGATTTTCTTGAATGAAGCATTTATCTCCCAAAAACCAGTGGTGCAATTTGATTATTACACCAGATCAAAGAGAAGGATGGTAGAATAGCCTGAGATTGTAAATAGTCAAGTCATGAATAATCCTCCATTTCAAGGACAAAGAAACACTATTGTCAGACAAGAAGTGCCTCAGCCAGTTCAAAATCAAGGGACTCCTACCCAAATTCAAGAAAAAACAAGATATCCTTATGTTTAAAGAACTCAGTCTTTGGGACCTATAAATGTAGTGGATCAATTGAAGAAGACTCCAGCACAAGTATCAATATGGGATATATTGGCTATTCTTGAATAGAAGACACTAATACAAGAAGCTTTGTAAGGCCAAGTAGTGCCCAAAGGTACTATTACCAAAGAAGGACCTGCTGGAAAAGAAAATCTCAAAGATACAATTCCTTTGAAGATAATAGCATTTGTGAATGATGCAGCACAAGTAAGTAAATCCAAACCAGAGCCTTTCTATTTGACTCTAATAGTTGGAAAGAAATTCTTGCATAATGCATTGATAGATTCAGGAGCTAGTACTACAGTGATGCCCAAGCAAATAGCTGATGCTTTGAAAATAAAATATGAACCCCTTACAAAAGGAGTTATGTAGCTAGATGGCAAAATAGTACAAACAATAGGGAGAATTAAACAACTCCCATTGCAGTTATATACTTGTCCAAATATAATTGTCAACCAAGATGTAGTAGTCATAGATATACCTCTTATTTTTGGTTTATGTTTATCCAGAGACTTTATAGCAAAAATAGGAGGATATATGTCTCTTGATTGGTCTCACCTCATTTTGAGAACCAGATACGGTTCGAAGATGAAAATTCTATTTGAACCACTATCAAAAGATCATATCACCAATGAACCAGCTTCAAAATTAGAGGCAGATCATGCTATGTTAAATAAAGAAGAAAGGATTTTTATTGAAGAGTTAGGTGACTGGATTGAGCATGATCAAGAAGAAGAAAATAACTAGTTGTTGGCTATGATGCATAGTGACCCATATGGGAACTATGACTCTACTGGTCTAGGCACATATGCCATTTTTGATGAAGACCATGAAATCCCAAATGTTTTATGGGAAGAGGCACCAACTACTCAAAATTTAGAAATCTGGACCTTAAATTTTGATGGGACTAGAAGTAAACATGGTGCTAGAGTAGGAATTTGTCTTACTACTCCAAATGGTGAGAAAATTCTAAGGTCTATCTATTTCCAATTTGCTTGTACTAATAATGATGTTGAGTATGAATCTTTAGTACATGGGCTCCTGTTAGCCAAGAAAAAGAGAATAAAGAATCTAATAGTAAAAGGAGATTCAGAATTAGTAGTAAAGCAAATTAGAGAAAAGGCAACAACCAAAAATGTAAGGATGAGATCCTACAGACACAAGATTTGGGACTTAATAGAAGATTTTGAAGCTTTCAATATCAAGATAGTCCCTAGGGGTCAAAATTCTAAAGCTAATAGGATGGCCCAGATTGGCTCACAGTTTAATCCAATAACTAGCCTATTAATTAACAATGAGTCAGTAAAAGTTATAGTGAGGCTGACTATTCTAGACAATGATGAGAATTGGCAAGTATATGAAAATGATTCTCAGGTACTCTCATTCTTACAACAATCAGATGAGTTTGCTGATTAGTTGTAAACCAAAATTGAGGAAGCATATTGAGATCAGACTATACAATTAAAGACTAATAAGCTCCATAAGGGCTTAATCACCTTAGAAAACTTATTTGATCTAGAGGATGTAAGCCTGGAGAAGAAAAGGTTCTATGTAGACAAAGAAAATTATTCTAAAATAGAGGTGAGGCAAGGGAAAAAACTAAAAGTTGGGAATTCTACAACTCAAGTGGAAAAAGAAAGACTAATTGAATTGTGCAAAAAATATGACAAAGTCATAGCCTGGAGCTATGAAGATCTTCATGGATACAATAGAGACATTATTCAACACACAATAGAATCAACTGAAGGATCTAAGCCCATCAGATAGAAATAGAGGCCAGTAAATCCAAGGATTGAGCCTCTAATGGTAGATGAGTTGCAAAAACTTTTAGATTCCAAAATAATTTTTCTAATCAAGCACTCAACCTAGGTATCAAATCTAGTACCAGTTAGGAAAAAGAATGGAGATGTAAGACTGTGTGTAGATTTTAGAGATCTAAATAGAGCATCTCTAAAAGATCACTATCCCTTACCCTCCATAGAATAAATTCTACAAACTATGGTTGGATTAGAGAGATTTTCTTTGCTAGATGGTTTCTCTGGATATAATCAGATTTAGTTGGCTGATGAAGACCAGTACAAAACTACTTTTACTACCAAATGGGGAACATTTGCATAATGCTAAGATGCCATTTGGCCTATCAAATGCAGGAGCCACCTTCCAAAGAGCTATGGATGTAGCTTTTGGGGAACTTATAAATAAGATCATCTTAGTTTATCTGGATGACCTCACTATTTTTTCAAAAAATGTTGTTGATCATTTTGATTATTTAGAATCTGTCTTTAAGAAATGTCAGGATTTTAGAATATCACTGAATCCCAAGAAATGCATCTTTGCTATGCCTCAAGGCAAATTATTGGGACATATAGTATCTAAAGAAGGAGTTTTCATAGATCCTGAAAGAATTGTAGCTATAATAAACCTACCTCTTCCAGTAAATAAAAAGGCAGTTCAGTCCTTCTTAGGAAAGATTAATTTTGTCAGTAGGTTCATATCTGATTTTGTAGCCTTGGTGAGACCAGTGACACTCTTGCTAAAGAAAGACCTGATTTCAAATGGACTACAGAAGGAAGGCAAGCCTTTGAAGAGGTCAAGAAGGCTATCTCAACAGCCCCAGTACTAAAAAACCTAGATTTTTTCAAGCCTTTTGTAATATATGTCTATGGAGGAGAGTTAAGTATTGCTTTTGTCTTAACCCAAAAGGATGATAAACTAGAGGGAGAACACCCAATAGCCTTTTTCTCAAGAACTCTTAGGGATTATGCAACTAGGTACAACTTTGTCAAGAAACAAGCATATACCATGGTAAAAGCCCTTAAGAAATTTAGGCATATGGTATCAGGGAGCAAAATTCTAATACTCGTAGCTCACCCAAGTGTCAAAGAATACATCATGGAGGGAGAAATTACTGAGAAAAGAGCCAACTAGATTACTAAGATCCTTGAATATGATGTAGAGGTCAGGCCCACTAAGTTAGTTAGAGGCAAGGGTTTGTGCCAATATATGACCCAAGGGCTTGAAAAGATGGTACTTAAAGAGACAAATTCAGAAGGAGAGATAAAGATGGTGTTAAAGATACAAGAGTTTGATCAAGAATCTTGGGTCACAAGCAGGATCCATTTTATGAAATATGGAATTTATCTGAGAGAACTCCCTCAAAATAAGAGAAGATACTATAGGATATAAGGAGTTCATTTTGTTTTAATTGAACAAGTCCTGTTTAGAAGAAATTATGGTGGTAAATTGTTAAGATGTGTAGAAAAAACTGCGACCAAGAAAATACTACACGAGATGCATCATGGAATATCAGGGGGGCATTTTTCTACAAAGACCACAGCGATAAAGATAAGTGAGGTAAGATATTTATGGTCTACTTTATTTGCAGATTATTATCAACTATTTAAAAATGTCAATCCTATCAATATTACATGGGGATGAGAAGGAATGCAACAATGCCCTTTAGTCCTATAATTGTGGATGAACCTTTTGCTCAATGGGGTCTTGACTTCATTGGAATGATAAATCCAGTGTCTAGTATGGGCCACAAATAGATATTAACTGCCACAAATTAATTCACCAGATGGACCGAGGTAGTCCCACTAAAGGAAGCAACAGAAAATGTGATCCTAGATTTTCTGAGTATCACTACTCACTTTGGGGCTCATGACACCATAATTTTAGATAATGCTAAAGCATTCTTGAGGTCTAAAGTATCTAACATTGCATTAAAACATGGAATATATCTAAAAACTTCCTCTAACTATTACCCTCAAGGTAATGATTTGGCAGAATCAACTAACAAGACCCTGATTAGACTCATAAAAAGAGGAGGGGTTGATCATCATAAAGAGTGGCATAAAGTGCTTAATTTAGCACTATGGGCTGATATAGTCATGCCTAAACAGGTGATCAAAATGTCCCCATATGAATTGGTATATGGAAAGTCTACTGTAATTCCCCTAAGCTTGGAGATCCCTGCCCTCCAGCTGATCAAACAAATTGAAATTGAGGAAAATGGCCCCATGCAGGTTAGACTTGCGAAGCTTTTGGAAGTTTAGGAGAAGAGGGATATAGCCCATTATTCATTAATTAAGCATCAGGGAATAGTTAAGGACTATTTTGATAAAAGGACTTTAAATCCTCATTTTGAGGTAGGCTTAATTGTTTTAAAATGGGATGCAAGAGCTGCCAAGTTGGGTTAGCATACTAAATTTGAAGCATTATGGACTGGCCCATATAAAATTCACGCGTGTAAGTATAGGAATTCATTCAAGCTAGAATCGATGGAAGGAGAACCTAAAGATATTCCTATAAATGGAATCTATTTGAAGCATTTTAGTTAACTTGGGTCTCTAATGTATTATAGTTAGATAGTTTCCCATTCCCGTATTGCTTTGTTTTCCTATTGTTGTTTTCCCACTTTTCTTTTAAATAAGTGTTCTTTGAACACATTGTCGGTGGCTCAGAAAGTTTTTCAAATTCTTCAAATTCTCGACACATTGAATGTTTCCCAGATATGTAGAAATCTCCAAGGTACCTTGTGCTTCCACTTGCATAACGTGTCTATTTCATTGTCCCAAGAAGATTGAGTAGGATTTGTTAACGGTTATTCGAGTTTAATGCCATTTGAGACTTGATAGGTTAATAAATACCTCTTATCAAGGTTTAAAGTTTACATATTCTTAAACATTCTTATAGCTACATGAAAATATCTTGCTACTTGCATTTTTGTGCTTAGTAAATTGCTTCAGCAAAAGCATCTCTATTTTGTAAAGATTCATACAAGTTACCATAGAGAAGATACAAAAATGGAGGGGGCACAATCTTCATAGCAAGGAGCTGGGATGTATTAATCCCTTGATAGGTTTCTTGCAAGTAAATCATATGCTTCAGCTCTTGCACAACCATTGAAGGCCTATCCAAGGAATAGGTTTCTTAAAGTTGGTCCAGCAAGTGATTCAGCAAAAATAAAAGATTATGCGGATGGCATCATGGACCTAATTTTGCAAAGAGCTAGTAGAAAAACTCTTATAGAAGGGGCACACCAAAGGTGTCTATAGAGAGCTAGAGTAGGGCAATACAAAACATTCACCATGAGGATATGGACCTCACAACTAGCTTAGTTCATTGTCCCAGTTGTGCATTCATGCCCTGACCTGGTTGAATTATGTGCAAACTTTCTCCATGCACCTTCAAGCACCATTCAATGAGGCCCATTCAAGGTGAAAATCACATTGCAAGCTATCAGGGATATGTTGGCCCTGCATCATGATAGTATAGCTAAGTTTCCCACTATTGCTAAAATGCAAAGAACGTGGGCAAACATCAACACTCAATTAAGGTTCTTGAGATCTGAACTACAAATGGGTGATGACGAAACTACAATGCCCACACTCCCTACACCAAGAGCACAATTTTCCCAGGCTAGCCAAGACACATTGTCAATGATGGCTTTCATCTTTGGCATGAAAGATGACATGGTAGTGTATGCAGAACAAATGGCTATCCTTTTTAGACTGAAGACTGTTGACAGAACCTAGGAGTATCGCTTGACTTTTCTAAACAAATTACTTTCTCGATGTTAGAACAGTTGGCCTATTTCAGATCAAAAGGAGTGTTTAGGTATTCTTCCTATTTGTTCTACCTTATGCTTTTTCAGAACTCTGAACTCTTTGCCCAACATATGTATCTTAATATGTATGACCCAGATTTTGATCTCCAGAAGACCATCCCTGTGTCTGCATGGACGCATATTTTGTCAAAGGCTAGTGACCCGTATGAGTTTTAGGAATTATTTGTCACTCCTAATTTTTTCCACCTTAGTCCCAAACCAATTATGAATAGATTATTCCCCAATGTTTCAAATATTCTAGCCAGCTACCCAATACCTTGTGATTTTTATTTTGGATCCCATCATATCATTATAAGAGTCCATGGTTTTTGTGGGGAACCAATATTGCTACCTAAGATCTTGACTCTTAGGTTAGCATTCTTGGAGGTCACCAGACAAGTATCCATAATTGAAAATGAATTTGGCTCAGGGAAAAGGAAAAGAAAAATGTATAATCTACCATGGATGACCAACGGCATGGTTTTGGAAACTAGAGATGCTGAAGTTATATTGCTTAGAAAGCTAGCCTTTCTAGGTTTCCTTTTAATAGAGGACAAATGGGTTTATGACCCTTGGTTGTAGGTTTAGACCCAAACAATTTCATAGCTTCCTAGATAAGAAATAATAGAGTCATAATTAGAATTTCACATGAGGGCCACCCTTTTTGGGAAACTAGGAAAAATCCTAGGGAAGATGCTCCTAGATTTTATGTTGAGTTAACAGACTTGGCCCTTGCACAAAATAGACCCTGGGAGACATTTTATGTTAAGAAGAGAGATTATGATCCTAAAGTTAGAATGACATCTGGCTTAAGGAGAGCATTAAAGAATAAAGATTGGGATACTGAAAAGATAGAGGCCTATTGGAAATATAGGTAGGAAATTTGTTAAACAACCCATTCTTTCAGAAATGTAGATACAGATGAAAGATGGGATGAACTATGGGATGAGTGTCTTCTCTCCCTTGTATCTAGCCAAGAGACAAGTAATTTACCAGGTGAAAAGTAGGAAGCTAGGGCTGGGTCAAGATAGGAATCACAAGCCTCAAAGCAAACTATAGCTGTAGCAATTGTATCAGTTTGGCCTCAATCCCTCAATACTATAGAAATGTAGAAAAGTGTGGTGCCTTCATCATCACAAGCTTCCCCATCAGCCCCAGTAATAGATATTCCTAGTTCTCCACAAGAAGTAGATGTGGAAGGAAAAAGGACTCAACAAGAAGAAGAGACACCCAAGAAATGAAAGAGGGTGTAGTTCTAGTTTGGTTTGGAAGAGGAGATGGAAACCACATAGCACCAATTATAGGCTACTGTAATTGATCCTTAGGTAAGCACTATTTCTCCCTCTCCTTCTTAGTCTATTTCTTCCCCTATCACTTCTACCATTCCCATTTCCCACTTCATCCCATCGATGCCACCTCAGGCCTTAACACTACCTCATTTCTCCCCTTATGTTCCCAAGAAAGCTTTCCCTCAGATTGCCCATAGCCAACAATTGGCTATTCAATATGGTCTTCCACAAGGACATCCTTTTGCTAATGGGCACATTGCCTCTCCTTCCACCTTTCAGACCCAAGCAGATGCTGCTAGGAAGGCAAGGGAAGCTCGAAGAGAGAAGAAGAAAATCAAGGAGAATAAAACTTTGGCTACACCCCAATTGTGATCACAATTTGACCCCATCTAGCAGCAATTGACGGTGACTCATTTGTCACCAAATGTAATAAATCCAATGGGGTAGATGCAGCTGGAAGATTACATGATGAATGTTGTGGCCATCGACATGTCACTCTTCAAGCCACAAGACAAAGTTGAGCTACTAACTAAATATAATTATGTAGTTACTAAAGATTATTTAAATATATCAAGAAGGCTACAGAAGATGGAAGCTGAGCTAGCAAAGGAAAAGGCAAACTGTGACAGTTTGACCTCAAAAATCAATAGTAAAAACAATAAGGTAGAGAATCTAAATAAATAGTTGCAAAATACTATTTATCTTTAGACTCACCAAGCAGTTTAGGCCCAAAATGATTCTTTAAAGGCAGAGCTCACATAGGTAAAGAATGCAGTGATGACTCTTAGGCACAAAAAAGCAGCATTGCAAGAAAAGAGTGAGGAGCACCTGTTGCAGGTTACTCAATTGCAACAAAAATTGCTAAGTGAATATAATAGTACTGTGGTCATAATAGCCCAATTTCACTTAGAGCAATAGAGAGCAGCCTAATTGACACTAGAGTTGGCCAATAGGCCAAAGAGTGTCAGAGTATTAAGTCTGGTAAAGGAGCAATACGAATCCATATGGAAGAGAATCTATTTAGAGAATATTCAACTCAGGCCATCTCTCACCTTCTTACTAAATGCATATAAATTATGCAAAAAGGTGGAGAGTTTAATTGTAAATACTCTGGCTATAGTCTTTGAGAGAGTA
This sequence comes from Torreya grandis, assembly GCA_037957365.1. Taxonomy (NCBI): domain Eukaryota; kingdom Viridiplantae; phylum Streptophyta; class Pinopsida; order Cupressales; family Taxaceae; genus Torreya; species Torreya grandis. The sequence continues at coordinate 533,330 of JARHVA010001019.1, forward strand.
ATGGATTCAGAAGCATTGCTACAAAAGCTATATGATGCAATGGATGCAACACTATCAGTAGCAAAAATCAATGACAGAATGGTCACTTCCAAGTGGGTAAATGAAGTTCTTAGTTGCAATTTTATAGCCAATAGTTGTAAGGAGCTTCTAGATGTCATGAAGGAAGGAATCAATGAAATGAAATAGCATGTCGAATATCTAGTGCAACTAGGTTTTCCTTCTCTATTTCCTGATGACAACACCATGCTAATGGTAGAAGAAATTGAACCTTTGCTATTGGCTAGATAGAAAGATCAAAAAATTTTCCAAAATCTAAGGGATGATTCATTTGTCCCTGAAGTAGAAGCTATCTTGGTTCCTGTTTCCTAGCTCGAATTCAAATTAAAGGATACGATTCAAATTTTGCAACATTTTTCACACAAGAATATTATTAACCTTGATTTAGCCTTCAATGAATTATACAGTAAGCAAGGGTTATCTAATGAAGAGTAGTCTTCCTACCAAATAGCATTTTTGAAGCTATAATTTTGAATTTTTGATCAAGAGGGAGTCGTGGGTTCTTTTTGAGCAGGCCCAAAAGTCCTTGGGGTCACTAGTAACTATAGAGTAAAAATTTACTCTATGTTGCATTCTATTTTTTCAGCTATGCACTGCCAAATTTTGTCCTCACATTCATTGGTCTGAGATGGCGAAGTCATAATACAAAGCATGGGCTCTATTTTCCTTTTAATTCATTTTTGCCTAAGTGTTAAAGTCGAGTGGAAGTTGCCAAGTGTCGACATCTGAGGCATCCTTTCTCAGTAGAAATTGCCAAGTGTTGTAGTCTAAGGCACCTTTTATATGTTTTGTGAGTTGGTCAAAATGTACCACATGTCTCATAGTGGCTCAGCAGAATGCACCAAGTGTCATCATCTGCATTTTCATATCAGCACCCAAATTTCATTTCTTTTTGGTGAAAGGTTTCAAAAGCTAAGTATCAAGATCAGGCAGAAAGTGCCAAGTGGCAGTCATGAAAGGTCTCAATGTTGCTTTTCTAAAAGTGATGGAAGCTGCCATGTATCCCAATAGAAGAAAGCAAAAGCCACCACATGTCATGATCTGAATTATCTCCATTTTATTTCACTGATATAGCAAATACTATGGTGGGTCCCAAGTTTTATATCTGAAGCAATTGGAAGCTGCCAGGTGTCACTGTCTATGTAAATGTGAAATGAGACCCAAATTGTTTCTATGGTATAAATACAAGCAGTGGAGACCACCACATGTCATCTTCTATAGGTTTCTAAAAAGATAACTACAAGCAGTGGAGATCAACACGTAACCTAGGTAAGAGAAGCAGAGATTGCCATGTGTCTTTTAATGATGAAGTGGATATTGACACCTATTTTGGTGTCCCTTTTAAAATAAATGTTGTGAATCTTATTATCTTTTAAGCTTTTGGAGTTTTGAGAAAGCAAACAGTGATAAGTGTCAAAGGTGGAACATAGCTGAGCAAAGACACAAAAGAGTATAAGTTATGTGGAAAATGCTGCATGTCTTCAATAGTTGCTACGAAACATGACAAGTGTCATCCTTCGGTGTCTCCTAAATTAATAAGAAGATTTTTAGGGAATTGACTAAGTGTCCTCTTCTATTTAATAGAATAGAGTGTCCTATATATCTATTTCAACAAGTGAACTGTAGGGAAATAGAATGTTTCAGAATCTAAGAACTATCTTTTGATAGACACTTCTAGCTCAGTTAGAGTTCTTAGGGTAGACTTAAAGTGCAGACCCAAATGTGTTCAAAAATCCTAAGGCCAGGATCAAGAGGCAGAAGAGACAAAGAAGGAAACTTAGTGGGAGTTATTTCTAGTAGATGGAGTAGTTCACTGGGTAGATATTTGGGGCCTACAAACATTAAAAGGGCCGTCAGTTTGTCCCCTATGAGATAAAGGCAAAATGGATAGTTGTGCAGCTAAGTAGGTGATGGAATGAGAGATTTAGGCTTGGGAGGAGGCACTAGAGATGAATCGACACATTGCAATCAGGGCAGCCACCCTGCTCCAACATGGCCCTTCCTGACAAGACCAGAATGCATCCAAGGCATTGAATGCACCAAATTTCATATTATTTTATCTACAAATATGAGGCTATAAAAGGGAGAGATAGAGGGAGAGAAATAAGGATAAAATTATTGTCAAGAGTTTTAGACTTTCTAGAGCTGTGATTAGGGATATCATTTGCCTTTATTCTATTTTCTTAAGTTGTAAAGTTTATGTAACTTTACATGTTTTTGTGCCTTTTATGTGGCTAGAGAATTAATGAGAAGACAGAGTTCTATGCCTTTGTTGATGTTTCTTATATCATTACAAAAGTAGTCTAAGCTGCGAGCCTTTATTTCTATTGCTTCTATCTTTTACATTGATCATGCCTCGTCTGCTCTTTAATGTAATTGAATCTTACATATAGTTTCATTATGCTTAGGATTAAGGATCAAAATTACATTTAGGTGCATCACCATAGTTATATTTTCTTTCATTGCATTTGCATTTCTATTTAAAATTCCTATACCATTTCCCTCCCAAACACTTGATATAAAGAAGAGACCAGCTTCTTAAAAATTTGGAGGTTGTTTTAAGTTGCATGTCCCACATCTTGAAACTTCCCATTGTTGGTGTCTAAAACAAAGCACAATTTTAAACATCAACAAAATCATAGCATTCACATAAGGGGCACTAATATATCCTCCATAATGGAACCATATATCTGATTCATCCATAACTGAGTCATCCTAGGACATTCCTTTACAAGAATCATCAATCACTCATTGTGAGAGTAATGTGGGTTCTAGGATATAACCTTATAGGAGAACTCTTATTCCACATATTTAGAAGGTTTGGAAACTAGTATAGAAAGATCAGACTACATATAGTAGTGTAATATGAGGAGTACATAGTGTAGTTCCATATACATATCTATCACAATCACAAGCACTACAATAGAGTACCACTCTAGAGAGATATTCACTATGGCTGGACTTTCAGGGTCTTATCTCATATAGCAACCCATTACGATTAAGATTAAATGAACCCACATCACAAAGTATTCCTCCAAAGAGATATTAATTATGGATAAGTTTTTTGGGTTCTACTTACATAGAAACTCACTATGGTTAAGATTAGATGAGCCCCCATCACAAGTTATAGTTCTATCTCAATCTATTGCTTAGTCATATGCATCACAATAGAGGCAACAGGGTGTTATTTTATGTGTCAACCCACTATGATTATGGATAGATGATCCTTTTTCATAGTGGATAGCTTTAGTTGCATATGTAGCAAGGTTATATTTGGTAGATTCTACACACATAGTTACAGTTAGTGCATAGCAAATAGTATCAGATATAATGTATGTTCCTACATAATAGAGTAGTATGGGAACTTATTCAGTTGGCCATTAGGGTTCAAATAGATACATGACACACATTCATACTAATATTAGTTCATAGCTTCACTTAGTAGGGCAACAAGGGATCTAAAGGACCAACCTTTGTATTCTTGAGCCACTCTTAGGGAATTGAGCACATAATGCTCTATTACATCCCCTCTTACTAATAACTAACATTCCTAGTTCTGAATAACCATACCTATCCAAACCAAATTATCTAAATCTAGACTTTACCAATATCTTATTTTTCTAATATTAAAACAATTCACTCTATCAAAAAAGCTAACCAATTGCAAAACCAATAATTTATTTTATTTTGCTCACATATGATTACAAATCAAACTTAGCATCACACTTGTCAACATATCATGAACAATCAAATCACATATCCCAAAATGCCATCTTACCAAATATATACAAACTTAACTTCAATATCAAATCAACTATTTCTAATCAACCATTTGCAATAAATATAACAATATATTTCAAATCTCATAACACAATATGCATGAGTCAAAATCAAAACAATATACATATCTATAATAATGTTTTCAAAACATATACATCATATCAATATAAAATCAATCATAAATGGGCATCATGCCCTCACTCTCAGTCTCATTCTCTATACTAGTATTAGTTCCATAATCCACTCTCACACTCGATGGCCCCACACCTCCTTAAGCTCTTGAATGCCTCTTATGATGACTATCTTGCTCTAGCAATTGACCATACTCCTCACGCAAGTTCACATAACACCTCCGAAGCTTTGTATACTCATGCTTATTCCATGTACTCACTAATACATAATTAGGTGGAGGCATCCTATGCCTATCTAGTTTATCCCTTATCTAATCTCTCTCTCCCATTATTCTAACATATGCAGTTTTCATTATAGTATCTCTATCAAATAAATGAGCATAAACACTAGTTTTAATCATTGCTTGCTCTATCAAATCCTCCATAGCATCATCAAGTACATACCATGTAAGCTCTCAGAGTGTCAACTCAATGATGGTCTTCTAGAACCCATCATCTCCACTTCCTACCCTAGCTTGTGTTTCATACTTCACACCTTCCACTCTACCTACAAACAAAGTACAACACTATATTAGATACATGCTTTCAAATCAAACTAAATCATAAGCTTATACACAATTCAAATAAAATTTCTAATTACCTCCCATCATCTAGATTGGCATAAGATCCTCATACTCAAGAGCATCCCCTCCATCAGCAAGATACAATAGAGCCCATTGATGCCTAGCCCACCATGTGGCATATGCCTCTATATATCCAAAATCATCTACATCAAGAATATCTATAGCCACATCTCATGCATCCAAAGGTAATGGTGCTAACTCAGCCTCTATGGGAATCACATGAGCTCTTACCCTTGTTAGTGCTTGTGCACTCCTCACCCATACCCATGTTGTAGGGGGCAAATCTTGTGGTACCCAAATCTATCAATTCATGTGCTCATATCGAAAGTGCTCATACACTTCAACCCAACAGTCATGTAACCAATAGCTAACATTCATATACCATAATTACACTCCATCCTCAACCCACATAGGAAATCCTCTATAGGGTCTCCATATGATATCATGAACCACCAATCTATCTAAAACTCATCTATAGTGATATATCCCAAGAGACTAGATAGCCAATTTAATCATCCATTGCTCCCTAAATAGCCATGAATGTGCTCACTCTAGCCTAGGTAACCCAATTAGATACATAACTGAAATGTGCTCATAATCCCAAAAATGTAATAAGGTAATTATACTCACACCATCACTAAATGTCTCTTGGGTAAACCTATAAAAATCCATATATAGGTGGGCAAGCATAGTCCTACCCCATGAGAACATAGTGCCATATACTTCAACACTGTGAACAATCCTATGCATCTTATATGTAATCAACACTCTACTCACATCCACAACAACAAATGAAGCCAAAAACATGACCAACCACTTTTGTAGATGTGAAAAACTAAACTATACTATAACTAATTGTAGCACATCACTATTACTACCTCTCTGATGTATGACTAAGGACACACTAGCCAAATACAAGGATACATGATCAATAACATTAACACCCACGTCATCCTATAATGTCACATTCCATCCACTAAATGGAAAATGTAAAATATGGTACACATCCTCTAGTGTCATAGTAATCTCATTTATAAGAAGCTAGAAAGTACATGTGTCTACATTCTACCTCTCACTAAGGTGGTAATTAGATATCTATCCCACTACATAGTGTTGAGGTCACACACATGACCTAACCCTACTCTATCTATCATAGCTCTCTCATCAATAAATAATGGAAATATCCTTAATGTCTCCATCACCTGACCTTTACATAACTCCCTCATCTATACCTTGCCCTACAAAACACTAAAAATTAGCATATATATTAGTCAACCATGCCAAACTAAATAACCAAGCTATATAAAAATAGGTAAAAAATTAAAATCTTAGGAAACTAGCCCCAATGGATAATAGCATTTTAGAAAGGACACTATCACTAGACATGAGCATTAAAACCTAGAAAATAGTGTTGACCCAAGATAGGAGCACTGACTCCTAGATATGAGTATTGATTCCTAGAAAAGATCATTGGAACTAGTCAAAAAAAATTAGGCTAATTTAAATTCCTCAAAAACAAGCTTCCAAATAGGCAAAAATCATGTTTTTTAGCTACTTACTAGGCTAACATCACCACCAACATCAATCTAGGCTATCAACTACTTAAACTAGGTTATGGTAGGTGCTCGTCTCCTCAGCATATCTCTCACTCAAGAGCTCAAAATATCAAACTAGTCAGTATGCAAATGAATCAAGAATCAATCCAATTTTCTTATATCAAACAAATTTTTCATCCAAAGAAAAATACCATTTTCCCCATAACTAGAACCCCATAACTCCATTTTGCAAACCATTTTATTTCAAAGAATCATGACAATGATACCTTAGTCATCACACAAGACTTACTCTCTGATTATGTCATTTGATTACTATGGCATGAACATATATATATATTTCCCTTACACCTAGACATACACCTTGATAATCACCAATCAAAAACTTATTCCAATTCCAACAACTCAGTCTAATCAATCAAACGACCTCTCAATCAATTCAAAATATACCAACCTTACTTCTATTGTTACACCACTAGTCATCACTTTTGGATAAAACTCCTCTATCGTAGGATCTCATCTCTATCCCTAAAAGGGGGGAATAACTTTTATTATTCTTATTCATATACTTACCTAGCATGCTTATCCAATCTTATAGATGGATACACCATGATTCATACACATTGAATAGTCAGATTATCATAATTAGCTCAAGTTGATCAAAATATATAGTGATTCAGATTACATGAGTCACTCATCATTACTCAAGACATTCAAAGGGACACACCTTTAGTTTACAGTTACATAGACTATTCAAATACAGTAGTTCAAATCATATGGATCTATAGTGATTTCAACTTATAGATACACATACTAGTCAGATACATTTGGTGAAATTATATGGATTTATAGTCACTTTGATATAGATTCATATACCAAATTTAGGGGAATGTACATTACTACACATCTCACACATATAACTTCATACATCATGACATAGATACAAGACCATATAGTAGATTATAGGCATAGTGTAGAGCATATTATTTTGATCTTGAGTTTTGCACATGGGACATGGCACAATAGGTCATATCACATATGGTTATACAGATTACCAAATTATACATACACATCAATCACATACCAGTTTTAGGGACATATCATAGATGTTCATGTTATTCATCATCTAGCATTATATATTAGAATGGAAAGACATGCCATTTTATTATTTAACATTTACTAGAGTTTTAGATTACACCTAGTTGTACCCAGGTTGTCACTAGGTTGGACCACACAGCCATCTATAGTAGTTGGTCCATTATATTACCCAAAACTAGACTACATGAATTTGTGTAAGACAGAGGATAAACATTGGTTTTACACCTCTAAGAATTTCTCATCTCCAATTTAGATATTTAGAGTGGGGGCATGATAGATTTTACTCTTTACAACATACAAATTTTATACACACAATCCAGACTACATGAGTTTGTGTGGGATAGAGGATAGACATTGGTTTTGGGATTTTGAGCATTTATCAATTCTACTTTAGATATTCAAAGTGGTGGCATGATATATTTTTCTCTTCACAACATACATATTCTATACACATATTCTAGATTACTTGAGTTTATGTGGGATAGAGGGCAAACATTAGTTTTGGGCCTCTGAGCATTTGTCATTTTAGTCAGATTCAACATAAAGGGCAAGAATTTCCCTCCTTTTCCATGTTATAAATATTTCACTTCTAGGTTTAGTATAGGGGGCATATATTTTAGGGATTCTTTCTTTCCCTAGGTGTTATTCAGTTCTCCATCCATTTCCCTAGCCAAGAAGTGAGTTGGACCCTTTTTCAGCACATTCATCTCGATGTAGGTAGGTTTAGGTATGCATTCTCTTTTTTTATTTTACTCTAGTACTTAATTTAATTTCATCACTAGATTAAAAGGGGGTTAAATGTATACACCTTAAAGTGGTCAAGCAACCACACATATCATGTCTTTTCATAAGAGACTCTGACTAGAGAATATGAGCCTTGTTCACATTTAGCCATGTCTTTTGTTTTACTCATCCTGGTTTTATTTCATGATCTAGACACCTTTTTGCCTATTACCAATCATCTTGAGCCTTTCAAATAGCCATTCCAACTCAGATAAGTTAGATTTCCCATGCTTATTCCATCCCCCTAGGTCTTAAGCCTATAGGATAGGAAAACTAGGATTAGACTACAATGCTAGACCCTAGGGTGTTTATTTTCAGCACTCTTGTCTAAGGTCATCTTGAACTCCAATGGTCATTTTCCCTCACTTAATGAGTCCCAACCCCTTTCTTAGATTTATTCTTAAGTTTTCCAATGTTGGCCTAATTTTAATAAAGCTCCCAAATTTGAAATAAAGAGTCTCCTATATCTATAACTTACTACTTTGGCATAGTACATAATAAAAATTAGTCAATAGTATAGCTCAACATTCTACATCACACATAGACTTGCATGCCTAATCAAGGAAGGGCCTAGGAAAAAGTCCATTCTTGCATCTACCATGAACATTGATTATGCATATTACTGAAGGGAGAACTACATTTGATCTGGGACCCTAGGTTGAGGGTTAATGTAGGTAGCGATTAAGACAATAGGGGTTCTAGATCATATGATCATACTTCCCCTAACCTAGTTTTTCTCCTTATGATTTTGATGTATTTTTTTTCATGTGTGTAGATAGACTCAAGGTTCAGATATTGAAATAGATCTAAAATAAGCTTTACTTACATTTAGCCTCCAAAATTTCATACATAAGCTTACACTGAGATAATAAACAAAACCTAAAAAGATTAGGCCTTCATGACAATAGCAACAAAAAAGGACTATAACATTAGACACTAGGATGTCTTATTCCAGTGATCCTATCCTTTCACAAATGGAAAGCCAAATCTAGATTTGTGACACTATCCCAATCTTGTGGAGCAAATTTTAACCCCTGAATCATCCATTTTAGCCTATTTTTCTATACAAGTTTATTTCTCTCCCTATACAATTGACATAATTAATTTTGATAAAAACGTATACTTTATTGGAGTTTCCCAAAAATAATAAAATAGATATACACCTTAAAGACACCTAGACTTAATGCATACCTACATGGAGCTCTAAACATATATAAGATAGCATGAATGTCTCTTTGGAAGGGGTCTTCACCTATAGCTAGCCCTTTTAGGCTACTATAGTATGTTTATGAGAAGAAGATACCATAACATGATACCCAAACCAAGGATTAAGAACACATGCCTTAAGTGCAATGTGGAAAATCCTTCAAGCTTCATGCTCCAATCAAGGTCTTAATGCTTAAATAGAGATTCAATAGCTTAGTTGATAGAAGATGGTTAAAACTTAGGTAAAAAATTCACCTACAATAGTTATGACTACTACATCAAGAAGCAAGGTGTATGGGATGATTCAAGAAGTCTATATAGGTGAAGATGTAATGGGTATTAGATGTATTCATTCACTAGACCTAGATATCAATAAAATAAATTGAATGTAGACATGTAAATAAAAGTTTTAAGGCCTAATAATAATAATCATAAGTTACCTTATTAGCAAAAATTAAGGTAATTTTGAAAATTTTAAGGTAAAATAATTTCTTGTTTCCAATAAAACTCAAAATGGTGAATGGTGTCTCTTTAAGTTGAGTGTGAAATACTAAAGGTATCCAATCAATTCTAAAAATAATCCTTATGTCTTGGAGGTAGTCGATGCCCCTCCTCTATCCATATAAAGGTCTGATATATAATCAACAGTCACTAGGGAGCACCTCAAAAGATGTTATGTTGGGTAAAGGTGAGCAAATGGTATAAATGTGAATGAAAGATGAATTCAAAATTTTAGAAACAAGTGTGATGTCATGTACCTTTTTAAGCTCCTCACCTCATGTTCTCACACACCTAGACTATCCCAATCCATACAAAAAAAGTTTAAAACTCTTTAGTGACTCAATTTCAAAGAAAATTTAGGGTTTGGGTTTTAAGAAAGAGAGTAAAGTGAATAGTTTCAAGTTAATCTCCAAGGTAGGGTCACCACTGATACACCTCACACCTCCACCTCAACCACTATCCCATGTAGGACTTGATGCATGCCTATAACCACCTTAATTGGTCTATTCATGGTATGAGAAGGAATGAGAGTGAGAATTATGTTTCATAGGACTATCAATATCCTTATAGAAAGTTCAAAAAATGAATGATGAACATAGAGGAAGCATAGAATCCATGTGAGAAACTTCAACACTCTCAATAGGACCTAAGGCAGAGGCACACCTACAATAAGATAGAGACATACAGTCAGTATACCAAGATAGAACAAGGCAATTTGCATTTTGGGGTAGTTATTTGAGTGAGTGGATTCACATAGACCTCCTCAAGATATGATTGATCTTAAATACTCAAGATACTCCTATGGAAGAAGACTTACCCCCTTGCCCAGTCAAGAAGCCAAGAGATCACCTATAGGTTGCTCATTAAGATATACTTGAGGATAGGAATGAGTAGTGTTTTAATGGCTCAGAGACCAAATTGAGTAAAAGGTATTGACACATGAGGAAATATTAGGTGAAAAATAGGAATGAAGTTTCTGCATAACTAAGATCCTACTCTTAATCAAAGTCATAAATGAGGAAAAGGTATATATAGGGTTTCAAGAAAAATCAATGAACTAGTGTTAAGGGAGAATACACATGCATTAAGATAAAAAATAGGTTGAAGAATTTTTTATTTCTCTTATAGTTATCTAAAGATTTGAAGATTTCATAGAAAAGTTTCCAAGGTGTCACAAGCTTTGGACAAGGCATGATCAGGACCTCAGGGTTTCATGACCCTTACTATACATAAACATTGTGCTAACTATGTGTGATATGTAGGGGTTAGAATTATTAGTGGATTTTCAATGATAAAGTATTAATTATAATAGAATAATGGAGATATAAAGGTGTCATTAAGGTTAGATCAGATGTTGATCACTTTCACTCATACAACTTGACACTCAAACCCTACATATAACATGAAAAAGGGGTATACCTACAATAAGTCTATGCATATCAGAGATCCTAATCTAATTATGGTAGAAGGGAAGTATTTATACAATATAATTGAGGTTAATAATTAATCATAAACCAAATTTAAGGTCTTTCACCTTATAATAAGTAAAATAACATCTACTTAGGATTGAACCACGCAAGCATACTCAAACATAAGTAGACTTGAGCCTTAAGCTTAAAGAGGGTAGGATATATGAAGAGAGGGGCATAAAATAAACATAAATTGAGAATTATCATAACCCTAATAATAAAAATACATATCCATGGTTACCAATACCTTAGGGGACAATGTCAAACAGGTCATACTCAAAATTTTCCTGAGCACACAATATTAGTAGACATTTTAGGGCCAGTTTTGGCCAAAATGGTAATTTGAGACCCTTCTGAGAATAGAAAAGAAACAAATATAGGTACACATTTATATCATGACCTATTAAAGAGGATTATAGGTTCACTTGTTCTATATAAATAGTTGGTATACCCACTATTTTGTCTTAGACCAAGGTTTTCTTAAAATAGTCATTCAGTGAGTTGAAAGCACATCTATGTTATAAACTATTTGTAAAGTAGTTGGAGACATGTAAAGGGTTTTGTTTCAGTGAGGGATGATGTTTAAAGTTTCCTTAACCTCATTTATATGTATAATACCTAGACCAATAGTCAAAATTTTTAGAGGTGGGCTAACATAGTCTAGCACATAGACCCTAATGTGATTTGGAGGTTCCTTAAAGATATTGTGATCATTTTTATGGAAAAATAAGGATGTATGATGGTGTTTAAGACCTAAAAGGTAGGTAAAAATTTACAATAGGTGGTAAAAATGATCAAATAACCTTCAAACCTTACTCAAACTAGTCAGCTTGCACACAGGTCATTTGAAGACCACCTTCAAGTGTTCACCTACTCAACCACATTAATGCTCAAGAATAGAGCTCTTAAGTAAGTTTAAGTGTCCATATTAACTAATAATACATGATATATTTATTAACATTGGGGGATATATCTTTATGGACAAATGTTAAGAAGTTAAGCACTTATAAATGGTTTATAGACTACCCAAGGGTCACTTTTTAACATTTGTATCTTCATCCACCAATTACATGGGAACCCATACCATTCATGAAAGGTGATTAGGTCAATAACCTTAATATTAATTTCATTTTTTATACACTTGTATGTCTTTAATTAATGAACCATCCTTAAGACTCTTGATCACTCCTAAACCTCCCTAAAACCCTAGGCAAAACTAGTTTTAGAAAACCTGGTGTTTGGCATTCTAGCTTCTTGGAATGACTTATTAAGCTCATGAAAGGTAAATTAAACTTAGAGGAGAATATGATCATGGGTTTTAGTTGTATGGACATTGTATCGAATGCTCAAAAATCTATACTATCTTAAGGAAATAAGCATAAAAGAGGTTGAAGAATTATTTGATGAGATCCCACTAGTTGGAGGGGATGGTTTATTGCTTGTTACTTATTTTAAAGTCTTAACATGCCCAATATCTCACCTATAAATTCCTCTGCAACTAATTTCAAAACTGCTAGTTTGTACGTGATTGAAGAAGAATGACCTAGTCAATTAGGAAAGGTAAAATTGTAGGTGTTCTTTAATCAAGAGAGATTATGACATGGTTTAATTTATTGTTTTAGGTATGTATATCATGTATTATTAGGATATAAATCTCTCTTATAGGTATTTCATAGCTGTCTAATGTAAATAATTAGGCTACTAGGCCTAATTGGCTTAGTAGACCTATTTGGTCATCCAAAAGACTCAAGTTTGGCATAGAAGGGATATGGAATAAATTAAAAGTACAGTATAATTTAATTTAACTTATCATTCATGGGAAAATTCACTCTTCAAGTCTATGATCATGAGTAAAGAGGTAGTTTTAAGGTTTATCCCTCATTTGGAAAGCTAGTGGGTTGCTCAAACACCTCATGGAGGCTAATTACATGTTAGATTCACTTTGTAACTACCATACAGAGTAATAGTGGATTATTTTAGGCATGTTAAATCCTTTGAAAAAAATTAACTGAATTTGAATCATCCTCCACTACATCATTTAAATGTCTAAATGAGCCACTAAGGAGGAGTTGCACATGGAGAAGGTTGAAGAGGGATTATGTGACTAATGTAACTACCATTGAGGGTTGACCTTGGTCATTTATGACATCTTTCTCTCACCTCCAAACCACATTCCCCTATTATTCTCTTTGTTTCTTCTATATCCTCATTTCCCTCTTGATCAAGTCAATCAAACTGACCTCTAGGTGAAATACTATTGCTTAGAAGCTATTGAAGGTAGTATGTTAATTTTGTTCATAGTCCATTAGTGTGATAAAGAGTCAAAATTGATAGAGTGGATGAAATTATCATTATACTCATAACCACACTTTAACATAGGATTTTGTTTATGCAACCTTTTCACCCTTTTCATCCCAATAAAGTTTCGATCTTAGAAAAAAAAGCATTGAAACAAACAAATTAGGGGAGCTAGGCCCATGAAAACCAGAGGTATGACCTACAAAATAGATAGCCCATAGTCTAAGGTCACTTCCATGTTATACTAAGTTTGAGAATAGGACTTAAACACTTCTCTCCTCATCTAGGTTACAACCTATAACCTCTAACACTACCTTCCCACAACATGTTCCCCATTCCTCAGGAACTCTTATATTGTTGTCAGTCTATTGTGAAGATTGGGTACTTGTGAGAGAAATTAGGTAGCACTAAAATATTTTTTTTATTCTCCTTTTCTAATATATTGGCCTATCTCACCCCAATGGACCTCAAATCTATCATGAGGCCAATTATGGAGTTTAATCTTTGATTAGAAAAAGGAGATGTGTTATGAGTCACATCTTTTAGTGTGATTTGACTTTTAAAATTTGTATGTTGCCTTTTTTTTAAATGATCTAGATTTTAATATTCCTCCATATGGATTTGGAATAATCAAAATGAGGAATAAAAGTGGTACACACAAATGAGATTAAGACTTTGGCTAAAGTAAGCTAAGTATAAATGTTATCTCAAGTTTTAATCAGGTGTATATTTAGTTTGTGAATATAAATAAGGGAAAAAAGGAGATCTAAAGTGGATTTGTAAGATATAATTACAATGAGATGAATTGTTTGATAATTGATCACATCATAAATAAGGATTACTAAGGGGATCAAGATTTTTATTACCAAGGCACAATAATAATTATCTATGTTGTTGATATAAGGTAGCAAAAAATCATGAGAAAAGATAAAGATATCCATAGAAATAAATAAAATCTTGAATATAATCATGCGAAAAAAATCCATAAGGAAAAATGAAAGAAATGAAACCCTTTACAACATAATTCAAAATATAAAGATCCATGTAAGATAGATAAGTGAATAAAAACATGACACAAGTCAACTGATATAAAATAGATATATACAAAATTGGATCACAAGTACAATCCAAAATTATAATGAAGATGAAAGTGAAATAACACCATGTTGTGTTCATAAATATTGATAAATTTGTCCATGGGTATTATCTATATCATCTAATATATCTATGTGAAGATGGATCCTAACTACAGTGAGAGTCTCATCGATATCCAAGGAAAGATGTAAAAAGACCTCTTGTCAAATATCCTCTATATAAAGTGTAGGTATAGTTAAATTATCATTCTCATGAGGGATATTATGCATAGAATACTCAGAAATAGGAATAGGAGTGGTATCTATAAAACAATAAGGAACCACCAGTGGAGAAGGATACGCGGGTGAGGAAGAAACCATGGGTGAAAGAACCATGGGGAAAGAAGGAGGAGCCTTCTTACATGGGTAACTTATGAGAGGAGGAATAATGGCCATATGAATGGTCATAAGCTGATCCTGAAGATGCTATTGGAGAATATGATAATGATTAGTGTGATGGGTATTGCACTAGTGCTAGAGATAATAAACCTCTCCATATTTTTGAGTATGCTCAAGTAATAACTTGGGAGGAGGTATATCCTTATTTTTAGGTTGAGGAAGCGTAGGACATAATGTGTCGATATATTTTTGAATATTTTAATAATGGGTAGAAGAATGATTATTTGTGTCATGGAAGAAATATATGTGTTTTTTAGTAGACTTTAGGGGTCTACTAATAGAATAAGTGAAAGCAAAATCTAGGGAAGGTTGGCATAACTAGTAATCTTTGGGAAAATGACCAACAACTTTATGAATATCATAGTAAGGTTGATTAGCCCACTATGTTAGAAGAGGATCAATTTGTAGTATATGAAGCAAGTCATTACCAAGGGAAGGCAAGGTGGGTGGAGATATTGGGCTAGGCTTATCTAAAGGAAAAGAATATTCAAATATAATATGAGGCTCATATAAGGATAGAAAGGGAGTAGGATCTAGACTAGGCCTAGTGGAGGGAGGAACAAGATGTGCAAAGGGATTAAGGATGGTAGAAAACATCTATAGGGGAAGTAGGCAATATGGATCTTAGTATATAGCAAAATTATATAGGCTTGTCATAGTATGATCCATGAGCATGCTCCTAAGAGGCTCTCCAAAAACTGTAGGTGTACCATGTGGGTGTTCCATTTTTACCCTATGAATAAGAGGAATAATGAAAAAATTAGGAACTATATAAGATAGAAGTTGATAAGAGGAATAGTAATGGGTGTCATTATTACCCCTTCATTTAACCAATCTATGTTGGTGTCATTTCTTACCAAGACTAGTGTATAAGGTTATCTACATTGGTTTTAGCCAATAGTGTTGTTTGAGGGTTTTTTGTGTTGTACTAACCCCAAGTGTCTATTCTAAAGTCTAAACTAATGCTTAAAATAAACACACTTAATTGAAACATAAACACACCAAACTAATTGAATAATCTGAAAGCAATCACACAATGTTTTAAAGTAAACACATTCAAATCAAATCCCAAATCCACACTACTTCTAAGCTAAGTTATAAAATAAAGTTTGATTAAATTAAAGGAATGATAAATGATTCTTCAAATATGAAATCACACACATCAATGGTCTATTCTAACCTTTAGGTTATTAATCTAATCACATAGATCATTTATATTAATTCTTAATTTAAAACAAATAAGAAATAAACTTATAAATACCAAAAGTAATGTCCTATCTCCTTGGGGAGTGGGCCCTTACTCACCCTTGGATTTAGGGTTAAATCAACTTAGTCTTTAAAATGATATCTTAATGTATAGAATGAAAGATTAATCTAGTAAAAAGTCTTCTTGTATTCAAAATAAAAATTCTTACAATATTTATGCACATTATAGATTAAGCATGGATCTATCTTTTATTGGATGCAAAAGAAACTAACTATCCTAAAAATAGGGTAGCAACTTAACTAACCAAAAAATTAGATATTCAGAGAGATTGGTTTGTTATGGATGAAATAGAGAAGATCATTACAATAATATCCACACATGGTTATGAATATCATTATGGGATTTACAACTACATCTTCTAGCCATATCTGATCACTAAATATTACATACAATATATCCATATCATCTTATCTAAAAATACAACCTTTAACAACTAAATTCCTTAAATGGAAAGGTATACATATATATATATATATATACATATATATATATACATATATATATATATATATATATATATATATATATATATATACATACATATATATATAGACATGTATAATAATATAAAATATCTTAGAGGAGTCCTAGATCATCATGGAATAGCTGGAAGAGCTTCTAGAATTCCTTGGAACATGTTGTGGACAAGTTTTTAGTAAGCTATGAGAATATGGATCATGACTGTCATAATCTATAGATAATTGTCATAATCCATAGCTTGACTGTTATAATCCATAACTATCTATAAAATTCTATAGAATGCTTGAAAAAAATTGGAGTTGCACTCAAATGATCATTTATTGGTCATGGCACTTCCTTATCTCCTTGAGATCATAACAAAACTCTTATTTAGATGTTATCATACACATACATATCAAAATGTGGAAGACTAAACATGAAAATAGTTAGAACATCATGCAAAAAATATTAACTTAGACTCACATGAAATTATAGAGATAAAAGCATCTATTTTATACCTTGGGCTATTTATAAACGCTAAGACTACATGTAATGCTTAGCTCAAATGACATGTTTATGGCTATGAAGGATGATATATCATGTCTATAATGAGTCATAGTGTGGACTCATCATTTCCCCATACCTTACCTTTTTCAAGTCGCATTGCAAATTAACTTCTCCTATCCTCATAAGTGTGAATCCTTTGTTCCATATTAAGACTGATATCATATATAGAGTACACATTTTAGAATATTTTATCACAAGGATAAGTAAATCCCATATCCTTTTTAATAAAATAAAGCCAAATAACAAGCTATTCCTCATATTACGGCCCTATGTTCTACCATGGAGACATAGGAGAGAGTAATATAGGTGTCCTAAATCTCATCCTAATCCATAGTTTTTGCAATACTTATTTGGCTGATGGTCTCAGCCCTTCTAAGGGTCTATCTAATAGTGGTAGGAAAAATAACTCTCTATTTTAAAGGTATTGTCAACAAACTCCAGCATTGACTACATGAAGTCACCACTTTATCAAATAATAGTTGGAAAAATAGTTCAAAATTGATAATGCCATCATGTGATCATAGATTTTAGACTGTTGATAATAAAACTTTGGAATTTTTCCAATATCTATTGTGCATTACTAAACTAGGGTCAAATGTAGATACCAACTTATTTTGTACTACCTATATGGTCATTATATCTATCTTACCATGTTATTTAATTCCTATAGGTAGATAGAAGAGCTCTTAATTACAACTCTCCAACAAATAAATTGACCCAAAAATTATTAGTGTTCCCTAGAATAATATCACATAGATAAAATTTACATAATAAATCTTGTCTATCAAGAGTGTTTTTCTAATACACTATCAATAATTATTCACTTGTATTAATATCATGGGGAAATCCACAAGAGATATGAAGTACCTTCCATATGAAAAATTGTTCATGTAAGAATAGATTGTATGAAGGGGAAGAACTCCTACAAGATAACATTTTTTCACCAAGTTGAAAGGTGAATTGAATGATTTGTCTAGCTTATCATTCCTACTACTATGATTGTGTCAAGTCTTCTTATAATTTTTGTTTTTCCTTCTCAAGAATTTTTTTATTATTATTCAATTCTCCAAGCTTAGAACAAAATTACTCCTAGTTACTTTTGACATCAAGGTAGGATAGAGTGGTTTGGAAACTTTGTTCTACCATGGTTTTAGGAGGCACATGAGAAGAGCTAGAATTTATTTGAGCTTTCAATGTGGTATTATCTTGTTCAAACTTTAGAATATTTATTATCAAAGATATATTATCTTCCTTAAGTGTTTTAGTGTGTCTCCACAAGTCAATAATGTCATTCTTAGATTCATATAACTTCACAAAGGACTAATTTTGAATGCTTTCAACTTGTTTCAACAAAAGAGAGATGATAAAATCCTTACTCTAGGTTGAATATATTAGCTCAGAAATGTCTTATAGATTTTACTTGACTATGGCTTCCAACTAGGATAATGCTAAGGCATTTTTAATTTCTACATCATCTATTTCTTTGTAGGGTTGAGCTTATTAATCAATCATTGGAGCTTTACCTTTGTTAATAGATAACTATGTAGAGGTAACATGAACAGTCTCTACAAAATCATCTTGTGAAAAAGGAGCTTCCACTTCTTCCTTGTCTTATGCTACATTAACAGTGGTAGTAGATTACTATTGTAGACTATCAAAATTTTCTATAGTCATTACTTCATCATCAGCAGTAGTAGCTAATATCAATTTTCTTCTTCTCTTCTAAGTGAGAGGAAGAATTTCTTCATGTGAGGCTTCTTGAGGTGTTGGATGTGAAACATAGTCTGTTGGTGGTTCATCTTCTATGATTTGAATATATTCTCATGAAGAAGTAATTTTTGAAGATATCTTAGGGTTTATTATGTTGAGCATTGTTTCTATTGTTTAGGTTTGGCATTGAAATTGTCATTGATGTCAAAGATTGTTTATGAGGTCACTAAACAATGTCTTTGTTTGATTTCATCATTGAGAGGCATGACATTGGTTGAGAAAAATATAAGGCCTATGATCAAGGTGTATAATCATCAAAGAGAGTTTTAATATTAGTTTCCAAAGTTGCCAAAGTTGTCAAGTGTTTGAACCTAACAAGAGACTTGAGAAGGCTTGTGCATAGGATGTTTAGTATTGTGCATGAAAGATCATGGTGGCCTAGTGATATGGATACATAGAGACATATGATGTTGTATGAATTTATTTAAACATTAATATAAGTCATTATATCACTCATGAGTGTCTTAGAGTAAGCCTACGGGGGTAAGACCTATAAACCTAGCATGCAACTACGCTAGTTCTAGACTTTGCCTAACCTAATGAGGGATCATGAGGTGTTTTCAAGACCTATGAAGGATGAAAAGTAATGTTAGAACATGTGATAAGTTTCTTGAGCATGTGAGGGAAGTGGAGAGTCCATGGATAGTGTCTAGAAGGTCGGTTTTAAGGCCTAATGTGACTTACAAGTCAAAATCCTAGAGAGCAAAGAGAGAGATAGTAGCTTGATGGGTATTAGGATTAGTTTTCTAGGTAATAATGAACATGTGATCATTATAATTGATTTATTATGTTTTAATAGGTGTGTTTACCAATTCTAAGGTTAAAATATTTAATAAAAGGCAAGAAAAAGTGTTTTGAGGTCTCTAGAGTGCACATAATGAAGGGATCTCAACCCGAGAAGGACTTTCATGTGTTCATTAGCATACGTAACCTTTGCATGATAACATAGTACATGCATGGTAGATGGATAAGAGTCCTAGATCAAATTTACAATCATTGGTTTTTGGAATAATGGGTTAAGCTTTATGAATGATTTTTAATATTGTAAGGTGGTTTAAACCTCTCTAAAACTCTAAATTTGACCCGATGAGAAAGATCTTGATCAAAATAGCCTAGAATGGTTTATAATGGATATTTAATTAATTTTATGTTATATTAAACTCTCTCAATCATCTCTATGTGTGATTTTTTTGATAGGAGAGTGAGGGGACCCTATAGGAAAGGCCTTATTTTTTAGAAATTTGTTATAACAAGCAGAGTTGACCGAGTCAAAGTTGATAATTGGATGAAGATTAAAGATTGAGACTTTTATATTATGTCCATGTTGGTTAATTAGTAGGTTATATCCCTTAGGGGTCCTAAACTGGTCATACAAGTTGATCTATCACTAAAAGGCCTAATGGTGTAGATAGTGAGAAAACTAGGTAAGAGTAAGAAGTTATTTAGGGATGTATTATCATGGATTAGGGATGGATAAAAATGCATGGGGACATTTTTTAATTCTTATAATACATGTCCATATTAGATATAATATTTGGATATGATTTTATATATTATAAATTTTCTATCAAATTGACTTATCTAATTCAGTGAGGTTTGTGTACATTAAAGTCATGAGATTGATTTGTAAGACCAATATTGCTATTAGAGATTATGATTTATTTATTGTAATCTATTATAATTATTTTTTAATATCATATTCATTAATTTTAATTTCTCAATTATTCCATTTCATGTATCATAAACTTTCTGTACATGTACATGCCTAATTATGAACAGTGTTAATGGCATGCTTCAAGTAGTGGTTGGAGATAAAAGGCATCATGGAAACAAGATGAGATTTATATTATTATATTAAATTATAATATGATATGTTAATACCATGTGATAAGTTTGAAAGTTTTCCAAGGTGTTCAAAGGATAACATGTGCTAATGAATGCATAATTAAATTAGGTCTCCTTAAGGCCTAAAATGGGTTTTGTCTTATATGGTATAACCAACCTATTGTAATGATTGGTTCATGTTTTTTGAATGTCCTATGGTCCATTTTATTGAAAAAATAAGTTGGAAAGTGTGTATGTCCCACCAAGAGGTGTATGATCAAGAACCAAGTATAAGAACAAGGCCTAATTATCTTGTGTGTGTGTGTGTGTGTGTGTGTGTGTGTGTGTGTGTGTGTGTGTGTGTGTGTGTGTGTGTGTGTGTGTGTGTGTGTGTGTGTGTGTGTGTGTGTGTGTGTGTGTGTGTGTGTGTGTGTGTGTGTGTGTGTGTGTGTGTGTGTGTGTGTGTGCGTGCATGCGTGCGTGCGTGCGTGCGTGTGTGTGTGCGTGTGTGTGTGCGTGTGTGTGTGCGTGTGTGTGTGCGTGTGTGTGTGTGTGTGTGTGTGTGTGTGTGTGTGTGTGTAGTGTGAGTGTGTGTGTGTGTGTGTGTGTGTGTGTGTGTGTTGAAGCGAATGAGATATAAATTTAAAGAGATTAAATAGGTATTGTATACCATCATGAGGGAAAAAATAAATCATCATGAATATATGATAGGGTTATCATAGATGATTATCAAGGTCATATGACCTAACCAAGTCTTGAAGAGACCTAATTGAGTGAAGAAGGATAGAGAATAGTTTGAAGAGGATGGGTGTGTGTAAAGAGATAAAGATGGAGATCATAATATATTTTATAAAAGGTTTGAGGTGGTTGAGTCATTTATGGGGTTGGTGCCTCTTTATAAGTGGGTGTTTACTAAACCTAGTCAAATTGGTGCTTAGCTAGTTAGGGTTAGTGCTCCAAGTGAAGTTAGTGATTCATTAAATATTTATGTTTGACTTATAGGAAAGTATTCCATTTGAATCATCAGTGGTTTTTATTTCCATTGAGTGTTTCCCACTCAAATAAGTGTTATGTGTGTTATGTTCTTCTCTCATGTTCATGGCTCTTAATGTGTTGCTAGTTTACTATATTATTTTGGTAGTTCATGAGTGACAAGGTAAAGATTATAAAAGTTTTGAATAATAATTCACCCCCACTCTCAATCATTTTTGTTCCAACAATTTTTATCATATCTTAGTCCTTTGAGGTAATTTTAACCACTTGAAGGTGATCCTAAGAAGCACAAGAATGTCTTGTGATCAATAGGAATAATTTAACATGTATGATGAAGAACTCTACTATGAAAATGAAGAAATAAAAACTAAATTAGATCTTGAATCTAAGCTCATGAATACCCTTGATAATTTTAAACACAAAAATAAGTCTATCAAGGATCTCAAGAGTCAATTAGAAGAGGTTAACACAAGGTGTAAGTCAAATGAAGTTGAGTATGACTATTTGAGGACAAAGATAGATTCATTGAAGGTTAAACATGAACATCTCATAGATAAATTGAGAAAGTTTGAGAGAGAGCATGAGAAGTAAAAACATGTCAAGATTACTAACCTAAAAATATAAATCATGCAACCTAATGATATAAATGATAAGTCACCATGGAACCATGGTAAGTACATAAATGTTGTTTTCTACATCTATCATAATATAGGACACATTAAAATATTCTACTCTAATAGAGTTATAAGGTCCATAAGATTAAAAAATACACATAAAGCTCCAATAATTCATAATAAGGATAAAATTTTTGTATATAAGCCAAATCAAGCTAGGATGAGCTAGATTGAGCTCAAGAAGTAAGATGGACCATTTGCTAAGGAGGAATAAAAGACCAAAGAGGAATATATGCTAGCTCGTACTGCCTTTCACATTCAAGATGAAGGCATGAAATGGTATATATATAGTGGTTTCTCAAGCCACATGATAGGAGATAGAAATAATTTTATCTCATCAAACTAGAATGTTGAAGGAATAGTGAGGGTTAGAGACAACACAACAACCAATATAGTTAGTAATGGTGTTTTGAGTTTAGACAATGGAAACACCAAGATGCAAAATGTGTTTTATGTAGAAGGTATGAAACACAACCTACTTAGTGTGAGTTAAATTTACAATCAAAGACACACTCTAACCTTTAATGACAAAATATGTGAGAATAAGGAAAGCCAAATCAAGAAGGCTAATTGCCAATGCAAATAGGAATGAGAAAAACCTATATGTATTGAATGAGATCAATAAGGAGAGATGTTTAATTAACAAGATAGATGAAATTTAGATATGGTACAAAAGGCTAGGTCACATAAACTTTGAAAACCTATTTAATATTATAACTAAGAATTTTGTGAATAACATGCCTAAGATCATCAAAACTACAAACATACTTTGTAAGGCATGTCAACATGGTAAGAAGACTATAATAAGGTTCATGTCCAAGGATTACTCTAATATAAGACCCTTGGAGTTAATCCATGCTAATATATTTGGACCTACAAGAATTAAAAGAATTTAAGGATATAGATACTTCATGTTACTCATTGATGATTACATAAGAATGACTTGGGTTGCATTCCTAAAAGATAAATCAGAACCTCTTGACAAGATCAATGAATTCAAGGATCTTGTTAAGAATGAAAATAATGGGAAGATCAAGTTCCTAAGATTTGATAGAGGAATATATTTTTGGTCTAATGAGTCTATATTAGCAACTATGAGGTTCATGGAATAAGGAGATAATTATTAGCAACTAAGACACCTCAATAGAATGGGGTAGGGGAAAAGAAGAATAAGACAGTTCAAGAGATGGATAGAACTATGTTGAATGAGTTTATATTATTTGATTGATATTATAGAGATAATAATAAATACTATCTACATTTTTAATATAGGATAGATAAAGAATAATGGAAAAAAGACTCATTATGAACTATGGAAGGGTAGACCTATAAATGTAGAGCATTTGAGAGTGTTTACAAGCAAATTTTTCATCAAAAAATATGATGAATACTTGGGTAAGTTTGATTCAAAATATGATGAATGCATATTCTTAGGATATTCATCAAAGAGCTCAGCCTATAGATTTTATAACAAGAGACTACAAAAGATAGTATAAAGCACCAATGTGAGGATTGATGAGACAAGGAAATCTCACTCATAATAAAAGAAAACTTTAGAGAATTCGGACTTCAAGAATGAAGAGGACACTATATATTTTGATGAAAGAAAAAAATTTAAAGATAGATAGGATTCATAAGGACCCTCAAGATAAATTCAAAGAGACCACCCTAGATCTCAAATCATTAGCAACAAGAATGTTGGTGTGTAAACTAGGAAAAGACTGATAAGTAATCTAAATCAAGAGAATGATCTATTATCTAATATTGAATCAAAGAGTATTATATAAGTAAGAAAAAAAATTTAGATAGGTTATATGAATGAGGATTTATATCAAATAAATAAGAATGAGACTTGGGAGCTAGTTCTTAAGCCTATAGACAAGAATGTCATTGGCACAAAATGGGTGTTCAAAAACAAGTTGAGTGAAGATGGAGATGTCACTAGGAACAAGGATAGATTAGTATGTAATGGATATTCACAAGTTTAAGGAGTAGACTTTGAGGAGACCTTTACACTAGTAACAAGATTGGAGGCCATCAGATTGTTTCTAGATTATGCAAGATTCAAAGGATTCAAGGTATACTAGATGGATGTCAAATTTACCTTTTTAAATGAGAATTAAGAAGAATAAGTGTATATTGAGAAACCTAAAGTGTCATCAATATAAGATGACCAATACTATATTTACATATTGAAGAAGGTTATCTATGGTCTAAATCAAGCTCCTAGAGCTTGATATGCTAGGTTGGATAGGTATCTATTGAATCAAGGATTTAAAAGAGGAGTTGTAGACAAAAATCTATACATAAATATAGAATATGACCATCAAATTATAGTAGTTGTCTATGTGGAATACATAATATTTAGTGGAAATAATGATAATATGATAAAGGCCTTTTCATAGGTGATGAAGAAAGAGTTTGAGATGTCCATTCTAGGAGAACCATCATGTTCTCTTGGGTTGTAAATCACTCAATATAAAAAAGTATACTCATTTCACAAGCCAAGTATATAAGATAGATGTTGAAGTTTGAGATGGAGGATTGCAAGGTAGTTATTACAACCATGATCATAAGATATAAGTTGAAAAAGTAAGATCAGTCTTCAAAGGTCAAACAAACATCACATTGGTCAATGATTGGAAGTTTGTTGTACACCACTACCTCTAGACTGAACATCATGTAAAAAGTAGGTCTTATGGGAAGGTTTCAAGAATATCAAAAGGAGAATCATATTCAATCATTCAAAAATATACTTAGGTATCTAAATTGGACTATGGAGTATGGATTTTGGTATTTAATAAGTAATAAGTTCAATTTGATAGACTACATAGATGTAAATTGGGTTGGAAGTATAAATAATAATAAGAGTACTAGTGGAGGAGCCTTCTTCTTAGCTGGGTGTCGAGTCTCATAGATAATAAAGAAGTAACCATCATTAGTTTTTACCACTTGTTAGGTTGAGTAAATTATTTTATCATCATGTTGCACTTAGGTATTATGGATGAGATAGGCCCTAAAAGACTACAAGGGGAGTATGATGGTCCTATCCATATCTATTGTGACAATATAATTGATATAAGCATCTCAAATAATCCTATCATGAATTAATGGACCAAACACACATTTTGGAGATTTTTCAATGATGTCATGATGTGTCTAGATGAGTGGATGAAGTGTCTTGATAGTATAAGTGTCAATGACAAAGTGTGCAGTGTGCTTGTCCTAGTATGCTTAAAGTAGGCTTGGTTGATCTTCAATTTTGGTATGATTAGGGATGCATATGAAGTATTGATTATGTTTAAGGGGTCCTATAAGAGTTTAAGCATGATTGGAGATATTTTTTAAGTGCATGGTATTCATGTAGTTATTAATTATGTTCATCTTGGCATAGTTGGTTCTATGAGAGAAAAATCTAAATAGGTAGTTTGCTAACATCAACATTTTCATATATTGGTGATTCAAGGGGATTTAGTCATATGATTGTGATAAAATTAGTCCAAATATAATATGTTCCAATTTTAATGTTTTTATATTGTGTATAAAAAATATATAACTATGTAAAGTTGGCTTCCCAAGTAGATTGTAATGTTTACCCATACTTAGCCAAATTTACAAAGGGAGATCTAACAGTGCACGTTTAATTGCATCACATATCTATGACATGAAATTAATCTAAGATTTATGTATAAGTTAAATTATAACTAAGTAAATGATTTGAGATAATCATATTTCACATGCGTGAAGGTTCCAAGAACAACTTGATATATGGATGGATTCCCTTATGAAAGAAAAGATCATATGGTTTAAATTTTAGGACATGTGATTGAGCATATAAAAAGTTATTAAGTTTAAAATTTGTCCTTTTAGCTATAATTTAGTAGTTCCCATAATTAGATAAATTTGTAAAAGGTAAATATCAGGACCAGATAAGGATCTAATGGCGAGTGAGTGTCCATACCGATGTAGATCGATGATGAAAATTGAGTCAAATATATCAAAGTGTCTGATGTTTAAGTAGGTTAAAGTCTAGGCTACTCTAAAATATATAAAGAAAGTGAATTTGTTACAAATTATCAAGAAGCATTGAGATGATAATTATTGCTTGATGTTTAATAGTGAGCAAAGGTAAAGACCAAGCTACTTCTAATAAGATTGATGGTACATATTTAGTCAAAATTTCCAGGGACCAAGAGATGAGGTCAAAGCGATAGATGTTTATCATAGTTAAATATTAGGATACTATAAAAGAGATAAATGGTGTATATTTGATCAAAATATGTGAGAACATGAGATGATGGCAAAGGGTTTGATGTTTAACAATGATTGTTGGCATCATTTGAATTTGGCAAAGGGAAAAACCAATCGGTAGTGTTTGAGCCATAACTTTTGATCTAGGATGAATCCAAAGGTGTAGTAAAAATAAAAGTTGAAGAGGAATTCAAGATAAATCTATTGAATCTAGTCATAAGGTTTGAAGTTTTATAAAATGAAATTTATTGAGCTTCAAATTTGACTATGTGTTTGACCATGTTTTGTAAGTGACCTGATAAGGTATTTTGAGCTAATATGATGGTATTTGCATGTTTCAATGGGAATTATATATTGGAGAGTGTTTTGGACTCCCTAAGGATGATTTTTATGGATTTTGGATGTTTTAACAATCCATATTTGGTATGAATAAATGCTTAAAAGTTGACTATTTATTCATTCATGGTGTTCATATGTATAAGGCTAATGTTTGAGTAGATTGAGCATACATAAAGATGTGTACTGATTATTATAATAATTTAAGGATGTCTAAGAGGCCATGTAGAGTGGACCTATGCATTTGGAAGTGGTTATATGTTTATAATTTTCTTAATGAAGTGTTAAATGGATGAATAGGTGTCTATGAGACCTATAAGCACTATTAAGGCCTAATTAAAAGGCATAGCTTCTTAAGTGTGACCCATAGTTTCTATGGATGACTTATGTGGATGGTATTGAGCTATGTTAGATGTCTTAATGAATAAGATAAGTATTATTTTTTACCTATAAGATAAAAATCATGATGGCTCTTTAAAAGGTGAAATCAAAGGTGGTGATTTCTAGACTTGAGAGAAGAGGTGTGTGTGAGAGTTGCAGAGTGAAGGAAAGAAGAAAGGGTGTATACCTAGTGGATGGGTTGTAGATCAAAGCAATTTGATGAGTTTATGCATGACCTGTAGGTCATATTTTTGATGTTAATAACATTTCTCTTATAGGTTTGAATATTAGGGAGAGAAGCAAATAGAAGAAGGATTTGCAGGTCTAAGTGTGTATTTGAGAGGTAGATCAGAGTGTGTAATGTGTGTATGACCATTTGGTCATATTTTTGAGGTTTTCATAGAGTTGTTGAGAAGTGTAGGGTGATACAAAAGGTGATTTTGGATGTTTGTGAGTGTGTGAAGAAGTGAAGGGGACTATGTTTATAGGGCGTATTTATCAGATTGGTAGGCAATTAGTGATCAAGAGATGTTCATATCATAGGTGTTGGGAGGGTACTCAACATCTAGGTCAAAAGGACTTGACCATCCTAGGGGTAGGTGCTCCTTGTGGAATATGTGTTTCACTAAAGTATAGTCAGAAGGACTTGACCATCTTAGAGGTAGGTTCTCCTTTTGAAATGGTTGTTTCACTAAAGTATATTCAGAAGGACTTGACCATCCTAAGTCCAGGTACTCCTTATGGAATAGGTGTTTCATTAAATTCTAGTCAGAAGGACTTGACCATCCTAAGGGCAGGTGATCCTTGTGAAACAAGTGTTTCATTAAAGTCTCATGTTTGCATACTTATTATAGGATAAGTAGTCCATGTGTTTTTAGGCTTGAGAGTGGGTTTTATTCCCCAAGAGGGTTTCCCACATAGATCTTATGGTGTGTGTGTAGACACCTAAATTTGGCCAACGATAACTCCCAAACAAGATTTTGACCAATTTCCACCAAAATACACAATTTGGCCTAAAAACATTAAAGCATGATAAATGATGTGAAAATGGCATATTAAAGTGCTGATTCTAGATAGGATATCTCTAAATGGGGCATTGCAATTTATGGGCTAGCTAATTTTGATCAGATCATTTTGAGTCAAAATGCCAATTTTGCACCTAGGTGCTCTAGATTGATCTTTCCTATCAAATCTCTTGAATGAGACACATGAATTTTTTATGTGTTATTGGTAACATCCTAAATGGGAGTATTGTTCCAATGCATCTAACATTAAATTTCAATTCTAACCTAGTCAAATTTTAGACCAGTAACAAGGAATTTTAATCAATTTGAGTAATTTATGCACAAAATGCTTAATCATGCTTAGAGATAATTAATCCAAGTTACATCCTAATTAATAATTCCATGGAAACTTTTTAAATACTTATTTTTAAAAATGAATATTGAATATTTGCATCATCAATTAACCTCATTTATTGGGAAGACATCCCTAGGCCATAAATGCCACAAATATTAGGATTCATGCCTCCCATGCCTTCCATGATGCCCTCCATGCCTCTTAATTTCCCATTATTCCAATGTCATGATGAGGATAATTATAAACTTAATTCCAAAAATTAAATTATTCCTTAGCCACACATCTCAATCCTAATATGGATGGTTCAGGTTGATTCTGATCATTCTCAAAAATCTATAAATAGAGAGGCCATGAACATCATTTCTAAGCTTAATTTGTACAAAGTTACCATGTCAAATTGATTCCTATATCTCTCACATGCCAAAGTTATTATTCCAAAACATTGAGCCAATCCAAGATAAATCCATAATGTGCCAAGGAGAAGAGGAGATAGCCAAGCCTCCTTCGATGAAGACTTCATGAGCACAAGTTCAGCAAGCCACTACAATAAGCATTTTAGAGCATCCAAGGAAGGTAAAAGAGGGTTTATTTTGCATTTTAGTTTTGTTTTTTATTCATATTTTAAAACTAAGCTCTCCCTAGTGTCTAGGCCTACAGATGTTATGCTAGTTAGTGTGTTTCTTTCATTTTGTTTTCATTTTGAAACTCACACTATAATAACCATCCTCTCTTGAGTCAAATTCATAGTTCACATAATGGCATGTTTGGTGAGACCAAATGTATCCCACACACAAAAAATATCATTCTAAAACTTTAAAATCTTCATTTAGATCATTAAAACTCTTGTAATTTGATTTTTTAACTTTGTTTTGCCATTTTTCTTTGTCACAAATTCACACAGTAACCATCATCAGTCAGTTAAACCATTATCAATGAGGATATCTATCATCGGTCATTATTGGTATAACCAATTATAGTTAGATAACCATCATTGGTTAGTAAGTGTAACTGTCATCAGTTATATAACTAACATTGGTCACTGTGTTTTTATTAGAACACAAACCTGAGAGCTCTTTTTTTTAAGTTCATTATTTCAAACCCAAAATAGCTTCAAGGCTAAAGGACATGCTAAATTTTTTTTTGTATTACCAATCTTGACATTTGATAAAAACATGTTTAGATCACCTTTTGCATGCTTAAAAATGAATTAGGAACATTATTTTGGTGCTTAAAGTAACATTTAAGGTGCTTAAATATGTGTTTTTAGCATTAGTTTTCAAAGTTACAACTAAGACTAAGGGGTAAAATGAACACCACCTCATTTTCCATTTGGGATTTAAAATTAACTCACCTTTCCAACCTTTTTGTATTCACTTAGTTGTTTAAATTAGTTTTTTGTTTGGTAAAAATAGGGGTGTTGCGTGTATGCTCTTCTATTTGTCCCCTTTAGGGAAATCTTGGAATCAAAAACACCATTCCTATTGCAAAAAGCTTAGTCCAAGGCTTATAAATAATTTCATCTAAATTACTCCCCAAAAAATCTTCAAAGTTTGGGTGACCTTGAAAATAACTCAAGTCTTTCTTTTTATGTCTTTCATTTCATTACATCTTGGCTTGTGAGGGGGGCGTCATTACCTCCCATGAGCTCTTTAGAGAATATTTGACCCAATGTTTCATCTCCCAAAATTTACTTCACTTACTCTTTTTTAGTTTCACATGGGACGTATCTACATTTGGACATCACACTACATTGAGTGAACATTAGGATGTAGTGGTTGTAAAAAAGACTAGACCTTTTTATAACTAGCCAATGCCACTGTCAACCAATTTCTATGCTTTTCTTTTGCATTATTTGATGTGAAAGTAATTATGCAATTGATTCCCCTATAAATTTTTTAAATCTTTCTAGTTTATTCAACCCCACATTTCCATACCCTTACTAGGATTTGGACGATTATACTTAGTGTATTTTGGTCATTTTTACTTGGTATGTTTTGAGACTAAAACTTGTTTGTTTATTCGTAAGCCATGTCAAAATAATGTATTTGAATTGAGGAGGGTAGTTTTATGATACCCAAATCATGTTAAAACCATTTGTGCCTTTGAGTCTTTTGAAACATAGGATTGATCACATCATTTGAGCATGCTTATGCCATTAGGCTACTTAAATTATTTCAAGACTAGTTTACCTTATATCAAAAACTATTTGTTTCAAACTAAGTCATGTATACCATTTGGACCTTTATCTTGTGTTGTCATGCTATCCAATCTTTTCTAGCCTGTTTGGTCAAATCCTATTTTTCAACATTGAGTTTTCAATTGGCCTTGTCAAGTTTGGATTCAAACATTGACTAGTTTTTATTTAGGCCTTAATTCATGGAGCTAATACACAAATCTTTTTCTTTTGGGTTGCATAACTTTGGTTAATCGATTACCCAAATTTGAAAAATATTAATGTTTTTTTTGTTTAGTACCTATCCTTATCATTGTTTATGTATTTATTTGGGAGAACATAGCCTTTCTCAAAGAGCCTTTTGTCTTACACCTTATGCCAATTGATCATGTTTATGTTTGATTCCATGTATCGGGTCTATGTCAAAGTTGTTTCCAAAATTGTTAGATTAAATCAAATCACATCAGACTTTGTTTCAAGTCTATCTTTTGACACCATTTGGCCAAAAGTCCTAGCATATGCCTTTTTTTTATCTTAGCTTTTGACTCCGTGTTTGGACAAAAGACCTAGTAACTCAACTTTTCCCTTTCCTAGTTTAGACCCTATTTGGAACACTTTGACCTAGACATTTGACATGCCAATTTTTATTCAGACACTTGACCTTTTATGCATATGACATTTGACATTTGACATTTGATGTTAGGTTGTTTATGCCAAGTCTTAGCACAAATCATTTTAGAGATACAACTTCACTTTCAGACCACATTGGAGATACAAATCCATATTCGACCAAGTTAGACCAAGTTTTTAGAACTCTAAGCCTTTTTGTTTCAAAGATTTCATCATTTATATGGATATGTCTCATTACACTTATAATGGAGTCATGTACAATCCAAATTATGATAGAATGCCCACACAAAATCCCACTAGGAACCCCTATAGAGAAAGATTTTCTAAGGAGTTTTATTATTCTTATTATAATACTCCATATGGGGAACATAGTCATAATCCACAAAATCCAAATTGAGACCTTGATTGGCATGAAAAGGATTGTGAACAAGAATTTGAAAACCCAACTATAGATAATGTTATTTGTGATATGGATCCATACCCTCTTTGCAATAATCAGTACATGGAACATAGTCAAGAACCAACTCATGACTGGGATGATATGATTTATGAGGAAGACTTGGATGTTTTGTCTTATGCAAGTAATCAGGCTCTCCCACATCATACCATTTCTATTATAGGACCACAATGTCACACCATTCCCATACCAAGACCTCATCCTTTGGTTTGTATGAGCAATCAAGCTCCACAATGCCCCTTCATCATTCCAAGACCTAGTCCTTTTACTTGTGCAAGCAATTAAGCCCCACAATGCCCTATCATTACCATTTCAAGACATCATCCTTTAGCTCATGAAAGCAATCATGCTCCCTAATTCCCTATCATTATCTAACCATAGGCTATTCCTCCTCCATTACTAGTCCCATCCAAACCTCAATTGATCCAATCCTTCAAAGACCAAGCTATGTTCAAAACTAGTATTTTCCAACTCATTAGAAACCAAGGCCAAGAGAACCCACCAATCCAATATTTTTTTGTTGAACCAACCACTTATGATAAGTCAACTTTTGATGAATCACCTATTGATCTTATACCATTTATCAAGGATTCTCACTCTAACGAGCCAATCTTTGTTGAGTCACTTCTTAATGATTATAACTACTTTTGACAAAATCATTACCTCGACCATATGCCTATTTTTAAAGAGCCTCCTATTGACAAGCCAGTCTCTAAGGAGTTGTCTCTTAACCTTTTTCCCATCCTAGAGGAGTCCCACTCTAAAAACCTAGTTTTTGTGGAGCCCATTATGCCATCACAGGCCATTACTTATCTAAAACAAAATATTCAACAAGAAATCATTATAACAAAGTACCCATCAGATGAAGAATTAGAGTTAGAGTTAGGTTATATTCTTGAAGTAACACCATATTTATCATCAAAATTTGAATCAACATCAGTCTCAACATTAGATTCAAAGTCCCTTGACTTAGAATCAGATTCAAAAGAAGAATATGTTCATAGCTATTACAATATTCATTACACATGCCTTGTAGATCAATTTGAATACATTTGTGATCCATCTATAATTTTTGAGGATGAGTAATTCATCTTTGACACATGTTATCATAGTATCTTCTATGAGGATTGTGTATCCTCTCCCCATTCCATTACCATTCCATAGGCCATTACCATCAACTAAAATAGCCATATCATTAACATTCCATCTCCCACAAGTGTTGATTGGGATCAATAGAATCACACTTTATTAAACTACATCCATGGTGACATATCAATTGAATAAGATCAAGGAGGCTAAGGCCACATTCATATAGTAGAATAACACTCTCATAGTCAAACCTTTTTGAAGGTGCTAGGGAACAATCAAAGGCAGAACTCATCATCTTCTAGTGAAACTTTTTTAGAAGCGCTAGGAGATAATCAAATTCAAAAGTCAACATTCCTTAGTGAAACATTCTTATAGGTACTATGGGACAATCAAGAAAAATTTATTGGTGAAAACCTCTTTGAGGCACTAATAGCTAAGCACAAAAGTTCTTCACTACTTGATGAAGATCAAATCAAAATAGCTTCCAATCTACAGCCTAATTAGATGGTAACTACTCTCAAGATCAAAAAATAAAAAATATGGTGGTCTTATCAAGAGAACAAGTCTTCGACCCTACCATAATGAAATTTATGTCATATCTAACATCAACAACATTACGTGTGACTTAACATCCTAAACTTCATTTGTTTCCCCACCATTATACACTCCATTATCATCTACCATTATATTTCAAAATAAAACCTACCATACATTATTTGTCCTTGTTTAACATCCATGGCCATAATTTCCTTTGAAGGGGCTACAAAGATACCTTATCTTGATGCTTGATAGAATTAGTATCAATGACCAATGAAGATCACAAAAGCATTCTTGATAACCAAATTTATAGGTAGTTATTTACAAAGCAACTATTTAGATGAGGTATGGGCTAGCAATTAGCATGATCAAGTATTCTATTTATATCATTTTTTGATTAGGATGTGCATCTCTCCATCATCAGGAATAACAGAATCATATGTCATTTATCACACCCAAGCCAAAACTATGTACCATACCATTTCATTACCATGCCATTATCATTGTTACATATGCTTATTTTCCATTATCACAGATCCTACCATTCAACCCATCACCTGGGGGTAACCCTCTTACCATTTTATCTAATCTATAAAAAACCATCATTATCTATAACAATACCATATCATCCTATCATTCCATTCCTATCTAGACCAAAGCTTATTTTTAGTCATCCTACCCAATCCTATTTTGATCTTGGTCCATTAGTTCTTCCTGCACCTTTTGTGGGGCGATTCTAATAAATTTTTAGTAATAAATAAAATCTATGTTTATAATGATAGTCTATAAAAGTATTGTGATATTTAATCTATTAAGATATCTTTCATCCTATCAAGTTTGTTTATGTGAGCCTGATTATAACTGCTTATGGGCAAATCAGTGTCTCACCAGTCTTACTAATAATTATAAACACCTATGGGAAAATTAGTATAATTGACCTATGCCATTGTATCATAGTTATAACCACATATGGGTAAACTAGGGGAAACACTTGTTTGTCATTCATTGCTACATCACCTTGCCATTACTATTTTCATTTGGCTGACCATTTACTAGATTTGAGAACTTGTTGGGACCTAGTTTGGTTTTCCCTACCTTTTATGTGGATGGAATTACTATGACTTGAGATAATTTTAGGACTATGTATGTCATGCTCAATTTATGTTGAGGTCTCAATCCCCCTTTCCATATGCTCTCACTATTTTGTGAGCAACCTAAGCCAAACACTCTTGCCATTTTGCGAGCAAGTATCTTGTCATTATCTAATGAGTTAAGATACTTGTAAATGCAAAAAACATTCATAACATTTCAAAAATAAAATAATATTTATCCTTTATAAGCCTAGTTAGTTATCCTCAATCTAAATTACTAGGGCATTGTCATTGTTAGGATGCTTTTTTTTTCTTTTGTTTTCAAGATTTCTATTTGTTTGTTTATTTTAGGCAGTTTGTTTGTTTGTTTATTTTCTTGTCTCTTTGTTTTATTTTATAACTATTGCCTTGACTTTGTATATATGTGTTTGTTGGGTGATTCCTTGCCCACACATACATTTGAATCCATCTATATTCATATGTTTACATTATCATCATGGTTTTTATCATTGGTGCATTATTTTCTATTGAGTATTGGATTATGAGAGTCAGTCCTTATGCATATTTTGGCCAAGTCCTCATGATTTTATAACATGATGCCTACCAACATGTTCTAAAACAAACCTAAGATTAAATAAGTCTATTCAATTAATGGCAACATCTCTTCAGCATCGACATCCTGATTCCATCCTAATCATATCCCAAATAGAGTAATTAAACATGAAATAACTTCAACCTTTATTAGTTTAGATGAGCATCTCCTTGTTAGTAGGTTATTCCAATTCATCATTACCCTCTATGTTAAGTTATCATCACCCTC
This sequence comes from Torreya grandis, assembly GCA_037957365.1. Taxonomy (NCBI): domain Eukaryota; kingdom Viridiplantae; phylum Streptophyta; class Pinopsida; order Cupressales; family Taxaceae; genus Torreya; species Torreya grandis. The sequence goes on from JARHVA010001019.1 coordinate 569,039, forward strand.
AACCAATTTTATCATGTTTGCCATAATTAAGGTCTAATGATTATAACTACCTATGGGCAAATCATTGCACACCATCCCACTTAAATTTATTACTAATCATAATCGCCTTTAAGAAAATCATTATGTTATCACCACTTTAGTTTTTTTGCCCATATAGAGGCATGTTATTATCTTGTTTGTCTATCCAAATATGTAAAACTATATCTTCTAAAAAATTATAACCACCTTTGGGCAAATCATTATATTATCATACCACATTGCCACTATCAGGGTATAATGCTTATAACTACCTTTGGGTAAACCATTGTACACCATCCCACTTGCATTCTCAATTACTTTGACTACTTTTTCAATATCATTATGTTTTCACCCCATCATCTTTCCTTTCTTTGGTCCTCTTATTTCACTTGTTTCTTTTTGAGGGACCGTTTGTTAACCTACTTATGCCAATTATTCCCTCGAGGGGGAATCATATAGTTAGTATATCATCCTTTAAGTTATAGGCATAAAGGACATTTTCATTTTTTGAGAAGATGTTACTATGATTATAGCTTGCAATACCTTCCTAAATAGAGGCAAACTATAGACACATTAATCTAGCCACTGATAACCTCCAATCAGGCTGTTGACCAATTTCCACCAAAATACACAATTTGGCCTAAAAACACTAAAGCACACTAAATGATGTGAAACTAACATATTCAAGTGCTGATTTTGGATAGGGTATCCCTAAATTGGGTAATGCAATTTATGGGCTAGCTAACTTTGATCATATTATTTCAAGTCAATTTGCCAATTTTACACCTGGGTGCTCTGGATTACTCTTTCTTATCAAATCTCTTTCATGAGACACATCCATTTTTTATTTTATATTGGTAACATCCTAAATTTTAATATGGTTCTAATACATTTGACATTAACTGCCAATTCTAATCTAGTCAAATTTTGGACCAATAATAAGGTATTCAAATCAATTTGAGTAATTTCTGCACAAAATGCTCCATCATGCTTAGAGATAATTAATCCAAGTTAGATCCTAATTAATAATTCTATGGAAACTTGATGAATACTTGTTTTTAAAAATGAATATTGAATATATGCATCATCAGGTGACCTCATTTCTTGGGAAGACATCTCTAGGCCATAAATGCCACAAATATTAGGATTCATGCCTCCCATGCCTTCCATGATGCCCTCCATGCCTCTTAATTGCCAATTATTCCAATGTCATGATGAGAATAATTATAAAATTAATTCCAAAAATTGAATTAATCCTTAGCCAGACATCTCAATCCTGAGATGGATGGTTCAAGTTGATTCTGATCACTCTAAAAAATCTATAAATAGAGAGGCTATGAACATCATTTCTAAGCTTAATTTGTGAAAAGTTACCATGTCAAATTGATTCCAAGAGCTCTCAAATTATAAAGTTATGATTCGAAAATATTAAACCACTACAATAAGCATTTTGGAGCATCTAAAGAAGGTATAAGAAGGTTTATTTTGCATTTTAGTTGTGTGTTTTATTCATGTTTGTTAACTAAACTATCCCTAGTGTCTAGGCCTAGAGATGTTATTCTAGTTAGTGTGTTTCTTTCATTTTGTTTTCATTTTGAAACTAACACCATACTAACCATTCTCTCTTGAGTCAAATTCGTAGTTCACAGTGTGTGTGATCTTGCATTATCTATTGTTAGTTAGTATAAACATCTTAAATGCTTCATGAATGGTTGTATTGAATGCTTAAGTGTTTTAAGGGTTTGGAAATTGAATTGGATTGTTTTCCACCACTTATTCACCCCCCTCTTAGTGGTTTATACCTGTAACAATTTGTATCAGAGTAGGTCCTTTGGTAAAGTCTTGATAACTTGAAGGAGATCCAAGGTACAATATGGGTAGCCATCAAATGTAAGGAGGATTTTCCAATACACAAGCACCAATGTTTAATGCATCTAATTATTATTTTTAGAGTGCAAGGATGAGGACCTATACCATGACCCTAGGGTTTGACACTTGGTAATCTATTATGGATGGTTATTCTGTTCCTACTATTTTTCCATCCAGTACTACAAATAAGAAGTTGCTTGAGAACAATTATAAGGAAATGAATGTTATCGATTGTGGTCTTTCAGATAATACACACACCAAGGAAATCCATTGCATATATACTATGGAAATGTGGGATAAATTTAAGACTATTTATGAATGAGATTTAAAGGTTAAGTTGGAAAAGTTGCATACTCATTGAATATAATTTGAGAGTCTCAAGATGAAGGAAGAAGATTATGTGGCATATTTTTTTTAGAGAGTTGATGAGATTGTAAACATTATCAGAGATCTTGGAGAGAATATTAAAGAAGCTACTATAGTTCAAAACGTATTAAGGTCTCTCTCTTTCTCAATATTAATTCTAAAGTATATATTGTAGAATAAAGTCATGATATTACTTAGTTAAAGATGGATGAATTAAATGGCATCCTTACTACCTATGAGATGAAAATAAATGATGATATATCACTAAAGAAGGAAGTAGAATTCAAGATAGAAATGAAGCCAAAGAAGAATTTTCAAGGTAATAAACTCAAGGAGGATGACACATCTGATATTGATGATGATGAATTAATTGCTTTGTTTACAAGGAAATTGAAAATAGGTTCAAGAAAGTATAAGGGTAAACTACCCTTTAAATGCTTCAATTGTGTAGAAGTAGGACATTTTGCCAACAAGTGCCCTCATAATCATAATAAGAATGATGATTAAGATCATGGTCAAGGTCATCATGATGGCAAGAGATCATTCAGGTCTGATAAAAGTAAAAAGGGATTCAAAAGGTTTGACAATAAGAAAAAGTACTTGAAGGACAAGAAGAGTCTCTACACCAAATAAGATTGTAGCTCATTAGATGAGCGTGAAGATAGTGATTCAAAGTATGATAATGAATATGATGGTCCTATTAAAAATGAAGACCTCTTCATGGTTGAGGAAGGCAATTTATCATATCAAAAGGATTTTATTTGGAGTTATTAAGATCATGATAAAGATGAGGTGGATTATGAGACTGAATTGATGAATGCTCTTGAAGAACTAAAGATTGAGAAGAATATTAAAAATAATATGAATTCTCAAATCAAGGACTATGAGGAGAAATTTAGTGTGTATGAAGCAAGAATGAATGAAGACACCAAGGAGCATGAAACTACAGTCATGTTTCTTAATTCTAATTTAGAATCTATGTCTGCATGTATAATATCCAAAGAATATGAATGTTCAAGGGATGTTTCTAAGATCATGTATTTGAAAACTGAGTTAGAGAAGTCTACAAGCAAGGTGAAATCATTTGTCAATTTTAATAAAAATTCTAATGATCTGGATAATCTCATAAAGAGTCAAAAGTATGCTAGTGATAGATCTAGATTAGGTTTTAATGAAGAGCCCAAAGTTGATTCTCAAGTTGACATGAAGGTCAATAACATCAAGGTGTTTTAACCCTTTAAGGTCACCACTTATTCAAGGAATGATGGTGTAAATAGATTGAAGACAAATTAGATTAGACAACTAAATCCCATGAGGTATGCAAGTTTCAATAGTTACTGTCATAAGGATAAAGAGTGTAGAAAACCTATTATAAATGAGTTTGCATAGAATGATGATGTGGGTCATCAGTCAAAAGGTTTGAAAAAATTTAAGTGCTTCAACTGTCTCGATGAGGTAATTCTACTAAGCATTTTCCAAATAAGGTAAGGCAAGGTGAGTCTTCTTTAAAAGGAGTAGTTTGTTTCAATTGTCAAAATAATGGACATATTTCAAGATTTTTTTCTAATCAGGAAAGTCATGATAAAATTATTGAAAAAAGTATAGTGTGCCTCAACTATCAATAAATAAGTCATATTACTAGATTATATAGGCAAAGGCCTACAATATAGAATAGGTTTAATCAGGATCCTAGTGATCCAGGTAACAATTTAGGTCATAATTCAGGTGACGGGTCCACTGGGGAGCTTTGTCAATTGATGATGGAACTTCTGGGATCCATAATTTTTACACTGTAGCTCTAATTGACTTATTGTTTGAACCGTTGGAAAGATAAGAATGAGGAGAACATGGTGAGATGGCATGCAGATTTTATAGATAAATTTTGATCTTAAAAACCCAATAGAAGTGACCCAAATTTCAATTTTAGTAGTGTAGTCTAAAAATAGTAAGTTTCTAAAAATAGTAATTCCTCAAATTTTGTATTGTTGTAAATCTTGGAAGTCAAACCAATTCATCTCCCTCGAGATTGGTGACCTTCCACATCCTCCATAGACATTAAAAACATGTATAAATGAAGATGTAACTTGAAATGGAAATCAGACATCTCTTCTCAGAGATAATCATATGTTTGGGTCTACAAATTTGATTAATAAAACATCTCTTCTTAGAGATAACATTATTTAAATTGTCTTATTATTTCTTGAATTATCTTTCAACCAAAGCTTTTAAATTTTTAGATCAGTGGTATCAGATTGGTTTTTCTTTAGAGTGTATGATCCTGAGGATGAGGTTGGATTATAGAAAGCTTGGGTGGAAAATAGAACTAGTAGACTATCCACCTATTCACTCTAAATGACTTCAAATGGTGGACAACATCGAGACATCCGATCATTTCAAGGAAATGGTGAATGAATCCCTCTAATAGTAGCAAGCATAGATGCTACAATAATTCTCTCAAATTCTCCAATAAATCTTGATTGAAAATTCTGGCTCCTCATCCACACCCCCACATCTTTTCAGTGCCCCAACACCCTTCAAGGTTTAGGTGAATTTTGATATCGCTACATTTTAAGGCAAAATCAATGCTACTATAGCAGAAAATTGGTTGGATCAATTGTCATCTTATTTTTTTATAAATAAATTCATCGATAAAGAGAAGATCACTTTTGCTCTTTTGAAAGCATCATTGCCTATCAAAAATTAGTGGGAAGTGTACAAAAATAGATTCAGTGCAGATGATATTGGCCTTGAGATGGAACCTACATGGGATGATTTCATAGAAGTTGTAAAGGAAGAATACTACCCCATTAGAGCATATGATGATCTATATATAGTGTATCAAAAACTTTACCAAGGTAAAAAATAGTCTACTTAAGATTACATTGACATTTTTCATTCTCTATCTGTGAGATTGGGCATCCAAGAAAGTGAGAAACATAAGGTTCTCAAATACCATGGCATACTATAATGGTACATATAGGGAGAAATGAAAGTCTTCAATTTGGAAACCCTTGGTGAAGTGTACAAGTTCATAATAAAGATTGAGTAGAAGCATGGAAGAATGAATACAAAGAGTCAGCCTTCAAAATAGAAAAGTGACAAAGAAGGTCAAACACGAGGCCAAAATTGGAAACAAAAGGAAAGAAAGACTGGGAAGTGGTGTGATTATCACAAATCTAGAACTCACTCCAAAGAATAATGTCAAGCCATCAAGTCCCTACATCCTAATTCACAATCCTCAATATCCACTACTCTACCTCATACAAACCCTACAGTCGAAGAGGTTGAAGAAGAGATTATAGATGTTGAGCCCAAAGCCATTGTTGCTTCATTATAGACCCATGAGGAGAGGCTAAATGACAAGGAAAGGTTATTTCACTCTAAATCATGGGTGAAAGGTAAGCCTCTACATTTAATTCTTGATAGTGGAAGTCAAAAGAATTTAATCTCTGCTAATGTTGTAAAAAGCCTAAATCTATCCATGAAGCCTCACCTAAAACCATATAGTATTGGATGGTTGAGTCTAGGGAGAAACCTCCATGTCACCCACTAATGTCTTCTCTCATATGCAATAAAACCTTTCCAAGACGAGGTCTTATGTGATGTGGTCAATTTAGATGTTTGTGATGTACTCTTTGGTCAACCATTCATGAATGATCAACATGGCATATATGAATCAAGAACTCAAAGGATTACTCTCACTCTTGGAACATGGCACTATAGGGTACTAGAGGTACCACCTTTTACATCTGTCTCTCTGATTAGTGCCAAGAAATTTGTTCTCATGGTGATCAAGCCACAAGAATCCAAAAAGGTTGGTGTTTTAGCCCTGAATACACAATAAACACAATAATAGAATCAAATAGATACCAAGATAAATAAGTTCATGTCCTTCCATCCACAGACTGATGGTCAGATAGAAATGGTGAACAATCGAGCCCTACATAGTTTCATAAATCACAGTCCATTCCAAGTATGCACTGAGAATCAAATCAAAGTACAACTACCACACTTGATGAATAATATTAATGTAATGGGGACCATTTATTCTCAAGGAGTGAGGAATGATCTGGGTAACAATTCAGGTGACAATTCAGGTGATGGGTCCACTCCAATTGATGATGGAACTTCTGGGAGCCATAACTTTTGCACTATAGCTCCAATTAACTCACTGATTGAACCATTGGAAAGATAATAATGAGAAGAATGTGGTGAGATGGCATGAAAATTTTGTCAATGAAGTTTGACCCTTGAAAACCCAATTTAAGTGCCCCAAATTTCAATTTTAGTAGTGTAGTCTACAAATAGTAAGTTTATAAAAATAGTAATTCCTCAAATTCTATATTGTTGTAAATATTAGAAGTTGAACCAATTCATTTCTCTCAAGATTAGTGACCTTAAACATCCTCCCCACACCTTCAAAACATGCATAAATTAATATTTAACCCAAAATGGAAATTAGACATCTCTTCTTTGAGATAAGCATATGTTTGGGTCTACAAATTTGATCAATAAAATATCTCTTCTCAGAGATAGAATTATTTGAATTGTCTTGTTATTATTTCTTGAATTATCTTTCAACCAAATATTTTCTAGTTTTGGATTAGTGGTATCAGAGTAGTTTGTCTTTAGAGTGTATGATCCCAAGGATGAGGTCAGATTACAGGAAGCTTGGGTGGAAAATAGAACCAGTAGACTATCCACCTATTCGCTCCAAATGACTTCAAATGGTGGATAACATCGATACATCCAATATATTTAAGGAAATGCTAAATGAAGCCCTCTAATAGTATCAAGTACATATGTTACAACAATTCACTCAAATTCTCCAAAAAATCTTGATGGAAAATTTTGACTCCTCATCTACACCCCCACATCATTTTAGTGCCCCAACACCCTTCAAGATTCAGGTGAATTTTTATATCCCTATATTTGAAGGCAAAATCAAAGCTAATTCAATATAAAATTGGTTGGATCAGATCAATTTTCATCTTGGTTGGATCAATTGTCACTTTTGATATTTTGAAAGCATCATTGCCTATTCAAAAATAGATTCAGTGCAAATGATATTAGCCTTGAGATGGAACCTAACTAGGATGATTTCATAGAATCTATAAAGGAAGAATACTACTCCATTAGAGCATTTGATGATCTGTATATAGAGTGGCAACAACTTTGCCAAGGTAAGGAATAGTTTGTTCAAGATTACACTGACATTTTTCATTCTCTATCTATGAGATTGGGCATCTAAGAAAGTGAGAAACACAAAGTTCTCAAATATCGTGGCAAACTACAATGGTACATTTGGGGAGAAATGGAACTTTTCAAATTGGAAACCCTTGGTGAAGCGTACAAGTTCAAAGTAAAGATTAAGTAGAAGCATGGAAGAATGAATACGAAGAGTCAGCCTTCAAATGGAAAAGTGACAAAGAAGGTCAAACATGAGGCCAAAATTGGAAGCAAAAGGAAAGAAAGAATGGGAAATGGTGTGATTATCACAAATTTAGAACTCACTCCAAAGACAAATGTCAAGCCATCAAGTCCCTACTTTTTGAATCATAATCCTCAACATCCACTACTCTACCTCATACAGACCCTACAGTCAAAGAGGTTGAAGAAGAGATTATATATTTTGAGATCGAAGCCATTATTTCCTCATCATAGACCCATGAGGAGAGGATAGACGATAAGGAAAGGTTATTTCACTCTAAATTATGGGTGAAAGGTAAGCCTCTACATTTCATTCTTGATAATGAAAGTCAAAAGAATTTAATCTCTTCTAATGTTGTGAAAAGACTAAATCTATCCATGAAGCCTCACCTAAAACCATACAGTATTAAATGGTTGAGTCTAAGGAGAAACCTCCGTGTCACCCACCAATGTCTTCTCTCATATGCAATAAAACCTTTCCAAGATGAGGTCTTATGTGATGTGGTCAATTTAGATGTTTGTGATGTACTCTTTGGTCAACCATTCAAGAATGATCAACATGGCATCTATGAATCAAGAACTCAAAGGATTACTCTCACTCTTGAAACATGGCGCTATAGGGTACCAAAGGTACCACCTTTTACATTTGTCTCTCTGATTAGTGCCAAGAAATTTGTTCTCATGGTTGTCAAGCCATAAGAATCCAAAAGGGTTGATGTTGTAGCATTGAATACATAAATAATATAAAAACATAATCAAATAGATACCAAGATAAATAAGTTCATGGCCTTCCATCCATAGACTGATGGTTAGATAGAAATGGTGAACAATCGAGCCCTACATAGTTCCATAAATCACAGTCCATTCCAAGTATGCATCAAGAATCAAATCAAAGTACCACTACCACAGATGATGAAAAATATTGATGAAATAGGGACCATTGCTTCTCAAGGAGGGAAGAATGATCTGGGTAGCAATTCATGGGACAATTTAGGTGATGGGTCCACTCTAATTGATGATGGAACTTCTGGGAGCCATAACTTTTATACCGTATCTCTAATTGACTCACCGTTTGAACTGTTGGAAAGATAAGAATGAGGAAAACATTGTGAGATGGCATGGAGATTTATTCAATTAATTTTGATCCCCAAAAACCCAATTTAAGTGCCCCAAATTTTAATTTTAGTAGTGTAGTCTAAAAATAGTAAGTTTCTAAAAATAGTAATTCCTCAAATTTTGTATTGTTGTAAATCTTGTAAGTTAAACTAATTCATCTCTCTCAAGATTGGTGACCTTCCACATCTTCCCCACACCTTCAAAACATGTATAAATTAATATTTAACCAAAATTTAAATTAGACATCTCTTCTCAGAGATAAACATATGTTTGGGTCTACAAATTTGATCAATAAAACATCTCTTCTCAAAGATAACATTATTTAAATTGTCATGTTATTATTTCTTGAACTATGTTTCAACGAAATATTTTTGAGTTTTGGATCAATGGTATTAGAGTGGTTTGTATTTAGATGTATGATCCTAAGGATGAGGTCAGATTACAGGAAGCTTGGGTGGAAAATATAACTAGTAGACTATCCAACTATTCACTCTAAAAGACTTCAAATGGTAGACAACACCGAGACATCCAATCCTTTCAAGGAAATGGTGATTGAAGCCCTCCAACAGCAACAAGCACAGATGCTAGAATAATTCTCTCAAATTCTCTAATAAATCTTGATGGGAAATTTTGGCTCTTCATTTGCACCCCCACATCTTTTTAGTGCCCCAAAACCTTTCAAGGTTCTGGTGAATTTTGATACCCTTATATTTGAAGGTAAAATCAATGTTGATGCATTAGAAAATTGGTTAGATCAATTTTCATCTTATTTTTCTATAAATAAATTTAACAATAATGAGATCACTTTTTCTCTTTTCAAAGCATCATTGCCTATCAAAAATTGGTGGGAAGTGTATAAAAAGAGATTCAATGCGAATGATATTGGCCTTGAGATGGAACCTACCTAGGATGATTTCGTAGAAGTTGTAAAGGAAGAATACTACCCCATTGGAGCATATGACGATATTTATATAGAGTGGCAACAACTTTGCCAAGGTAAAGAATAGTCTATTTAAGATTACATTGGCATTTTTCATTCTCTATCTATGGGATTGGGCATCCAAGAAAGTGAGAAACACAAGGTTCTCAAATACCATGGTAGACTATAATGATACATATGGGGAGAAATTGAACTCTTCAATTTGGAAACCCTTGGTGAATCGTACATGTTTGCAGTAAAGATTGAGTAGAAGCATTGAAGAATAAATACAAGCGTACAAGCATACTCATCATTTGAAATGTTGAAAAGCTAAGAATGAGGAGAAAAAAGTGAGAAGGCATGGATATTTTATCGATTAAGTTTGATCTCCGAAAACTCAATGGAAGTGCCCCAAATTTCAATTTTAGTAGTGCAATATAAAAATAGTAAGTTTCCTAAAAAATAGTAATTCCTTGAATTCTATATTATTGTAAATCTTGGAAGTCAAACCAATTCATCTCTCTTGAGATTGGTGACCTTCCAAATCCTCCCCATAACTTCAAAACATGTATAAATGAAGATGTAACCCAAAATGGAAATCAGACATCTCTTCTCAGAGATAAGCATATGTTTAGATTTGCAAATTTAATCAATAAAACATCTCTTCTCAGAGATAGCATTATTTGAATTGTCTTGTTATTATTTCTTGAATTATATTTCAAATAAAGCTTTTTGAGTTTTGAATTAGTGGTATCAGAGTGGTTTGTCTTTAAAGTGTATGATCCTGAGGATGAGGTAAGATTATAGAAAGCTTAGGTTGAAAATAGAACCAACAGACTATCCACCTATTCGCTCCAAATGACCTCAAATGGTGGATAACACTAAGGCATCCGATCCTTTCAAGAAAATGGTGAATGAAGCCCTCCAATAGTAGTAAATGTAGATTCTATAATAATTTTCTCAAATTTTCCAACAAATCTCGATGGGAAATTTTGGCTCCTCATCTGTGCCCCCACATCCTTTTAATGCCCCAACACACTTCAAGGTTCAAGTGAATTTTCATATCCCTACATTTGAAGGCAAAATCAATGTTGATGTAGAGAAAATTGGTTGGATCAATTGTCATCTTATTTTTTCTATAAATAAATTCATCGATAAAGAGAAGATCACTTTTTCTCTTTTGGAAGCATCATTGCCTGTCAAAAATTGGTGGGAAGTGTACAAAAAGAGATTCAGTGCAAATGATATTGACCTTGAGATAGAACCTACTTGGGATGATTTCATAGAAGTTGTAAAGGAAGAATACTACCCCATTGGAGCATATGACATTCTAAATATAGAGTGGCAACAAATTCACCAAGGTAAGGAATAGTCTATTCAAGATTACACTGACATTTTTATTCTCTATCTACGAGATTGGGCATCCAAGAAAGTAAGAAACACAAGGTTTGTAAATACTATAGTAGACTACAATGGTACATATGGGGAGAAATGGAACTTTTCAATTTGGAAACCTTTGGTGAAGCGTACAAGTTCATAGTAAAGATTGAGCAAAAGAATGGTAAAATGAATATGAAGAGTCAACCTTCAAAATAGAAAAGTGAAAAAGAAGGTCAAACATGAGGCTAAAATTGGAAGCAAAAGGAAGAAAAGATTGGGAAGTGGTGTGATTATCACAAATTTAGAACTCACTCCAAAGAATAATCTCAAGCCATCAAGTCCTTACTTTCTAAGTCACAATCCTCAACATCCACCGCTCTACCTCATACAGACCCTATAGTAAAAGAGGTTAAAGAAGAGATTATAGATGTTGAGCCCGAAGCTAGTGTTACTTCATCATAGACCCATGAAGAGAGGTTAGATGACAAGGAAAGGTTGTTTCACTCTAAATTATGGGTGAAAGGTAAGCCTCTTCATTTCATTCTTGATAGTGGAAGTCAAAAGAATTTAATCTCTACTAATGCTATGAAAAGCATAAATCTATTCATGAAGCCTCACCCAAAACCATACAGTATTGGATGGTCGAGTCCAGGGAGAAATCTTCAAGTCACCCACTAATGTCTTCTCTCATATGCAATAAAACCTTTCCAAGATGAGGTTTTATGTGATGTGGTCAATTTAGATGTTTGTGATGTACTTTTTAGTTAGCCATTCATGTATGATTGACATGGCATCTATGAATCAAGAACTCAAAGGATTACTCTCACTCTTGGAACATGGTGCTATAGGGTAATAAAGGTACCACTTTCTACATCTATCTATCTAATTAGTGCCAAGAAACTTGTTCTCATGGTGGTCAAGCCACAAGAATCCAAAAGGGTCGATGTTGCATCCCTGACTACACAAACAACACAACAATAGAATCAAATAGATACCAAGCTAAGGAAGTCCATGGCCTTCCATCTATAGACTGATGGTCAGATAGAAATGGTGAACAATTGAGTGCTACATAGTTCCATAAATTACAATCCATTCCAAGTATGCATCGAGAATCAAATAAAAGTACAAATACCACACTTGATGAAAAATATTGATGAAATGGGGACCATTGCTTCTCATAGAGGGAGGAATGATCCAAGTAATAATTCAAGTGATAATTCAAGTGATAGGTCCACTCCAATTGATGACAAAACTTTTGGGAGCCATAACTTTTATACAGTAGCTCCAATTGACTCACCGTTTAAACCGTTAGAAAGATAAGAATGAGGAAAAAGTGATGAGATGGCATGGAGCTATGCTCAATGAATTTTGACCCTTAAAAATCCAAAGAAAGTTCCCTAAATTTCAATTTTAGTAGTGCAGTCTAAAAATAGTTAGTTTCTAAAAATAGTAATTCCTCAAATTTTGTATTGTTATAAATCTTTGAAGTCAAACCAATTCATCTTCCTCAAGGTTGGTGACCTTACACATCATCCCCACACCTTAAAAACATGTATAAATGAATATGTAACCTAAGATATAAATTAGACATCTCTTCTCAGAGATAAGCATATGTTTGGGTCTACAAATTTGATCAATAAAACATCTCTTCTCAGAGATAACATTATTTGAATTGTCTTATTATTTCTTGAATTATCCTTCAACCAAATGTTTTCAAGTTTTTCATTAGTGGTATTAGAGTGGTCTATCTTTAGATTGTATGATCCCAAGGATGAGGTCAAATTACAAGAAGCTTGGGTAGAAAATAGAACCAACACACTATCCACCTATTCACTCCAAATGACTTCAAATGGCAGACAATACTGAGACATCTGATCCTTTCAAGGAAATGGTAAATGAAGCCCTCCAATAGTAGCAAGTTTATATGCTACAACAATTCACAAAAAAATTTCAACAAATCTTGATGGGAAATTTTGGCTCCTCATCTACACCCCCACATCCTTTCAGTGCCCCATCACCTTTCAAGATTCAGGTGAATTTTGATATCCCTACATTTAAAGGAAAAATCAATGCTGATGTGGTAGAAAATTGGTTGGATCAATTGTCATCTTATTTTTTTGTAAATAAATTCATCAATAAAGAGAAGATCACTTTTGCTCTTTTGAAAGCATCATTGCCTATCAAAAATTGGTGAGAAGTGTACAAAAATAGATTCAATGTAGATGATATTGGCCTTGAGATGGAACCTATCTGGGATGATTTTATAGAAGCTATAAAGGAAGATTACTACCCCATTTGAGCATATGATGATCTATATATAGAGTGGCAACAACTTCACCAAGGTAAGGAATAGTCTGTTCAAGATTACACTGACATTTTTTATTCTCTATCTATGAGATTGGGCATCCAAGAAAGTGAGAAACACAAGGTTATCAAATACCATGGTGGATTACAATGGTACATATGGGGAGAAATAGAACTCTTCAATTTGGAAACCCTTGGTGAAATGTATAAGTTCAAAATAAAGATTGAGCAAAAGTATGGAAGAATGAATACAAAGAGGCAGCCTTCAAAGTGGAAAAGTGACAAAGAAGGTCAAACATGAGGCCAAAATTAGAAGCCAAAGGAAGGAAATATTGGGAAGTGGAGTGATTATCATAAATCTAAAACTCACTCCAAAGAAGAATGTCAAGCCATCAAGTCCCTGATTTCCAAGTCACAATCCTCAACATCCACTTTTCTACCTCATATAGACCCTACAGTTGAAGAGGTTAAAGAAGATATTATAGATGTTGAGCCTAAATCTAGTGTTGCTTCATCATAGACCCATGAGGAGAGGCTAGATGACAAGGAAAGGTTGTTTCACTCTAAATTATGGGTGAAAGGTAAGCCTCTACATTTAATTCTTGATAGTGGAAGTCAAAATAATTTAATCTCTATTAATGTTGTGAAAAGCCTAAATATATCCATGAAAACTCACCTAGAACCATACAGTATTGGATGGTTGAGTCTAGGGAGAAACCTCCATGTCACCCACCAATATCTTCTCTCATATGCAATAAAACTTTTCCAAGATGAGGTCTTATGTGATGTGGTCAATCTATATGTTTGTGATGTACTCTTTAGTCAACCATTCATTTATGATCAACATGGAATCTATGAATCAAGAACTCAAAGGATTACTCTCACACTTAGAACACAGTGCTACAGGGTACCAGAGGTACCACCTTCTACATCTGTCTCTCTTATTAGTGCCAAGAAATTTATTCTCATGGTGGTCAAGCCACAAGAATTAAAAAGGGTTGATGTTACAGCCTTGACTAAAAAACAAAAAAAAATTGAATAAAATAGATACCAAGATAAATAATTGCATATCCTTCCATCCATAGACTGATGGTCAGACAAAAATGGTGAACAATTGAGCCCTGTATAGTTCCATAAATCATAGTCTATTCCAAGTATGCATCGAGATTAAAATCAAATTACAACTGCCACACTTGATAAAAAAATCTTGATACAATGGGGACCATTGCTTATCAAGGAGGGAAGAATGATCCAAGTAATAATTCAAGTGACAATTCAGGTGATGGGTCCACTCCAATTGATGACAGAACTTCTGGGAGCCATAACTTTTGCATTGTAGCTCTAATTGACTCGTCGTTTGAACCATCAGAAATCTAAGAATGAGGAGAAAGTGGTGAGATGGCATGTAAATTTTATTAATGATGTTTTACCCCTAAAAACCCAATGGAAGTGCCCCAAATTTCAATTTTAGTAGTGTAGTCTAAAAATAGTAAGTTTCTAAAAATAGTAATTCCTCAAATTTTGTATTGTTGTAAATCTTAGAAGTCAAACCAATTCATCTCCCTTTAGATTGGTGACCTTACACATCCTACCCACACCTTAAAAACATATATAAATGAAGATGTAACCTAAAATGTAAATTAGACATCTCTTCTCAGAGGTAAGCATATATTTGGGTTTGCAAGTTTGATCGATAAAACATCTCTTCTTAGAGATAGCATTATTTAAATTATCTTGTTATTATTTCTTGAATTATATTTCAACCAAATATTTTTGAGTTTTAAATTAGTGGTATCAAAGTGGTTTGTCTTTAGAGTGTATGATCCTGAGGACAAGGTAAGATTATAAGAAGCTTGGGTGGAAAATAGAACTAGGAGACTATCCACCTATTCACTCCAAATGACTTCAAATGGTGGACAACACTGAGACATCCGATCCTTTCAAGGAAATGATGAATGAATCATTCCAACAATAGCAAGTGTAGATTCTACAATAATTTTCTCAAATTCAAAAATAAATCTCGATGGCAAATTATAGCTCCTTATCCACACCCCTACATTCTTTCAGTGCCCCAACACCCTTCAAGGTTTAGGTGAATTTTGATATCCCTACATTTGAAGGAAAAATCAATGTTGATTTAGTATAAAATTGGTTGGATAAATTATCATCTTATTTTTTTATAAATAAATTCATTGATAAAGAGAAGATCACTTTTCATCTTTTGAAAGCATCATTGCCTGTCAAAAATTAGTGGGAAGTGTACAAAAAGAGATTCAGTGTAGATGATATTGGCCTTGAGATGGAACCTAATTGGGATGATTTCATAAAAGCTATAAAGAAATAATACTACCCCATTGGATCATATGATGATCTATATATAGAGTGGAAATAACTTTGCCAAGGTAAGGGACAGTCTGTTCAAGATTACACTAACATTTTTCATTCTTTATGTACGAGATTGGGCATCCAAGAAAGTGAGAAACACAAGGTTATCAAATACCATGGTAGACTACAATGGTACATATGGGGAGAAATAGAACTCTTCAATTTAGAAACCCTTAGTGAAGCGTATAATTTGACAATAAAGATGAGCAAAAGCATGGAAGAATGAATATGAAGAGTCAGCATTCAAAATGGAAAAGTGACAAAGAAGGCCAAACACGAGGCTAAAATTAGAAGAAAAAGGAAGGAAAGAATGGGAATTGGTATGATTATGACAAATATGGAACTCACTCCAAAGAATAAGTCAAACCATCAATTCCCTAATTTTTGAGTCATAATCCTTAACATCCACTGCTCTATCTCATATAGACCCTGTAGTCAAAGAGGTTGAAGGAGAGATTATAGATGCTAAGCTAAAATCCATTGTTGCTTCATCAAAGACCCATGATGAGAGGTTAGATGACAATTTTTTTTTTGTTTCACTCTAAATTATGGGTGAAAGGTAAGCCTCTGCATTTCATTCTTGATAGTGGAAGTCAAAATAATTTAATCTCTACTAATGTTGTGAAAAGCCTAAATATATCCATGAAGCCTCACTTAAAACCATACAACATTGGATGGTTGAGTCTAGGGAGAAACCTCCATGTCACCCACCAATGTCTTCTCTCATATGCAATAAAACCTATCCAAGATGAGGTCTTATATGAAGTGGTCAATCTAGATGTTTGTGATGTACTCTATGGTGAGCCATTCATGTATGATCAACATGGCATCTATGAATTAAGAACTCAAAGGATTACTCTCACTCTTGAAACATGGTGTTATAAGGTATTAGAGGTACCACCTTCTACATTTGTCTCTCTAATTATTTCCAAGAAATTTGTTCTCATGGTGGTCAAGCCACAAGAATCCAAAAGGGCTGATGTTGCAGCCCTAACTACACAAACAACACAACAATAGAATAAAATAGATACCAAGGTATAAACTTTCATGGCCTTCCATCCATAGATTGAAGGTCAGACATAAATGGTGAACAATCAAGCCCTACACAATTTCATAAATCACAGTCCATTCTGAATATGTATCGAGAATCAAATCAAAGTACAACTACAAAACTTGATGAAAAATCTTGATGCAATGGGGAACATTTATTCTCAAAGAGGGAGGAATGATCCGGTTATCAATTTTGATGATAATTCAGGTGATGGGTCCACTTTAATTGATGATGGAACTCCTGGGATCCATAACTTTTTCATAGTAGCTCCAATTGACTCACCCTTTGAACCATTGGAAAGCTAAGAATGAGGAGAACGTGGTGAGATGGCATGAATATTTTCTTGATGAAGTTTAACCCCTAAAAACCCAATGGAATTGCCTCAAATTTCAATTTTAGTAGTGCAGTCTAAAAATTGAAATTAGACATCTCTTCTCAGAGATAAGCATATGTTTGGGTCTGCAAATTTGATCAATAAAACATCTCTTCTCAGAGATAACATTATTTGAATTGTCTTATTATTGTTTCTTGAATTATCTTTCAAACAAATATTTTTGTGTTTTGGATCAGTGGTATCAAAGTGTTTTGTCTTTAGAGTGTATGATCCTAAGGATAAGGTCAGATTATAAGAAGCTTGGGTAAAAAATAGAACCAGTAGACTATCCACCTATTCACTTTAAATGACTTCAAATAGCAGATAACACTAAGACATCCGATCCTTTCAAGGAAATGGTTAATGAAGCCCTCAAATAGCATTAAGTGCAGATGCTAATAAAATTTACTCAAATTCTCCAACAAATCTTGATGGGAAATTCTAGCTCCTCATTCACACTGCCACATCCTTTCAGTTCCCCAACACCCTTCAAAATTCAAGTGAATTTTGATATCCCTACATGTGAAGGAAAAATCAATGTTGATGTAGTAGAAAATTGGGTGGATCAATTGTCATCTTATTTCTCTATAAATAAATTCACTGATAAATAGAAGATCACTTTCTCTCTTTTCAAAGCATCATTCCCTGTCAAAAATTAGTCGAAAGTGTACAAAAAGAGATTCAGTGTAGATGATATTGGCCTTGAGATGGAACCTACCTGGGATGATTTTATAGAATCTATAAAGGAATAATACTACCCAATTGGAGCATATGATGATCTGTATATAGAGTGGTAACAACTTCACCAAGGTAAGGAATAGTCTGTTCAAGATTACACTGACATTTTTCATTCTATGTCTGTGAGATTAAGTATCTCAGAAAGTGAGAAACATAAGGTTATCAAATACCATGGTTGATTACAATGGTACATATAGTGAGAAATGGAAATCTTCAATTTGGAAACCCTTGGTGAAGCGTACAAGTTTAGATTAAAGATTGAGCAGAAGCATGGAAGAATGAATACGAAGAGTCAGCCTTCAAAATGGAAAAGTGACAAAGAAGGTCAAACACAAGGCTAAAATTGGAAGCAAAAGGAAGGAAAGACTAGAAAGTGGTGTGATTATCACAAATCTGGAACTCACTCCAAATAAAAATGTCAAGCCATCAAGTCCTTGCTTTCTGAGTCATAATCTTCAGCATCCACTGCTCTACCTCATACAGACCCTACAATTGAAGAGGTTGAAGAAGAGATTATAGATGTTAAGATTGAAGCCATTATTTTTTCATCATAGACCCATGAGGAGAGGTTAGATGATAAGAAAATATTATTTCACTCTAAATTATGGGTGAATGGTAAGCCTCTGCATTTCATTCTTCATAGTGGAAGTCAAAAGAATTTAATCTTTAATAATGTTGTGAAAAGCCTAAATATATCCATGAAGCCTCACCTAAAACCATAAAATATTGGATGGTTGAGTCCAGGGAGAAACCTCTGTGTCACCCACCAATGTCTTTTCTCATATGCAATAAAACCTTTCCAAGATGAGGTCTTATATGAAGTGGTCAATCTAGATGTTCATGATGTAATATTTGGTTAGCCATTCATGTATGATTGACATGGCATATATGAATTAATAACTTGAAGGATTACTCTCAATCTTGAAACATGGTGCTACAAGGTACCAGAGGTACCACCTTCTACATCTGTCTCTCTGATTAGTGCCAAGAAATTTGTTCTCATGGTGGTCAAGCCACAAGAATCCAAAAGGGTTAATGTTGCAGCCCTAACTACACAAAAAACAAAATAATAGAATCAAATAGATACCAAGATAAAAATGTTCATGGCCTTCCATCCATAGATTGAAGGTTAGATAGAAATGGTGAACAATCGAGCCCTGCACAATTCCATAAATCATAGTGCATTCCAAGTATGCATCGAAAATCAAATCAAAGTACAACTACCACACTTGATAAAAAAATATTTATGCAATGGGGAAAATTAATTCTCAAGGAGGGAGTAATGATCCAAGTAAAAATTTAGATGATAATTCAAGTGATGGGACCACTTCAATTGATGATGGAACTCGCGGGATCCATAACTTTTGTACAGTAGCTCCAATTGACTCGCCCTTTGAACTATTGGAAAGCTAAGAATGAGGAGAATGTAGTGAGATGGAATGGATCTTTTCTTGATGAATTTTGACCCCTTAAAACCCAATAGAAGTGCCCCAAATTTCTATTTTAGTAGTGTAGTCTAAAAATAGTAAGTTTTTAAAAATAGTAATTCCTCAAATTTTGTATTGTTGTAAATCTTAGAAGTCAAAAAAATTCATCTCCCTCAAGATTGGTGACCTTCCACATCCTCACCATACCTTCAAAACACGTATAAATGAAGATGTAACCCAAAATGGAAATCAGACATCTCTTCTCAGAGTTAAGCATATGTTTAGGTTTGCAAATTTGATCAATAAAACATCTCTTCTCAGAGATAACATTATTTGAATTGTCTTGTTATTATTTCTTTAATTATATTTCAAATAAATATTTTTGAGTTTTGAATTAGTGGTATCAGAGCGGTTTGTCTTTAGAGTGTATGATCCTGAGGATGAGGTAAGATTATAGAAATCTTAGGTCAAAAATAGAACCAATAGACTATCCACTTATTCGCTCCAAATGACCTCAAATGGTGGATAACACTAAGACATCTGATCCTTTCAAGAAAATGGTGAATGAATCCCTCCAATAGTAGCAAGTGCAGATGCTAAAATAATTCACTCAAATTTTCCAACAAATCTCGATGAGAAATTTTGGCTCCTCATCTGCACCCCCACATCCTTTCAATGCCATAACACCCTTCAAGGTTCAGGTGAATTTTGATATCCCTACATTTGATATACATACCCCTAAAAACCCAATGGAATTGCCCCAAATTTCAATTTTAGTAGTGCAGTCTAAAAATTGAAATCAAACATCTCTTCTCAGAGATAAGCATATGTTTGGGTTTGCAAATTTGATCAATAAAACATCTCTTCTTAAAGATAGAATTATTTGAATTATCTTGTTATTGTTTTTTGAATTATCTTTCAACCAAAGATTTTTGAGTTTTGGATCAGTGGTATCAGAGCAGTTTGTCTTTAGAGTGTATGATCTTGAGGACAAGGTCAGATTACAGGAAGCTTGGGTAAAAATTAAAACTAGCAGACTATCCACCTATTCACTCTAAATGACTTCAAATGGTAGACAACACCAAGACATCTAATCCTTTCAAGGAAATTGTGAATGAATCCCTCCAACTATAGTAAGCTTAGATGGTATAACAATTCACTCAAATTCTCCAACAAATCTTGATGGGAAATTATGGCTCCTCATTCACACCCTCACATCCTTTCAATTCCCTAACACCCTTCAAGATTCATGTGAATTTTGATATCCCTATATTTGAAGGCAAAATCAATGCTGATGTAGTATAAAATTGGTTGGATCAATTGTCATCTTATTTTTCTATAAATAAATTCACCGATAAAGAGAAGATCACTTTCTCTCTTTTGAAAGCATCATTACCTATCAAAAATTGGTGGGAAGTGTACAAAAAGAAATTTAGTGTAGATGATATTGGCCTTGAGATAGATCCTACCTAGGATGATTTCATAAAAGCTATAAATTAAGAATACTACCTCATCGGATCATATGAAGATCTATATATAGAGTGGCAACAGCTTTGCCAAGGTAAGGAACAATCTATTCAAGATTACACTGACATTTTTCATTCTTTATCTGTGAGATTGGACATCCAAGAAATTGAGAAACACAAGGTTCTCAAATACCATGGCAGAATACAATGGTACATACCAGGAGAAATGGAACTCTTCAATTTGGAAACCCTTGGTGAAGTGTACAAGTTCACAATAAAGATTGAGCAGAATCATGGAAGAATGAATACGAAGAGTTGGCCTTCAAAATAGAAAAGTGACAAAGAAGGTCAAACACAAGGCTAAAATTAGAAGCAAATACTAGGAAGTGGTGTGATTATCACAAATATGGAACTCACTCCAAATAAAAATGTCAAGCCATCAAGTCCCTTCTTTTTGAGTCATAATCCTCAACATCCACTACTCTACCTCATACAGACCCTGTAGTCAAAGAGGTTGAATAATAGATCATAGCTGCTAAGCCCAAAGCCATTATTTCTTCATCACAGACCCATGAGGAGAGGTTAGACAATAAAATAAGGTTATTTCACTCTAAATTATTAGTGAAAGGTAAGCCTCTACATTTCATTCTTGATAGTGGAATTCAAAAGAATTTAATCTCTTCTAATGTTGTGAAAAGCCTAAATCTATCCATGAAGCCTCACCTAAAACCATAAAGTATTAGATGATTGAGTCTAGGGAGAAACCTCCAAGTCGTCCACCAATGTCTCCTCTCATATGCAATAAAACCTTTCCAAGATGAGGTTTTATATGCAGTGGTCAATCTAGATTTTTATGATGTAGTCTTTGGTTATCCATTCATGTATGATCGACATGGAATCTATGAATTAATAAATTCAAGGATTACTCTTACTCTTGGAACATGGTGTTATAGGGTACCAGAGGTACCACCTTTTACATCTGTCTCTCTAATTAGTGTTAAGAAATTTGTTCTTATGGTGGCCAAGCTGCAAGAATCCTAAAGGGTCGATGTTGCAACCCTAACTACATAAAAAACATAGCAATAGAATCAAATAGATACCAAGCTAAAATCATTCATGGCCTTCCATCCATAGACTAAAGGTTAGATAGAAATAGTGACCAATCGAGCCCTGCATAGTTCCATAAATCACATTCCATTCTAAGTATGCATCGAGAATAAAATAAAAGTACAACTACCACACTTGATAAAAAAATATTGATGCAATGTGGACCATTGATTCTCAAGGAGGGAGGAATAATTTGGGTAAAAATTTAGATGATAATTAAAGTGATGGGTCCACTCCAATTGATTATGGAAATCCTAAGAGCCATAACTTTTGCACAGTAGCTCCAATTGACTCACCCTTTGAACCGTTGGAAAGATAATAATGAGGAGAATGTAGTGAGATGGCATGGATATTTTATTTATGAAGTTTGACCAATGAAAACCCAATGGAAGTGCCCCCAATTTCAATTTTAGTAGTGCAGTCTAAAAATAGTAAGTTTTTAAAAATAGTAATTCCTTGAATTTTGTATTGTTGTAAATCTTGGAAGTTAAACCAATTCATCTCCCTCGAGATTGGTGACCTTCCACATCCTCCCCATACCTTCAAAACATGTATAAATGAAGATGTAACCCAAAATGGAAATCAAACATCTCTTCTTAGAGATAAGCATATGTTTGGGTCTACAAATTTGATCAATAAAACATCTCTTCTCAGAGTTAACATTATTTGAATTGTCTTGTTATTATTTCTTGAATTATTTTTCAACCAAAGATTTTCAAGTTTTGGATCAGTGGTATCAGAGTGGTTTGTCTTTAGAGTGTATGATCTTGAGGATGAGGTTAGATTACAAGAAGCTTGAGTAAAAAATAGAACTAGAAAACTATCCACCTATTTCCTCCAAATGACTTCAAATGGTGGACAACACTGAGACATCTGATCCTTTCAAGGAAATGGTGAATGAAGCCCTCAAAAAATAGTAAGCATAGATGCTACAAAAAGTCACTCAATCTCTAAAAAATCTCAATGGGAAATGTTGGCTCCTCATTTTCACCCCCACATCCTTTTAGTTCCCCAACACCCTTCAAGATTCAAGTGAATTTTGATATCCCTATATTTGAAGGCAAAATCAATGCTGATGTAGTAGAAAATTGGTTGGATCAATTATCATCTTATTTTTATATAAATAAATTCATTGATAAAGATAAGATCACTTTTTCTCTTTTGAAAGCATCATTGCCTGTCAAAAATTGGTGGGAAGTGTACAAAAAGAGA
This sequence comes from Torreya grandis, assembly GCA_037957365.1. Classification (NCBI taxonomy): domain Eukaryota; kingdom Viridiplantae; phylum Streptophyta; class Pinopsida; order Cupressales; family Taxaceae; genus Torreya; species Torreya grandis. Next base: position 592,200 of record JARHVA010001019.1, read on the forward strand.
TTCAGTGTAGATGATAGTGGCCTTGAGATGGAACCTACATGGGATAATTTCATAGAAGCTGTAAAGGAAGAATACAACCCAATTGGAGCATATGATGATCTATATATAGAGTGACAACAACTTCACTAAGGTAAGGAATAGTCTGTTCAAGATTACACTGACATTTTTCATTCTATGTCTGTGAGATTGGGTATCTAAGAAAGTGAGAAATACAAGGTTATCAAATACCATGGAAAATTACAATGGTACATACAGGGAGAAATGGAACTCTTTAATTTTGAAACCCTTGGTGAAGCATACAAGTTCAAATTAAATATTGAGCAGAAGCATGGAAGAATGAATACGAAGAGATAGCCTTCAAAATAAAAAAGTGATAAAGAAGGTCAAACATGAGGCCAAAATTGGAAGTAAAAGGAAGGAAATATTGGGAAGTGATGTGATTATCACAAATTTGGAACTCACTCCAAAGAATAATTTCAAGCCATCATGTCCCTGCTTTCTAAATCATAATCCTCAACATCCACTTCTCTACCTCATACAAACCCTACAGTTGAAGAGGTTGAAGAAGAGATTATAGATGCTGAGCCCAAATCCATTGTTGCTTCATCATAGACCCATGAGGAGAGGATAGATGACAACAAAAGGTTGTTTCACTCTAAATTATGGGTGAAAGGTAAGCCTTTACATTTCATTATTGATAGTGAAAGTCAAAAGAATTTAATATCTACAAATGTTGTGAAAAGTCTAAATCTATCCATGAAGCCTCACCCAAAACCATACAGTATTGGATGGTTGAGTCTAGGGAGAAAACTCCCTGTCACCCACCAATGTCTTCTCTCATATGCAATAAAACCTTTCCAAGATGAGGTCTTATGTGATGTGGTCAATTTAGATGTTTATGATGTACTCTTTGGTCAACCATTCATGTATGATTGACATGGCATCTCTGAATCAAGAACTCAAAGGATTACTCTCACTCTTGGAACACGGTGCTACAAGGTACTAGAGGTACCACCACCTACATCTGTCTCTTTGATTAGTGCCAATAAATTTATTCTCATGGTGGTCAAGCCATAAGAATCCAAAAGGGTCAATGTTTTAGCCTTGACTACATAAACAACACAACAAAAAATCAAATAGATACCAAGCTAAAGAAGTTCATGGCCTTCCATCCATAGACTAATGGTCAAATAGAAATGGTAAACAATCGAGGCCTGCACAGTTCCATAAATCACAGTCCATTCCAAGTATGCATCAAGAATCAAATAAAAGTACAAATGCCACACTTGATGAAAAATCTTGATAAAATGGGGACCATTATTTCTCAAGGAGGGAGGAATGATTCAGGTAAAAATTTAGATGACAATTCAGGTGACAGGTCTACTCCAATTGATGATGGAACTTCTGGGAGCCATAACTTTTGCATCATAGCTCAAATTAAATCGCCATTTGAAATGTTTGAAAGATAAGAATGAGAAGAATATGGTCATATGTCATAGAGATTTGCTTGATTAAGTTTTACCCCCAAAAACCTAATGAAAGTGCCCTAAATTTCAATTTTAGTAGTGCAGTATAAAAATAGTAAGTTTCTAAAAATAGTAATTCCTAAAATTCTATATTCTTATAAATCTTGGAAGTCAAAACCATTCATCTCCCTCAAGATTAATGACCTTCCACATCCTCCCCACACCTTAAAAACATGTATAAATAAAGATGTAACCCAAAATGGAAATCAGACATCTCTTTTTAGAGATAAGCATATATTTGGGTCTACAAATTAGATCAATAAAACATCTCTTCTCAGAGATAGCATTATTTGAATTGTCTTGTTATTTTTTCTTGATTTTTCTTTCAACCAAAGATTTTTGAATTTTGGATCATTGGTATCAGATTGGTTTGTATTTAGAGTGTATGATCATGAGGATGAGATTAGATTATAGAAAACTTGGGTGGAAAATAGAACCAACAAACTATCCACCTATTTGCTCCAAATGACATCAAATGGTAGACAACTCTGAGACATTTGATCCTTTCAAGGAAATGGTGAATGAAACCATAAAACAACAATAAGCATAGATGTTACAACAATTTGATAAAATTCTCTAACAAATCTTGATAAAAAAAATTTGGCTCCTCATCCGTACCCTGACATTTTTTCAGTGCCACAACACCCTTCAAGGCTCAGGTGGATTTTGATATCCCTACATTTGAAAGAAAAATCAATGCTGATGTAGTAGAAAATTGATTGGATCAATTTTCATCTTATTTTTCTATAAATAAATTCACCAATAAAGAGAAGATCATTTTTGCTCTTTTAAAAGCATCATTGCATGTCAAAAATTGGTGGAAAGTGTATAAAAAGAGATTCAGTGAAGATGATGTTGGCCTTGAGACATAACTTACCTGGGATGATTTCATAGAATCTATAAAGAAAGAATACTACCCCATTGGAGCATATGATGATCTGTATATAGAGTGGCAACAACTTTGAAAAGGTAAGGGACAATTTGTTCAAGATTACACTGACATTTTTCATTCATATTCTATGAGATTGGGCATCCAAGAAAGTGAGAAACACAAGGTTCTCAAATAACATGGTGGAATACAATGGTATATATGAGGAGAAATAGAAATCTTCAATTTGGAAACCCTTGGTGAAGTGTATAAGTTCATAGTAAAGATTAATTAGAAGCATGGAATAATGAATACAAAGAGTCAGCCTTCAAAATGGAAAAGTGATAAAGAAGGTCAAATACGAGGCCAAAATTGGAAGCAAAAGGAAGGAATGACTGGGAAGTGGTGTGATTATCATAAATCTAGAACTCACTCCTAAGAAGAATTTCAAGACATCAAGTCCCTACTTTTTGAGTCATAATCCTCAACATCCACTACTCTACCACATATAAACCCTGCAGTCGAAGAGGTTAAAGAAGAGATTATAGATGCTAAGCTTGAAGCCATTTTTGCTTCATCACAGACCCATGAGGAGAGGCTAGATGACAAGGAAAGGTCATTTCACTCTAAATTAAGGGTGAAAGATAAGCCTCTACATTTCATTCTTGATAATGGAAGTCACAAGAATTTATTCTTTGCTAATGTTGTTAAAAGCCTAAATTTATCCATGAAGCCTCACCCAAAACCATACAGTATTGGATGGTTGAGTCTAGGGAGAAACCTCCGTGTCACCCACCAATGTCTTCTCTCATATGCAATAAAACCTTTCCAAGATGAGGTCTTATGTGATGTGGTCAATATAGATATTTGTGATTTAATCTTTGGTTAGCCATTCATGTATGATCAACATGGCATCTATGAATCAAGAACTTGAAGGGTTACTCTCACTCTTGGAACATAGTGCTACAAGGTACCAGAGGTACTACCTTCTACATCTATCTCTCTAATTAGTGCCAAAAAAATTATTCTCATGGTGGTCAAGCCACAAGAATTCAAAAGGGTTGATGTTGCAGCCCTGATTACATAAACAACATAATAATAAAATCAAATAGATACCAAGCTAAAGAAGTTCATGGTCTTCCATCCACAGATTGATTATTAGATAGAAATGGTGAATAATCGAGCCCTATGTAGACACCAATATTGTGTCAACCCCCCTTAGTCCCTTTCTAATACATTAACACTCCTAACCCACACTTGAACCCCTTTCACCTTGGACACCTCACCTAGACACCTCACCCTAAGACCATTTCTTACCCTATGAGTCACCCTGAGACTAGGTCATCTAAATCCTAACTACCCATGACTTATTCTCACTCCATCCTAACCTCCTAACGAACTCTTGTGCCTCATAAGCCCGTGTTTTAACCATTCTCCAATGGAAAAGGCACTTAGTGGGTGGAGAAATGGTCAAAGAGCTAAAAATATCCCTTTTACCTATTCTCCCTCCATCGACATCAGTCAACTGTTGGCTGATGCCAATGGAACCATGAACGTTAGTTACATAACTCGAGCTCTAACATTGAGCTGCCCCCCCCGCCTTCTTGCAGATCGATGCAAAAATTTTGAGACCAAGCATCAAAATTCGACTATCGCTCTCTTTGCTATAGAAGCTTTGCACAAGTCACTCCAAATTAGATTGAAACATTATACAAGGATTTCAACATCAGCCACAATAGGAATAAGCATTTTGACACCCTTGGGGCTTCACCATAAAGCTAAGTACTCTGGTCTCCATTTCAAAGTTTTAGAATACATTGTTAATTGGTTTCCATTTACTATTTCTAAGAACTGTTGAGAGAAACTTGACTTCTTCTGTGGAGAGGCTAAAAAGCCTTCCTCTTATTCTCACCCTCTTTTCACACCTATCCCCACCTTTGCCCTTCCTCAGACCTTATTCACCTTCCCAAAATCCTGCACAAACCTTTAAACTTCTAGACTCCTCTATCAACCACAAAAATAACTTGAGACCCATCTAAGGCCCATTGCCCCTACCGACATTAGCAACAAAACTGACGTTGGCATAATTTATAGACCGACCTCGACAGAAATACCAACATCGGTGACTGTGACAAACTGACTTCAGAGAATAGGTACGAGTTATCTATTTTTCTCTTTCTTAGTCTTTCATCATTTCTTTTTATACAACACTCTTTTCTTTAAATAGTGGACTGTCATCCCTCAAGGAGCTTTACGCTTCCAGGACCGAGCACATAGCTTGGTAGTCCACCATATCTTCCTCTAACATTTTCTTTGTTTGAGTTTCTTTCTTCTTATAGGTGTTTCCTCCACAGCCAAAGAGGAGCTCCCATAATTCTTGAATACGATGCACACTTAATCAGGGTAACATCAAACCCAAGACCTTCTTTGTCATGTCCCCTTCTAGTTGACATCTTTTCTAGTGGATGATTAGCCTATTATGCGACCCTCGTAGGCTGATGGGATGGATAGAGGGTCTTGATGGAGATGGGCTGGATTTCGTTCGGGCTCTTTCAGACATGAATTAAGGGAGATATTAATATTTGATTGATTTAATCAAATATTAATTATTTGGTCTAATTATTAATTAATTATTAATTATTAATTAGTGGGTCTAATTTTAGGATCCTAATTCTAATTTAAGAATTGGTCTAATTTTAAGACCATAGTTCTAATTTAAGGAAGCCCTAAGTCTAATTTAAGGGAATCTAATTTTAGCAAGCACACCTTTGGAGGGGTATAAGAATCTCTCATGGGAGAGAGTTTATATTCATGATTATTATTGATATTGATTCTTGTTAAGAAATTCTTCTGTGACGACTGAGCCAACGGTTCCAAGATTCCATTTGCATTGAAGAACGTCAACTCTTCATTGTGTGCGATTTAGAGGTTGTGAGAGATCAGCCAATCTATTGCCAAATTGAGAGATAACTTCATACAAAAGTTATCATATGTGTTTACAAGTTTGAGAGATAACTTCACATAGAAGTTATCACAAGGGTTTACAAGTATTTCATTATTTTTGGGTTTTGATTCAAGAATTATTCAGATATAGATCTTTTGTATTAGCCCATAATTCTATAGATCAGGATCAAGCATACAGGTTGTGCTATATTAGCGGCCGTATGAATTCCATACATATCTGTGAAAATTTGTACGCATCAACAGTGATAGGACCGAAACACCCCAAAGCTCTGACACAACTTGTCAAATTTAAGAGAACACATGATTACCATTGTATAAGCAATTAAACATGTGGAAATACCAGAAGAACAAATAACTATCAATGAGAAAACACACAGAATATGAGAGGCAACACATAATTGTATTCAACTCATTACAAAGGAAATTACAATAAAGAGATCACACTCTTCTTCCACCTCTGTGAGGCTTCCTCCTCAAGGGCTCCAAGTAATCTTCCCACCTGAGTAATCTTCTCTCATAGGTCACAACACACAACTAACACAAGCTGTTGTTCACCTCATTGTACATCTAGTACAACTGAGTACGAACTGGTACTCCAAGTAGATCTCTCCATGATCCTGCTGATGTATTACTGTCACCTTGGACCCTGGCCAACCGCCGATCTCTGTCTAACCCTCGCATACACACATCCCTGCATATCAAACCTGATCTTACTTAAACATACATGGGGAATCCTACTTGATTCCACCATGGGAAGAACTCTCCAAGCTTCACATAGCTCTTCTACAAATTCTCCACTTAACAATACAACCCATGAGTCTATTATATAGATCTCATGCATACACTGATTAGACTTGTTGCTCAAGACTTTGAACAAGTCTTTAACATGTAAACTTTGCGTTCACTTAACTGACTATTTGTCAACAGCAGTTCAGACTACCACAGGCGACCGACGTCGGTCCCTACCTTCCTGGACATGACCGATGCCGACCAATCTTCTATCGATGCCGGTTTCCCTTCTGCGTCCCCTGACCGATGTCGGTTTGTCCTGCCGATGCTGGTGACTGCATATGCTAGAAACCCTCCTATTTGCCTTAAGGTGTAGCTTTTAGCTCCACACCCTGACAATCTCCCACTTAGAGATAAATAGTTGCACCTATACTTAAACCAGTACTCTGTCTAATCTACATCCTGGCTTGTATTCCTCTTCAAGCTCCCACTTGAAGACAACCCACCACACTCCTTATGGTGTTAAACCTATGCCTGATTTTCTTCATTCTCATTATACCATCTTCTACCTTACTATACTCACACTCAAATAGCAACCCCTGTGAGTAACCTGTAATCAACAAACACTTAACAGATCTAGGCCATCTGTTAGTCAAACTCGCTCTGAGAACGTCCAACCTTGCTCTGATACCACTTGATGGGGGGATCACAAGAACAAACACACTTTGTCCTGATCCCTCTTGTTAGGATCTTGCTCCTCAGATAGAGCACAATATGATTACCAAATATAAGCAATTATAAATGCGAAAATAACCAAAAATACAAGTAACTAGAATTCACCAATAGCACAGAATATGAGAGACAATACACTATCTTGTATTAACACTTTACAGAAAAGAATACAATAAAGAGCCGCCACACTCTTCCACCTTATAGAGGCTTCCCACACCTCAAGTGTACAGTAATTCTTCTACAACACTCTCCTACCAAAAAATGGTCCCAACAACCAACTCATAAATAGAATTGGTGTTCACCTCTCCAACTAGTCAGTAATAACCCTGCCAATTCACCAAGCACTCTAAAGCACTTCAAGTTGATCTCCCATGAACCTGCAACCTGCAATTCAATAGACCATAGTCACACATGTAGATCTCCTATGAGATTGCAACAACCTGCAACTCAATGATCTTACACTTAGAAGGAACTTCCTTGCCTTCCTTATCTTGTACCAATTACAATACATGCCAATGGGTCTATATATAGATCCCAGACTTAAACAATAACTTAGACTCCTAATTTAGACAATTATCCTCGCAGCTCAAGACTCTAACTAGCCTTTACATGCAAACACTTTGTTCACTTAACTAACTGTCCATGCAACGAACAGTTCTGGAACACACAGGCGACCAACGCTGGTCCCTGCTTGTCTGGTACTGCCAACGTCGGCTGACAACCTACTGTCGCTAGTGGCCTTTTGCACTGGTCTCGACTGACATCAGTCCTGCTACCGACATCGGTGCTCCTAGATCTCAGCAACCTTCTGTTCCTCTTATTTACAAAGAGTTGAAGCTTTTAGCTCCACAACTTAACAAACAAAAAGTTCAGGCACTGACATCAGTGAACAAAGACCTACAGAGACCGACATCGGTCGACATATCACCGATGTTGATGAGTTAACGACTACAGATCGACCGATGATGGTAGTATAACTGACGTCATTGACTGTGTTTTTTACATAGCAGGCTGAGACGTACTAGATTTAAATTTCTTTCCCAGTTTGTGGAATATTTAGGCTATTAAGGCCGTACTTTCAATATTCTTTGTATACTTGACAGAGGACCTCTATTGTAAGCTTATGAGAAAATAAATAAGAGTTTATATTGTGATGTATTTATCTATTTGAAGATATTTTGTAGAAATTTAGATAAGCAATTAAGAGCTTTTGTTTGGATATCCGAAGGGATATTACAGTGGTATCAGAGCTAAATCCTACCATCCTGAGGGTTTGAAAATCTTATGCAGCCACAAGAGTTGGGACCACATGGGTATTACACACGCAGTAGAGCTTTGCTTGAAGGTACCCAGTTGTTAGAACAATAACCAATTATCATGAGTGACAGACGTGAGGGTAGTCCACCCAGGGCCCACTGACATAATGATGATCTGGGTACCAGAGAATCCTACCGTGAGATGACATAAGCACTATAGGCACTAACTACTATGATAAGGAGGATGAACCCACCTAATAGATAGAATGGGGACCAAGGTGATAATAGAGATGTTATGGTTGATCAGAGACCCTAGCAGGGCCACTCCAGAATAGCGGATAGACCTACACGTCCTACGTTTGTTTGAGAGGAACCAGAAGTTCCAGTAGAGGAGGAGGCAGGGGATTCCTCATTTGTAGATGTTTACCTAGCTGCAGATGATGAGTGGAATTTATTACCTCCTCATGTTCGAGAGAGGATGACCTTTGATCATTTTGTTAATCTGAGGAGAGAGCACTACAAATTAGTTAGACAAGACAGGAGACCTAGACATTAGAATAATGATCTTAAGCATGCTACAAGTAGGCTCACATTCGTGATGTTCGATGGAAGCGGTAAGGTCACAACACAGGCTTGGATTAGTAAGTTGGGCACCTTTCTCACATTGCATTCGATGGCCGAGGAAGATGCTATTAGATATGTGACACTACATCTTGAGGGAGTAGCTCACAATTGGTGGCACCACGGGATGGTGACACTCCATCATGATCGGATCACATCTTATCAAGAGTTTGTGGACAAGCTGGTAGAGCATTTTGACAGGAGGGATCTAGAGTCCTATTTTTGAGAGTTGGCACAGTTGCGCCAAAGCGGCAGTCTAGAGTCTTACATTGGTGACTTCTAGAAGTTATCAGTTATGGTTCCTGACATTTCAGAGAGGTGACTTGTAGTACTCTTTATAGAGGGATTGACAGAACCATTGAGAGGTTGGATCAAAGGCTTTTATCCTCCTTCATTACAGGAAGCTACGAAGAAGGTGCATAGTATGGAGATGGCAGCCCCATCAAGTAGATCTAACTCCAGAGGTACTTTTTCATCCAGGGACAGTAAGGGCTTCAACAGGAACATAGAAAGACCAGGTTTTAACATAGATAAATTAGGTGTTAAGAATAATTCAAAGGCCAACCCAGTAGCACCACCGTTGGATAGAGAGGCTCTTAATGATCTACGTAGGAAGAAGCTTTGTTTCTACTACAAAGGTCCATATGATGCTAATCACGATTATCCTTTGAGGCCTAAGGGCAAAGCAAATCGGGTGATGTGGGCCTATTATGAGGATGAGGAATCAAAAGATTCTGAACATCACGATTGTTCTGAGGATCTAGAGGCTAAGGCTTCAGAGCCTAGGGTAGAGGCAGAGTCAGAGCTCCAGATTCAGGAGGCACGTCTATCTAGCATCCAACACGAGGGATCATTCAGACTCTGGGGAGTTTTGGCAGGACAAAGGGTCATTACCCTTCTTGACATGGGAGCCACACATAATTTTATTGATACTAGATTTGTGGAGAAGCGTGGACTCACCACAGAAGAGTTTGAGGGCATTAGAGTTAAGGTAGCTGATGGTTACACCCTCAGGTGTGAGCGGATGATCAGAGATCTCCCATTGCACTTGAACAACTATGAGTTCAAGGCTGATTATTATGTGGTCAACATGGGAGATATAAATTTGGTTTTGGGCATGAAGTGGCTTCATTCCCTTGAGGTAGTCACTCTTAGTCTTAAGGATATGGAGATCCATTTTGATGTAGATGGGAAGACTCACATTCTTAAAGCAATACGAGACAGCAACATCAAAACTATTTCTTTACATCAGATGGAGAGGCTCATGCGACATGACATGGTAGAGTGGGCTACCGAGTGCACATTGGCACCAATGCAGGAGGGACAACAGAAGACCAAGTATCATCTTGACATTCAGCAGTTGAGAGTCAAGCATGATAAGGTATTTAGTGACATTCCACCAGGGAGACCTCCAGACAGGGGCATTGAGCACATTATTGACCTTGAGGAGGGCGCTAAGCCCATTATGATTACTCCTTATCAACATCCTAAGTGGTTGAAGGATGAGATCAAAAAAACAATTAAGGAGTTACTGGCTATGGGTCACATTCGGCCTAGAAAATCACCATTTGCTTCTTCAGTTGTTCTAGTGAAGAAGAAGGATGGCACCCTACGCATGTGCATTGACTATAGAGCCCTGAATAAGAGAACCATTAAGAACAGGTATCCTATACCTCGTATTGATGAGCTTATTGATGAGCTCCATGGTTCACATTACTTCACGAAGATAGACTTAAGGTCAGGCTATCATCAGATCAGGGTTCGTGAGCAGGACGTGGAGAAGACAGCTTTTTGTTGCCATTGTGGACACTATGAGTTTATAGTGATGCCATTCGGGCTCACTAATGCACCAGCAACATTTCAGTCCACCATGAATAGAGTCTTCCATTCATTGCTGAGGAGGTTTGTACTTGTTTTTTTTATGACATTCTTATATACAGTAGGACTTGGCAGGAGCATTTGGCTCATCTGGAGACTGCACTCAGCATCTTGGAGAGGGAATCCTTGTACACCAAGGAGTCCAAATGTGATTTGGGGATGACCGAATTTTTATACTTGGGTCATATTATCAGTGCAGGGGGAGTGTGGATGGATCTTGAGAAGATCTGTGCTATCATAGACTGGCCTATTCCAGCAAACCTAACACAGCTAAGGGGATTTCTAGGTTTGTGTGGATTTTATCAGAGGTTCATGAATGGTTATTCATGACATGCAGCTCCTATGACAGATTTGACTAAAAAGGGTGCTTTTTGTTAGACACCTGAAGCATAGGAGTGTTTCAAAAGGTTTAAGGAGTTGATGACTATGTGCCCAGTTTTGGCACTACCTGATTTTTTGAAGCCGTTCGAGCTTCAGTGTGATGCTTCAGGTGAGGGCATTGGAGTGGTGCTTATGTAGGACAAGCACCCCATAGTATATGAGAGCCATAAGCTCAGGGGACCAGAGAGACTGTACAACATATATGATAAGGAGATGCTTGCTATCATGCATGCCTTAGCAAAATTTAGGCAATATCTCGTGGGTAGCAAATTTTGCATCAAAACGGACCACAACAGTTTGAGACATTTCTTGGGGCAGCGAGACCTCAATGATCATCAGAAAAAGTGGGTGAGTAAAATATAGGCATATGACTTTGACATCTCTTTCATCAAGGGCACCCAGAATGTTGTGGCCGATGCTCTTTCATGCAGGCCGTATTTGAGTACCATGGTCCACATTACAGAGGATTGGTGACATATGATTGTGGCAGAGTATGCCAAGGATACATGGGCATCTAGCATTGTTGAGGGATCGATGGTTGACACCAGATATACTCTTGCGAATGACTTGATCATTTACAAGAACAGGGTTTATTTGATCCCAGGATCATTTATGAAGAACATTATCATGTGAGCTTTTCATGATATACCTACTACAGGACATCTTGGATATTTTAAGACTTACAGACAAATTAGGGAGAGATTCACATGGAAAGGCCTCAAAGCAGATGTTCTTCAGTATGTGCGTGAGTGCCCTATTTGTCAGTAGAATAAGCAGGAGAACATGTACCCAGCAGGATTGTTGCGACCACTTCCAATTCTTGATAGGAAGTGGGAGTGTTTGTCGATGGATTTCATTACGGGCTTGCCTAAATCCCAAGGATGAGATTGCATATATGTAGTTGTGGATTGGTTAATAAAGTATGCTCACTTCTTTCTGATTACCACCACACACATAGCTACATAAGTAGCAGAGGTTTTCTTCTGAGAGGTATTCTGACTACATGGATTGCCTCAGAGCATAGTGAGCGACAGGGATAGTCAGTTCCTGAGTCACTTCTGGCAGGAAGTGTTCTGACTCTGTGGGACTGAGCTTACACCTAGCACCAGCTACCACCCACAGACTGATGGACAGATGGAGATAGTGAACAAATGGGTGGAAGGCTACCTCAGGAACTACATTGTAGGGTAGCAAAAAGCTTGGGTCAAGTGGATTCATTTGTGCGAGTATTGTTATAACATGACTTTCCACATGACCATTCAGATGTCTCCTTTTATGGCATTGTACGGGTATGAGGCACCGAGTTTTCTAGATCTGCTATTAAGCGACAGTAGAGTGCCAAGTGCTAGGGACTTATTGTAGGAGAGTCAAGATACTATGAAGACTCTCAAGGAGACTATTGCTAAAGCATAGAATTAGCAGAAGCAGTATGCAGATCAACGGAGCACCGAGAGATCTTTTGATGTGGGTGACATGGTCTATCTTATGTTGTAGCCTTATCGATAGTCTACTCTTAAGAAGAGTGGGGCAGAGAAGCTTAAGCCACATTACTACGGTCCTTTCAGGATCTTGAGACGTGTTGGAGAGATGGCTTATGAGCTAGAGCTTTCGACAGAGAGCAAGGTACACAATGTCTTTCATGTATCATGCCTCAAAAAGGTGTTAGGACACCGTGTGATACCTTCTATAGTTTTACCTCCCTTAGATGATGAGGGAAAGTTGATTTTAGTACCTGAGTCCATCTTGGAATCTAGAGAGAGACAGTTGTGTAGGAGGACTATCAGGGAATATTTGGTAAAGTGGAAAGATTTTCCAGTTGAGGATGCGACATGGGAAAGTGAGGATATTCTACAGCATCCAGAGTTGAGATTGCTTGGGGACAAGCAATTTCAGGAGGGGCAGACTGTCATGTCCCCTTCTAGTTGACATCTTTTCAAGTGGATGATTAGCCTATTATGCGACCCTTGTAGGCTGATGGGATGGATAGAGGGTCTTGATGGAGATGGGCTGGATTTCGTTCGGGCTCTTTCAGACATGAATTAAGGGAGATATTAATATTTGATTGATTTAATCCAATATTAATTATTTGGTCTAATTATTAATTAATTATTAATTAGTGGGTCTAATTTTAGGATCCTAATTCTAATTTAAGAATTGGTCTAATTTTAAGACCATAGTTCTAATTTAAGGAAGCCCTAAGTCTAATTTAAGGGAATCTAATTTTAGCAAGCACACCTTTGGAGGGGTATAAGAATCTCTCATGGGAGAGAGTTTGTATTCATGATTATTATTGATATTAATTCTTGTTAAGAAATTCTTTTGTGAAGACTGGGCCAAGGGTTCCAGGATTCCATTTGCATTGAAGAATGTCAACTCTTCATTGTGTGCGATTCAGAGGTTGTGAGAGATCAGCCGATCTATTGCCAAATTGAGAGATAACTTCATACAAAAGTTATCATATGTGTTTACAAGTTTGAGAGATAACTTCACACAAAAGCTATCACAAGGGTTTACAGGTATTTCATTATTCTTGGGTTTTGATTCAAGAATTATCCAGATATAGATCTTTTGTATTAGCCCATAATTCTACAGATCAGGATCAAGCATACAGGTTGTGCTATATCAGCGGCCGTATGAATTCCATACATATCCTTGAAAATTCGTACGCATCAACAAAAAGTTCAGGCACTGACATCGGTGAACCGAGACCTACAGAGACCGACATCAATCGACATATCACCGATGTCGGTGAGTTAACGACTACAGATCGACCAATGGCAGCAGTATAACCGACGTCGGCGACTGTGTTTTTTACACAGCAGGTCGAGACGTACCAGATTCAGATTTCTTTCCCAGTTTGTGGAATATTTAGGCTTTTAAGGCCATACTTTCAATATTCTTTGTATACTTGACAGAGGACCTCTATTATAAGCTTATGAGCAAATAAATAAGAGTTTATACTGTGATGTATTTATCTATTTGAAGATATTTTGTAGAAATTCAGATAAGCAATTCAGAGCTTTTGTTTGGATATCTGAAGGGATATTACATTCTTAACCTTAGTTTGTTCTTTCTTCTAAATGTAATTAGCAGAAAACTTAGAGAAACATTTTGGCACACCCAGTGGGACCCCTAGAGTTTTCCTTGGGTTCATTCTCCTTTCAAAAATCAAACTTTCATATAGATGCATTAGAAAAGTATTCTCTTCTTGCATCCCCTCTTCTATCTTTTTATTTCAAAAGGAAACCATTAGTAGAAGTTAAAAAGAACATCTCTTTTTCTTCTTATTACCTCTTGCATGCATCATAGAGTAGTGAAAAACTCATACTCTTAACCTCTTCTCCAATTGTTTGCATTTGAACAACATATTTCAATTTAGGTTAAAAACTACTACATTTCATTCTTGCTTGAATGCATATTTAGCCCACTTAGTAATTAAAGCATTATAAATAAATCGTATTGCATAAATGTTACACAACCAAACCACAATCACATCAAATCAAACATCTAAACTTACTTGAGACAAGGCCCATCTAGGATTTCATCACCTAGTGGATACCTTACCCCACTTGGTGATCCTTCTTAGATTTCACCACCAAGAGGAGGACCCACTCTGTTCTCTGGCAGAATATAAACTATAGGCAAGATATATTTTGGCTAAGCAGCCTAGCTTGGCTCTAGTTTCATGAAGTGAAGGGAGCAAGCCCCATCACTAGGCCACGTACTAAACCTAACACAAATTTTTGAGCACCATAACATAACCCTAAACCAGCCATAGACTTCCTCTCTAGGACCCGTTCTACAAGCCCAATTCCCAACACATTCTCTTAAGGCATAAACCACCACAACTCTAAAATTCATTCTTAAGAATCTAATGTTTTAGAGGTTGCTTGCCTAATCATCTATTTTGCTATTTTTATCTAATTGTTTGAGCTAGTAAGGTTGCATCATTCTAAAGTCTAAAACAACTCAAAATATCTTTTTCCTCCAAAAACTATCAATTTTTTGTGTTTTTGGAATTACACAAAAATTGACATCAGTTTTTCCACCGACCTTGGCAACATCCTTCACCAACAATGGTTAACCAACTGACATCAGCAACATTTTCTAACTGATATCGGTTAAATAACTGACATCGGTCACTGTCAATAAATTTTCATTCCAAACAGCAAGCTTAAAACCCAACTTTTTTGCTGTTAAACATAAATTCTAATTTTCTAAAACTGAAACACACAATTTTTTGGAACCTGAACCTATTTCACCTTGGATGGTTTTGACACGTAGTCAAGCCAAATTTCTTGTTGACCATGCAAGTCAAAAGCCACTCCCACCTTTGCCCTTCATACCAAGTCATCTAATGGAGTATACTTCAGACACCGAGCATACTCCTATCCAACCTACTCTTGATCGACCTCCTATTGTTTCTGAAGGGGATTAAGAATTTGAAAGATTCCTTGACAACAACATCAAGGCTCTCCAACATTATCTCACTAGAAGCCAAATGCGAGATCCTTCGAGTAACCCTATTTATGGGATGCCAACTTCTTTGACTGAAGGGGCAATGATATCAATAGCATCCACTACCCAACCTATGTTTACTCAGGCTGTTGCCTTGACTAGTAACCCAACCATGGCTAATGTTCAAGATTTGGCCTCCCCTCCTATCCTTTTTGGCCCTACCTCCATTGGGGTTTCTGTACCCCCTCAACCACAAACAATTCAACTAAGTTTGACACCTTTCCAGAACTTGATTGTCTCTATCCCATCCACTCTTGCACCTATAAACATGAGAGTGGCTACTCATCCTTTAACTAGTCTCACTGCCATTCAACCACCCTTGGCAGCATCTAGTCAAGTTGTGCCCTCCAACTTCATGGCACAAGCCCCCGTGGCCTCGACATTGGCCCCTATGACAAACTACCAATATGTTCCACCTACACAAATGCAACCAACTACATCATACACCCCTCCCAATGCCTTCTAGGTACCCTATAACTTAGGGGGTGCTCCTCATGCCAATCCATCTACTGATCTAATAAAGATGCTGATGGATAAGATCTCCAACCTTGAGACATCTATTTCAGGTTTGAAGAATGTTCTTTCATATGAACAAATTTGCAACGAACCTATCTACCCTTTAGTGCCCATTCGACCATACCCTAACCAGTGGGAACTCTGAAAATTTACTCACTTTCAGAGTAAAGAGGACCCACAACAACATCTGTGAGCGTTTAGACATGCTTGCTACCTCATAATGCATGATGATGCGTTATTACTTCGCACATTCCCTATGTCACTTTCTGGCACCACCCTTGACTGGTATAGCTCCATTACTAGTCATTCTCTCTTTTTCTTCACTCAACTCACCTAGTTATTTCTTGATCATTTCTCAATTAACATCACCAAGAAGGTCTCCATCATGGACCTTTATTTTATTAGATAATTTTGAGATGAGTCAATAGCTGACTTCATCGCCTGTTGGAGAGGTTTGATTAACCAACTCTCCTTCTCACTACCTCAACCAGAGCTCATTGAGCTCTTTTCAAGAGCATGTGCCAAGCACATCTCATCTACTCTATGGGTTCAAACTTTCCACACATTCGATGAAGCTTTCACTATGGCCCGAAAGCTTGAACTCCATTTAATCGAAGAAGATAAGGTCAAATTGTGTAGCAAAAATACTAACACAAAATCCAATGACCCTTCTTCCAAACCTTCTTCTTCCCACTCCAAGTCTAAGGGATCAGTTAACACTGTGGTCCTTAGGTCATCATCTTCTACCACAACCAATCAATCTAATCCCTCCACTTCACAAAACATCACAAGACAATTCCAACAATGGTATGAATAGTGACAATACACTCCAATAAGAGAATCTTATGCTTCCATATTGGATAGATTAGTGAAGCAGGGGGTCCTCAATCTCCCTCAAATTTGACCTATCCAATTTGACCCCTCACAAGCCATCCCTGCATGGTATAGGGAAAATGACTTTTGTAACTACCATCATGTCAAGGGTCATGACACAGACAATTACAAAACCTTCAAAAATATTGTTCAAGACATGTTAGACAAAGGGGATCTTGTTTTGGATAACCCTAATGCACTAGCAAACCAAAACATGGATGTCTTTAGGCAACCATTTCTTAAACATCCCCCAAGTTAGAATAATGCTCAGGCCATGGCTAATGACCCTAAAGAATGCAACATACACACGGTCAACACAGTTTTTCCTTTCATTCCTAACCAGCCTCTCCCACAAACTAAAGAGGTTGGTCAACCCATTTCTCCCATTTTTGCACCATGGGTAGAAGGGCCTATTTTACCCACACCAATCCCATGCAACGAAGAGCTACCTTTGCCTAGCCCTATTTCTTGTGTGGATGAACCCATTTCACCTATATCACCCCCGTGACATCAAGCACCTCCTCTACCCATTCTTCTACCTCATGAGGAATCCGTATTACCTCATGAGGAACTCATATTACCTATTCCTCTTGCCCCTACCTTCCCTCTTCTTCTACCATTATAAGAAGTTACCATTCATACCCCATGCCCTCATGTAGAAGGGGCCATAATCCCTCTACTTTACCTTTTAGAGGAGTCTTCCTCTCCTATTTTTCCTCCACTGATGGAAGATATTCCATCCACCCTCCTTTCACATGTAGGAGAGTCTACTTTGACCTCTCCCATATTGGAGGATGCTTTGATGGTACCAACACCATTGGCCTTGCCCTCATCCTTCTTATTACTAATGGGGGATCATACTTTCCCTACTCCTAGACCACATGTGGAAGGCATGATCATCCCTGCGCTTTATACTCTTAAAGAGCTGTATTCTCCAATCCCTTCTCTACCAAGAGAAGAACTCGCTACCTCACCCACTTCGACTGAAGAAGATCTGGTGATGGCTCTCTCTCACCTTTGGCCCATGATTTCTATGTCTAATACGTTTCTACTCTTGCAATCACCCAAATCCTCCAAAATAGTGACTGTAAGACCTCGCGTGATGTCGCCTAAACTCTTCTCTCAATTGGCAGAAAACCTAGGATTTCTCCATTCTAGGAACCTAAAACATGAGGCATTATGGGAGTGACTTAAGGCTCCTTATCTTACACATTTCACTTCACCTTATACTACCAATCCTTCTACGATAATTCACCCTGAAGTCTTTGACGAGGAGTGGGCTTCCACTTCTAAGTCATCAGAAGATCAACCTTCCACATCTGAACCAAAAACCTTGCAGGCGTTCACCATGTCGAATGTAATGTCCCCAAAATTTTGAGAAAGTGATTTAATTAATTTAAGTTGTCCAAAATTAATATTTCTTCAAAAGGATGACTTTAATTAATTAATTTTAATTAAAATGGAAAAATAAATAAAATATTTTGGCTTCTTCTAGAAGTTTCCTGGGAGCCTTTAAAAGAAGTTGAGGGCAAAGCATTTGGGATATCTTTTATTGCTTAAAAAGACTCTGAGTATTGTGAAGCTTGAATCTATGATTCAGCTAAAATCTCTGAGGATGTAAACCTTCAGCAGATTGGAGAAGAGTTGGATGGAAACCTAGCTCTTTTCAGGGGTGGATTCGTGACAGAATTCATATTGTGCTTATTGATCAGATCTGGGACTTCAGAGGTCATTCACTAGATATATCAGGTGTTCAGCATCTATAGAGGTTTTTAGGTATTTATTTCATTAGATTTGATTTATATATATAGATCTTTAGATCAGGTGCTGTACAAAATTTGCATAGATCGGTACCAAACCTTACCAGTGGATTTAGAAAAGTGAAGAAGGGTACAGTTCACAGTTGTAGGCCACAGGGTAGTACAGAGGCTGACATCAGTAGGTAGACTAACATCAGCCGATCAATGACCGACATCGGCAGGCAGAAAGTCACCAGTAGGTAGAGATCACCACCAGGCAATCAATGATGGCAGTGTATCGACTAACGTCGATAGAATAATCGACATCGGCGACTGTGTTTTTTGGACATAGCAGCCCGAGCCACATAGATCCAAGTTTTTTATTCTAGTTTGCTAGAATAATTTGGTTTGGAGACCCTATTTGTATTATTTTATGATATCTGGACTATATTTGCAATTGCATTTAGATTTATATCATTGTCTTGTTTTATCATTGGATATGGTTGTTCCATTTTACTGAATGCCTGCAAGTAGTTGAAATTAGTTTTGAAAAGAAATTGCATCCAAATTTAGTTTGGGATATTTCAGTGGTATCAGAGCCATGCATCTTGCCAGCCTGTAGGGGTAAATATATTTTATTTCTATGCATCTAGGAAGATTTGATATAACCCATAGATACTTTACACGTAGTAGAGCTTAGTACGAGTGAGAGTTGGGTATAGGATAGGAACATATCATGGTAGAAGAACAAGGGAATGCTAGAAGAAATCAGGATGAGGTAGAAAGAGAGATGATGAGGACCCTCATCACTACTCAGCCCAGGATTGTTTAGGCTTTAGACCAATTACAGGATACCATGGACCGTTTAGAGGTGGATAGACATAGAGGTAGGAGGAATAGATCAATTTCAGTGACAGGTAGTCATCATACCCATCAGTCTAGTTAGCATAGTCATCAGTCCCATTCTTTAGTGGGGAGCTCCCGTCATTCCTCCAGGCAAAATCATCATCATACACCTACTCCAAATAAACCATTACTACCTTAGTTTGTACCAGGTGGATAACCAGTATAGGTGGAGCCACCAGAGATTGGGTTCCAGGAGTCCATTTTGGCAGCCACAACAGAGTGGAGAGCTTTACCCCCAGAGGTTAGGGAGGTTTTTCCTTTTCCCTAGTATTGTGCACAGCGTAGAGACAGCCAAATTCAGGGGAGATCATGGTA
This sequence comes from Torreya grandis, assembly GCA_037957365.1. Taxonomy (NCBI): domain Eukaryota; kingdom Viridiplantae; phylum Streptophyta; class Pinopsida; order Cupressales; family Taxaceae; genus Torreya; species Torreya grandis. The sequence goes on from JARHVA010001019.1 coordinate 612,022, forward strand.
ATAGACCACCACAGTAGCAACATAATCATGACCTCACTAGAGCTACAGGGAAGATTACATTGGCTCCATATAATGGCTTTGGAGACACTAGTGGAAGAGCTTGGGTCCACAAGCTGGACATATATCTTTCTTTGAGGCCCATGCCTGAGCGTGAGGCCATTCAATTTGCAGTGTTGCATTTAGAGGGTATTGCATATGATTGGTGGCACCATGGATTGGTCACCCAGGATCATGCCTTAGTTCACTCCTATGCTGAGTTCACTGAGTGACTCATTGCACGGTTTGACCGTAAGGATACAAAACTTTACTACAGGGAGTTGGCTCACCTTAGATAGACTGGTCACAGAGAAGCTTATATTAATGAGTTTTAGCATATTGCAATTATGGTACTTGATATGCCCTAGAGGCATAGTGTGATGTTATTCATTGAGGGATTATAGGATAGACTTAAGGGACTGGTACGTGCTTTCCAACCAACCACTCTTAAGGATGCCATTAATGTGACAATGAGACTGGATACTATTCCCACTTCTTATTAGGGTGATAAGAAAACAACCATGGACTCTCGGCCTATATAGAAGGCCAACACGCCACAAAATAAAAAAGGGTCATCTTCTATAAATCCTTGGATGAATCAAGAGACTAGGAATGACTTGAGGAGGAAAAAGTTATGTTTTTCCTGCAAAGATCCATGGGAACCAAGACACCGTTGCATGGGTAAAGGAAAGATTCATTTGATTGAAGTGACTTCTGATGTAGGGGATGAGGAGGTTCCTGATACTGATATTGAGGATAATATAGAAGATGTTGAGCAGGTTCAGACATAGTTGGAGTTAGACACCCCTGAGCCTTTGGTGTCAGTGAAAGTAATTATGGCTACCCTCTCCAGTTATCCTAACTTTCATGCCTTTCAGTTGAAAGGTACGCTTAAGGGCAAGTGGGTCATGAGCTTGGTAGACATAGGTGCTACACATAACTTTATTGACCAAAAGTTAGTGGAACGGCATGGATTACAGTATGAGAAGTTTGGTGGTTTTGGAGTAAAGGTGGCAGATGGAGCAGTTTTGGGTTATACCAAATGGATTTCATAGCTTAGTATTGAGATGGGGGATTACACTCTGACTAATGATTTTTATGTGTTTCCTTTAGAGGATTTTGATGTGGTCTTGGGTATGCAGTGGTTACAGGGTATTGGGCATTACATTATTGATCACCACCGTATGCAGTTGGAGATCCTTTCTGGGGGAAAGAAGATTATCTTGAGGACAGCGTTAGATGGGGGACCTAAGGAGGTGTCATCTCGCATGATGAAGACTCATTTTATGGGTGATGAGGTAAATGATTCTATTTGTTGCATTACATTTTCACTCCCAATTATGAGTCATCATTCTTATGGGGATTTGGAGAGCATGATAATCAGAGTAGTGCAATGGTCTTCTACAAAGACTAAGGTATGTGATGGTGAGTTTGTTAATTACATGTTGAGAACTATCACACTACTCTCTAAGAGAAATAAGGAGAAGTTATTCACAGATATTTTGTAGCATGGTGTTTCTGATAGTAGAGTTTGCAAATTTTTGAGAATGATATGGGATCCTGGAAGTTAGTGTTGTGTATCAGGGTTGAATTGCTTGAGGGCAAGCAATCTCCAGGAAGGGAGGACTATAATGTCCCCAAAATTTTGAGAAAGTGATCTAATTAATTTAAGTTGTCCAAAATTAATATTTCTTCAAAAGGATGACTTTAATTAATTAATTCTAATTAAAATGGAAAAATAAATAAAATATTTTGGCTTCTTCTAGAAGTTTCCTTGGAGCCTTTAAAAGAAGCTAAGGGCAGAGCATTTGGGATATCTTTTATTGCTTAAAAATACTCTGAGTATTGTGAAGCTTGAATTTGTGATTCAGCTAAAATCTCTGAGGATGCAAACCTTCAGCAGATTGGAGAAGAGTTAGACGGAAACCTAGCTCTTTTCAGGGGTGGATTCATGACGGAATTCATATTGTGCTTATTGATCAAATCTGGGGTTTCAGAGGTCATTCACTGGATATATCAAGTGTTCAGCATCTACAGAGGTTTCTAGGTATTTATTTCATTAGATTTGATTTATATATATAGATCTTTAGATCAGGTGCTATACAGAATCTGCACAGATTGATACCAGGCTGTACCAGCAAATTCAAAAAAGTGAAGAAGGGCACAGTTCAAAGTTGCAAGCCATAGGGTAGTACAGAGGCTGACATCGGCAGGTAGACTGACATTGGTAGATCAGTGACTGGCATTGGTAGGTAGATAGTCACCAGCAAGCAGAGATCACCACTAGGCAACTGACGATGGCAGTGTATCGACCGACATCGATAGAATAACCGACGTCGGTGACTATGTTTTTTGGACATAGCAACTCGAGCCACATAGATCTAGGTTTTTTATTCCAGTTTGCTAGTTTGCTAGAATAATTTGGTTTGGAGACCATATTTGTATTATTTTATGATATCTAGACTATATTTGCAATTGCATTCAGATTTATATCATTGTCTTGTTTTATCATTGGATATGGTTGTTCCATTTGACTGAATGCCTGCAAGTAGTTGAAATTAGTTTTGAAAAGAATTTGCATCCAAATTTAGTTTGGGATATTTCATCAAAATAGATTAAATCTCTCGGTGTTCACCCTGTATCAAACCTCACTCACCCACAAGTGAAGGTAGATTTGAACCTCACCCCACACAATAGTGGTCCTCACACCATACTAAAGAAGGGTGCTAAACCACGTCGGAGAACTCCTCCCCCACCTTTACCATTACCCTCTATCTTGGGTCCACATCCTTCTACTTTATTAGGAGTTCTCCCTACTCCAACACCTCACAAAAACAAACTACCTCCATTACTCCCTCTACCCTTCAAAAACATACCTCCTCCAAAAAACTTGACACCTCTCATCAAAAAAGTGCCATCTACGTGTGTGGCCACACCACCAACCAAAAAGATGGTATGAAAAACTCCCCCTACAACTCCTAAATAGAAGTTGTCAACCCCTACTGCAAAAATGAGTGCAGACCCATTAGTGGGTTCCTATGCTTCGATGTTATGTCAATTGTTGTAGTCTTCTAGCATCATTCTCCTGCCTATTAAGCCATACCAACCTCTTGAATCAAAACCATCTTGGTTTGACAACACTCAAATCTACTGGTATCATCGCACACTGGGGCATGATACTAAGAATTTCTATGCCCTTAAGGTTGTCATTTGCCAATACTTGTAAATGGACACCCTTCTCATTGAGGACTCTCTTGACCACCTTTTTGACAAACTACCAACACCATCCCATGTCTCCCAAACCTCCTCACTTAAATCAGGATCCCAACGTGAGATTATGGTTCCTCTACCAGCTTCTCCCCCTTTATTTAAAATCAACACTATTAATGTGGCCACCAGGTCGCAAACCCTAAAGGATAAAGAAAAAGATCAGGTTTCTACCCCTTCGACATATCCATTTGCCAAGCCCTCTCAACCACCAAAACCCAAGATTTCTATCTTGGGCACATCTCAACCAACATCTTTGAGGGAAATTCCTCTTAACCTCTCTAGTCCACATGATATTTGGTATAAACAACTTGTTGACTACTTGACTTACTCTATCATTCCCCCTGACCTCTCTAGCAATGGACGGTGGGCTTTTATCAAGCACTGCTCAATACACCATGCTAGGGGGTCTTCTCTACAAATGAGGTCTCAATGGCCTCCTTTTTTTATGCCTAAACACCACTGAGACATCTCATGCCATCAAATAAGTCCATGATGGAATTTGTGGAGGACATTTCAGTGATAACATGGTTGCAAAGCGCATCCTCCTCCTGGGCTATTATTGGCCCACTCTTAACCAAGACTGGAGTGACTATGTTCGGCATTGTATCAAATGCCAGCAACATGCTAACCTACTTCATGTCCAACATCACATCAAATGTGCCTACAACAAAAATCTAAAAGAGCAAGATTTCAAAATCAGAGATCTCATCCTTAAATAAAACTGACACGTGACCAATATAGAAAGAAGAAAATGAGGCAAGTTTGCTCCTAATTGGCTTAAACCTTATAGAATAACACACAAGTATGGATTAGGGACTTATTGCTTGTCTTCTCTCGAAGGCCAGCCAAAACCTGAGCCCCTTAATGCCTTACATCTATGACCATTTTACTATTAACCAAGTAATCATTCACTTGATGTTTAACTTGAGCTCGTCCCTTGAGCAACCCCCGTCATCGTCATTCCTATTCCTTTCAACCCTTTTTTCCTATAACAATTAGTTAACTCTTTTTTAAACATTTATGCTTTGTCTTAATAAAAGGGAAACACCTAAACCTCTATAGCCTAATCCATGACTAAAGTTCAGTCAACAAAACAATATAAAATTGGGATGCCTAACCAAAGGTCATTAACTATAAATGTAGACTACTCCCTTGAAAGACAACTACATTATTGCTATAACTAATAAACCACTCCCTTGAAGGATAGTTGTTCAAAGCTATCAAAACATACAAAGCAAAACATAGACCACTCCCTTGAAGGATGGCTATGCCCAAATTTTTCTACCATAACAGCACCCTCTCAGAAGTTGCCCACATCGATCAGCTTCACATGACCACAAAACAAAACAACATCCCCAAGTAGACATCTCGTATGGATCAATCTACCCAAAAAAGAAATATGACTGACAAACTATTAAGTCATGGACTTGCCTATAGTCATTCTCAGGGTTATAAAAAGGGGCAAAGTTATCCTTGCTAAAAAGGGTTATGCTATCCTCACATCTCACATAATCACACCTATTTCCCCAAAAACCCAAGGGATTTTGAGCTCAATTCACATCAAGTGATTAGATTACTTCTCTAACACAAACCAATGGTTAATGACGTAATGCATGAATAGGGATTTAATTTGCAACAACCCTATCTATGATATCATTATGGTCCTTGTCAATGTAAGAGCAATGCGTCTTTCACTTCTTACACACCTTCGTCACATGCCAATAACATGACAACCAAAACATTTCCAAACCACTAACATAACATCATGATTTATTTAATACCCATTTGTGTTATGTAAATTATCATAGCCCATTCACATTAGTTTCTATGGACAACAATACACATGGAAACTATCAACCAAACACAATTTATGTCAAGCATATACCATCACCAATATGGAAATTTGCTAAAGCATAAATAAACTCATTTCATTTTTAGCATACACCATCACCAATATGGAAAATTGCTAAGGATGAAAAACCACATAACTCATGTTACAACATACACCATCACATAGTGTGGAAAAGGCTATAACATCATCATACACTCATCATATCAAGCATGTACCATTACACATATGGGAAATGCTAAAAACACTAACATAACCAAACCAACCAACAACTTTTCCTCCCTTTTGGGAGAACTACATTGGCCTAAGGCCCTTAAAATAGGGGCTATGTAGGCAACACTCAGTTGACATGGGGTCTTCTAAGGTTAGCTCAGCCATTCATTCATCCGTCTACCCAATGGACCAACTATTTAACCTAAAAATGCTCAAAATCATGACCGAACAACTAACCCTGACACTATAGAAGTCACCTTAGACTTCTCATGGGGCACATTGGAGATCACATACATCTCCTTACCCATAAAAAACAACACTTGAGATCACTTATATCTTAGCCTGACTTGACCAATGATCTTGGAGATCGTGACTATCTCCTCAGACCATGACCACTTTCGAGACAACTCTGCCTTGGTTGTTTTGATTGTATATGCTACCTCATGAATAGTTAGAAAATTTTCCATGACCTTCACACCTATTGTCAAATTATGACCAAGTTGATCCCTAATATCTGTGACATTTTCATGTTTTCCAAGAGCACTTTTTGACCCAGATACTTGGAACATGACGACTATTAGAGCTACAACTTTGATCAATCTAACCCAATCAGTTATGACCAAAAAGCTGGGGACCAGTTACTTCGATTTTAGTCCTCCTCAACCAATTAGAGCTACAACTTTGATCATTTAACCCAATCAGCTACCACTAATAAGCTGGGGACTAGTTATTTTGATTTTAGTGCTCCTCAACCTTGCCTGTGATAATTTGACCTACCTATCAAGTGAAGTGGTATACGCGCAATCTCAACTTTTACAACGTTCACACTCTAAACTCACCCTACCCATCCACTAATTATCAGATCGGCACCTGATTTCTGATTCCCTTCTCTTGACTCTTGCTTTGAGGGGGAATACCTCATCCCATACTTGGGGCAACTTACATCTATTTTTGTCTTGCAGTTCATTAAAACAAACAATAAGACAAAAAGGGGCAAATGTAGACACCAATATCATGTCGACCCCCCCTTGGTCCCTTTTAATACATTAACACTCCTAACCCACACTTGAACCCCTTTCACCTTGGACACCTCACTTAGACAGCTCACCCTAAGACCATTTCTTACCCTATGAGTCACCCTGAGACTAGGTCATCTAAATCCTAACTACCCATGACTTATTCTCACTCCATCCTAACCTCCTAACCAACTCTCATGCCTCATAAGCCCATTATTTAATCATTTTCTAATGGAAAAGGCACTTGGTAGGTGGAGAAATGGGCAAAGAGCTAAAAATAGCCCTTTTACCTATTCTCCCTCCACTGACGTCGATCAATTGTCAACTGACACTAGCGGAACCACCGACATCGGTTACATAACCTGAGCTCTAACATTGAGCTGCCCCCCCACCTTCTTGTAGATCAATACACACACTCTAAGACCTAGCATCAAAATTTGACTATCGCTCTCCTAGCTACAAAAGCTTTGCACAAGTCACTCCAGATTGGAATGAAACATTGTACGAGGATTTTGACATCAGCCACAATAGGAATAAGCATTCTGACACCCTTGGGGCTTCACCATAAAGCTAAGTACTCTAGTCTCCATTTCAAAGTATTAGAATACATTGTTAATTGGTTTCCATTTACTATTTCTAAGAATTGTTGAGCGAAACTTGACTTCTTCTGTGGAGAGGCTGAAAAGCCTTCCTCTTATTCTCACCCTTCCTCAGACCTTATTCACCTTCTCACAATCTTTCACAAACCTTTAAACTTATAGACTCCTCTATCAACCACAGAAATAACCTAAGACCCATCCAAGGCCCACTGCCCTTACTGACATCGGCAACAAAACTGACGTTGGTATAATTTATAGACCAACCTCAGCCAAAATACCAACTTCAGTGACTGTGATAGACTAACTACAGAGAACAGGTACGAGTTATCTATTTTTTTATTTCTTAGTCTTTCATCATTTCTTTTTATACAACACTCTTTTCTTTATATAGTGGACTGTCATCCCTCAAGGAGCTTTATGCTTTGGGGACCGAGCGCGTAGCTTGGCAGTCCACCATATCCTCCTCTAACATTTTCTTTGTTTGAGTATCTTTCTTATTGCAAGTGTTTCCTCCACATCCAAAGAGGAGCTCCCACAATGCTTGAATATGGTGTGCACTTAATTTGGGTAACGTCAAACCCAAGACCTTCTTAACCTTAGTTTCTTCTTTCTTCTAAATGTAATTAGCGAAAAACTTAGAGAAACACCCTACACAATTCTATAAATCACAGTCTATTCCAAGTATGCATCAAGAATCAAATCAGAGTACAACTACCACACTTGATGAAAAATCTTGATAAAATGGGGACCATTACTTCTCAAGGAGGGAGGAATAATTTGGGTAACAATTTAGGTGATGGATCCACTCTAATTGATGACGAAACTTTTGAGAGCCATAACTTTTGCACCGTAGCTCCAATTGACTCATCATTTGAACTATTAAAAAGCTAAAAATGAAGAGAATAGGGGGATATGAAATGAAACAAAGCTCAATGAAGTTTTACCTCTAAAAACCTAGTGGAAGTGCCCCAAATTTCAATTTTAGTAGTGTAGTCTGAAAATAGTAAGTTTCTAAAAATAATAATTTTTTAAATTTCATATTGTTGTAAATCTTAGAAATCAAACCAATTCATCTCCCTCGAGATTGGTGACATTACACATCCTTACCACACCTTCAAAACATGTATAAATGAATATGTAACCCAAAATATAAATCAGACATCTCTTTTCAGAGATAAGCATGTGTTTGGGTCTACAAATTTGATCAATAAAACATCTCTTCTTAGAGATAGCATTATTTAAATTGTCTTGTTATTGTTTCTTGAATTATATTTCAACCAAATATTTTCAAGTTTTGGATAATTGGTATCAGATTGGTTTGTATTTAGAGTGAATGATCCTGAGGATGAGGTCAGACTATAGGAATCTTAGGTGGAAAATAGAACCAGTAGACTATCTACCTATTCGTTCCAAATGACTTCAAATGGTGGACAACATCGAGACATCTGATCCTTTCAAGGAAATGGTGAATGAAGCCCTCCAATAGCAGTAAGCACAAATGCTACAACAATTCACTGAAATTCTCCAACAAATCTTGATGGAAAATTTTGGATGCTCATCTGCACCCCCATGTCCTTTTAGTGCCCCAACACCCTTCAAGGTTCAGGTGAATTTTGATATTGAAGGAAAAATCAATGTTGATGCAGTAGAAAATTGGTTAGATCAAATGTCATCTTATTTTTCTATAAATAAATTCATTGATAAAGAGAAGATCACTTTTTCTCTTTTGAAAGCATCATTGCCTATCAAAAATTGGTGGGAAGTGTAAAATAAGAGATTCAGTGCAAATGATATTGGCTTTGAGAAGGAAGCTACCTAGGATGATTTCATAGAAGCTTTAAAGGAAGAATACTACCCCATTAGAGCATATGATGATCTATATATAGAGTGGCAACAACTTTGATAAGGTAAGGAATAGTTTGTTCAAAATTACACTGACATTTTTTATTCCCTATCTGTGAGATTAGGCATCCAAGAAAGTGAGAAACAAAAGGTTCTCAAATAACATGGTGGAATATAATGGTACATATGGGTAGAAATGGAACTCTTTAATTTAGAAACCCTTGGTGAAGCATATAAGTTCATAGTAAAGATTGAGCAGAAGCATGGAAGAATGAATGTGAAGAGTCAATCTTCAAAATAGAAAAGTGACAGAGAAGGTCAAGCACGAGGCCAAAATTGGAAGCAAAAGGAAGGAAAGATTGGAAAGTGGTGTGATTATCACAAATTTGTAAATCACTCCAAAGAAGAATGTCGAGCCATCAAGTCCCTACTTTCTGAGTCACAATACTTAACATCTACTACTCTAACTCATACAGAACCTATAGTCGAAGAGGTTAAAGAAGATATTATAGATGTTGAGCTAGAATCCATTATTGTTTCATCACAGACCCATGAGGAGAGGCTAGATGACAAAGAAAGGTTGTTTCACTCTAAATTATGGGTAAAAGGTAAGCCTCTGTATTTCATTCTTAATAGTGGAAGTCAAAAGAATTTAATCTCTACTAATGTTTTGAAAAGCCTAAATCTATCCATGAAGCCTCACCCAAAACCATACAATATTGGATGGTTGAGTCTAGGGAGAAACTTCTATGTCACCCACCAATGTCTTCTCTCATATGAAATAAAACCTTTCCAAGATGAGGTCTTATGTGATGTGGTAAATCTAGATGTTTATGTTGTACTCTTTGGTGAGCCATTCATGCATGATCGACATGGCATCTATGAATCAAGATCTGGAAGGATTATTCTCACTTTTGGAACATGACACTATAGGATACCAGAGATACCACCTTCTACATTTGTCTTTCTGATTAGTGTTAAGAAATTTATTCTCATGGTGGTCAAGCCACAAGAATCCAAAAGGGTTGATGTTGTATCCTTGACTACACAAACAACATAAAAAATATAATCAAATAGATACCAAGCTAAAGAAGTTCATGGCCTTCCATCCATAGACTGATGGTTAGATAGAAATGGTAAATAATTGAGCCCTGCATAGTTCTATTAATCACATTCCATTCCAAGTATGCATCGAGAATGAAATCAAAGTATAACTACCACATTTGATGAAAAATATTGATGCAATGGAGACCATTACTTGTCAAGGATGGAGGAATGATCCAGGAAACATTTTAGGTGATAATTTAGGTGATGAGTCCACTCCAATTGATCATAAAACTTTTGAGAGCCATAACTTTTGTACCGTATCTCTAATTGACTCACTGTTGGAAAGCTAAGAATGAGGAGAATGTAGTGAGATTGCATGAAGCTTTGCTCAATGAATTTTGACCCCTAAAAATCCAATATAAATGCCCTAAATTTCAATTATAGTAGTGCGCTCTAAAAATAGTAATTCCTTGAATTCTTTATTGTTGTAAATCTTATAAGTTGAACCATTTCATCTCCCTCAAAATTAGTGAATTTCCACATCCTCATCACACCTTAAAAACATGTATAAATGAATATGTATCTTGAAATGAAAATCAGACATCTCTTCTCAGAGATAAGCATATGTTTGGGTCTATAAATTTGATCAATAAAATATCTCTTCTCATAGATAACATTATTTGAATTGTCTTGTTATTATTTCTTGAATTATATTTCAACCAAATATTTTTGAGTTTTGGATCAGTGGTATCAAAGTGTTTTTTCTTTAGAGTGTATGATCCTAAAGATGAGGTTAGATTACAGGAAGCTTGGGTGGAAAATAGAACCAATATACTATCTACCTATTCACTTCAAATGACTTCAAATGTCAGACACCACCGAGACATCTGATATTTTCAAGAAAATGGTGAATGAATCCCTCTAATAGCAATAAGTGTAGATGCTACTATAATTTTATCAAAATTTGCAACAAATCTTGATGGGAAATTTTGGCTCCTCATCTGCACCCCCACATCCTTTCAGTGCCCCAACACCCTTCAGGGTTTAGGTGAGTTTTGATATCCCTACATTTGAAGGTAAAAGTAATGTTGATGTAGTAGAAAATTAGTTGGATCAATTATCATCTTATTTTTCTATAAATAAATTTACCAATAAAGAGAAGATCACTTTTACTCTTTTGAAATCATCATTGCCTATCAAAAATTGGTGGGAAGTGTAGAAAAAGCGATTCAGTGCAAATGATATTGGCCTTGAGATGGAACCTACCTAGGATGATTTCATAGAAGTTATAAAGTAAGAATACTACCCCATTGAAGCATATATCGATCTATATATAGAGTGGTAACAACTCTGCCAAGCTAAGGAATAGTCTGTTCGAGATTACACTGACATTTTTCATTCTCTATCTATGAGATTAGGCATCCAAAAAAGTGAGAAACATAAGGTTCTCAAATACCATGGTAGACTACAATGGTACATATGGGGAGAAATGGAATTATTCAATTTGGAAACCCTTGGTGAAGTGTACAAGTTCATAGTAAATATTGAGTAGAAGCATGGAAGAATGAATATGAAGAGTCAGCCTTCAAAATGGAAAAGTGACAAAGAAGGTCAAACACGAGGCCAAAATTGGAAGCAAAAGGAAGAAAAGACTGAGAAGTGGTGTGATTATCACAAATTTGGAACTCAATATAAAGAAGAATGTTGAGCCATCAAGTCCCTTCTTTCTAAGTCACAATCCTCAACATCCACTACTCTACCTCATATAGACCCTGCAGTTGAAGAGGTTGAAGAAGAGATTATAGATGTTGAGCCTGAAGCCATTATTGCTTCATCATAGACCCATGAGGAGAGGCTACAAGACAAGGAAATATTGTTTCACTCTAAATTATAGGTGAAAGATAATCTTCTACATTTCATTCTTGATAGTGGAAGGCAGAAAAATTGAATATCTACTAATATTGTGAAAAGCCTAAATCTATCCATAAAGCCTCACCTAAAACCATACAGTATTAGATGGTTGAGTCTAGGGAAAAACCTCCGTGTCACCCACCAATGTCTTCTCTAATATTCAATAAAACCTTTCCAAGATGAGGTCTTATGTGATGTAGTCAATCTAGATGTTTGTGATGTACTATTTAGTCAACCATTCATGTATGATTGACATGGAATATATGAATCAAGAACTCGAAGGATTACTCTCACTCTTAGAACATGATGGTACAAGGTACTAGAGGTACCACCTTCTACATCTATCTCTCTGATTAGTGCCAAGAAATTTGTTCTTATGGTGGTCAAGCCACAAGAATCCAAAAGGGTCAATGTTGCAGCCCTGAATACACAAACAACACAAAAATATAATCAAATAGATACCAAGCTAAATAAATTCATGGCCTCCCATCCATAAATTTATTATTAGATATAAATGGTGAACAATTGAGCCCTGCATAGTTCCATAAATCATAGTCCATTCCAAGTATGCATTGAGAATCAAATCAAAGTACAACTGCCACATTTGATGAAAAATCTTGATGCAATGGGGACCATTTCTTCTCAAGGATGGAGTAATGATCTGAGTAACAATTTAGGTGACAATTCAGGGGATGGGTCCACTCCAATTGATGATAGAATTTTTGAGAGTCATAAGATTTGCACTGTAGCTCCAATTGACTCCCCGTTTGAACCATTCGAAAGTTAAGATTGAGAAAAATGTAGTGAGATGTAATGGAGATTTTCTCAATGAATTTTAACCCCAAAAAACCCAATGTAAGTGCCCCAAATTTCAATTTTAATAGTGTAGTCTAAAAATAGTAAGTTTCTAAAAATAGTAATTCCTCAAATTTTGTATTGTTGTAAATCTTGAAAGTCGAACCAATTCATCTCCTTCAATATTAATGACCTTACACATCCTCCCCACACCTTTAAAATATATATAAATGAAGATGTAACCTAAAATGGAAATCAGACATCTCTTCTCATAGATAAGCATATGTTTGGGTCTGCAAATTTGATCAATAAAACATCTCTTCTCAGAGATAACATTATTTGAGTTATCTTATTATTGTTTCTTGAATTATCTTTCAACTAAAGCTTTTCAAGTTTTAGATTAGTGGTATTAGAGTGGTTTATCTTTAGAGTGTATGATCTCGAGGATGAGGTTAGATTACAAGAAGCTAGAGTAGAAAATAGAACCAACAGACTATCCACCTATTCACTCCAAATGACTTCAAATGGCAGACAACATTGAGACATCTGATCCTTTAAAGGAAATGGTGAATGAAGACCTACAATATCAGTAAGTGTAGATGCTACAATAATTCACTCAAATTTTGTAATAAATCTTGATGGGAAATTATGGCTCCTCATCTATACCCCCACATCCTTTCAGTGCCCCAATACCCTTCAAGGTTTAGGTGAATTTTGATATCCCTATATTTGAAGGCAAAATCAATGCTGATGTAGTAGAAAATTGGTTGGATTAATTTTCATCTTATTTTTCTATAAATAAATTCATCGATAAAGAGAAGATCACTTTTTCTCTTTTGAAAGCATCATTGCCTTTAAAAAATTATTGGGAAGTGTACAAAAAGAGATTTAGTGTAGATGATATTGGCCTTGAGATGGAACCTACATGGTGTGATTTCATAGAAGCTGTAAAGGAAGAATACTACCCCATTGGAGCATATGACAATCTATATATAAAGTGGCAACAACTTTGCCAAAGTAAGGAACAGTCTATTTAAGATTACACCGACATTTTTTATTCTCTATTTGTGAGATTGGGCATCCAAGAAAGTGAGAAACACAAGGTTCTCAAATACCATGGTTGACTATAATGGTACATATGGGGAGAAATGGAACTCTTCAATTTGGAAACCCTTGGTAAAGCATACAAGTTCATAGTTTAGATTGAGTAGAAGTATGAAAGAATAAATATGAAGAGTCAGCCTTCAAAATGGAAAAGTGACAAAGAAGGTCAAACATGAGGCCAAAATTGGAAGCAAATGGAAGGAAAGATTGGGAAGTGGTGTGATTATCACAAATCTATAACTCACTCCAAAGAAGAATGTCGAGCCATCAAGTCCCTAATTTCTAAGTCATAATCCTCAATATCCACTGCTCTACCTCATACAAACCCTATAGTCAAAGAGGTTAAATAAGAGATTATAGATGTTGAGCCTGAATCCATTTTTGCTTCATCACAGACCCACGAGGAAAGGCTAGATGACAAGGAAAGGTTGTTTCACTCTAAATTATGTGTGAAAGGTAAGCCTCTACATTTTATTCTGGATAGTGGAAGTCAAAAGAATTTAATCTCTACTAGTTTTGTGAAAAGCCTAAATCTATCCTTGAAGCCTCACACAAAACCATACAGTAATAGATGGTTGAGTTCAGGGAGAAACCTTTGTGTCACCCACTAATTTCTTCTCTCATATGAAATAAAACCTTTCCAATATGAGGTCTTATGTGATATGGTCAATCTAGATGTTTGTGATGTACTCTTTGGTCAGCCATTCATGTATGATTGACATGGCATCTATGAATCAAGAACTAGAAAGATTACTTTTAGTCTTGGAACATGGTGTTACAGGGTACTAGAGGTACCACCTTCTACATCTATCTCTTTGATTAGTTCTAAGAAATTTTTTCTCATGGTGGTCAAGCCACAAGAATCCAAAAGAATCGATGTTGCAGCCTTGACTACACAAACAACACAATAATAGAATCAAATTGATACCAAGCTAAATAATTTCATGGCCTTCCATCCATAGACTGATGGTCAAACAAAAATGGTGAATAGTTGAGCCCTACATAGTTCCATGAATCAGAGTCCATTCCAAGTATGCATCAAGAATCAAATCAAAGTAAAACTGCCACACTTGAGGAAAAATCTTGATGCAATGGGGGCCATTACTTCTCAAGGAGGGAGGAATGATCTGGGTAATAATTTAGGTGACAATTTAGGTGACAGGTCCACTCTAATTGATGATGAAACTTCTAGGAGCCATAACTTTTGCATCGTAGCTCCAATTGACTCACCATTTGAACCATTGGAAAGATAAGAATTAGGATAATGTGCTGAGATGGCATGGAGATCTGATTAATAAAGTTTTACCCCTAAAAAATGAATGGAAGTTCCCCAAATTTTTATTTTAGTAGTGCAGTCTAAAATAGTAAGTTTCTAAAAATAGTAATTCCTCGAATTCTGTATTATTGTAAATCTTGGAAGTCAAACCAATTCATCTCCCTTGAGATTGGTGACCTTCCACATCCTCCCCACACCTTCAAAACATGTATAAATGAATATGTAACCCGAAATGGAAATGAGACATCTCTTTTTTGAGATAAGCATATGTTTGGGTCTACAAATTTGATCAATAAAACATCTCTTCTCAGACATAACATTATTTGAATTGTCTTGTTATTTTTTCTTGAATTATCTTTCAACCAAGTATTTTTGAGTTTTGGATCACCTAGAGTGCATGAAAGAAGGAAAATCAACTAATGGAAACCAAAGGTGGTAAGTGTGAATCATGATGAGTCTATAGGTCCAAGTAATTTGTTTGATATGGTAGATAATTCTATAGAAGTTGAAGAGTGCCAAGGGATCTCATTGTCTACTCATGTTATGAATGAAGAGACAAAACTCAAGGAGAAGACCAAAGTGCTAAGATTTAAGTGAAAATCTTGTTGTTACTAAGCAAGTTTCATGCAAAGAACATTAGTTGTCAATACCTAGTAATGAGGTTTTAAATTTCAAGGAAGATTATTAAACTAAAAAGGTATGTCTCGAATCTATGTTATCCCCATGTGTTGTCAATACAATAATAGAAGAGAAGGAGATTTTTATAGTGGATGAGCAAGTTGTTTATCTTAAGCCTAAGAAAAAGAAGGAGAAATATTAGTATTAAATGACCAAGGAGGAGAAGGAATATGAGGATTTGTGGGAAACACTTATTTTCACATTGTTTTAAGGAACCATGTGAAGTATGGTGTATCTACCTATTCTTCTTAGGAGACATCTTTATTGTGTAAAAGCAAGTATGTGTGCTCAAGGTGTATTCAGGGACTTTGGTCCTAAAGTTGGAGTAGTCTACTAGGTCATATTGAAGGTTTTTGGTGGAAAAGGAGGATTTGAGAGTTTGCATATAAAAGTATATTGACCTTATTATAGAATGATCCATGTGGTTTTATGGTCTGAAGGTATGTTGAAGTCAAATAGGAGATTTTTGAGTGCTCTTAGTTTTCTTAGTTTTAGCTTAAGGGCAAGCAGGCCTAAAATGGGTTATAGGATGTATGGGTTCCCAAAATTATGAAGGATCAAATATTGGTCTATAAATGTGTGATGGTTTTCCCCAAGTGTGAAATAAGTTTCAGAGGTGGGTGTTAACTAGAAGGAGGTTTGTGACTTGTTTGTTTTAAGATTCTAGAGTTTTGGACTATGCTAGAAAAGTGGTTTACCTTATGAATTAAGGTTTGAGGCTTCTTAATATGTTTAATGGTATAAATGGGTTTTAAAATCAAGC
This sequence comes from Torreya grandis, assembly GCA_037957365.1. Lineage (NCBI taxonomy): Eukaryota > Viridiplantae > Streptophyta > Pinopsida > Cupressales > Taxaceae > Torreya > Torreya grandis. The sequence continues at coordinate 628,421 of JARHVA010001019.1, forward strand.
TTCAAAAATATTTGAAGGTTTATGGTTTTCAAAATTCATGATTTTGTCAAGATTGAGGCCTAATTGGCTAGTAGTTTGTGAAGGAATTATGTTATAAATGATGAGATAGGTGATTAAAATTGGTGTAACTAAGAGGGAATATGAGAGAGATCCAAATATAAAGTTTTATGTCTTGAAGGTGTGTCTACTAAAATGTTTGGTCTATTCAAGTACCAAGTAGGGATACAAGGAGACTAGACAGGTCTAGTGTGAAGAAGAGTGCTTTTTTGATCAATTTATCCAAAATATCATATTATGAGTGTTCAAATGTAAGTTATAAATTTGGTTTAGAGTATGTTTCCTATTTGGTGAGTGGCATGAAGTTATGTTGGTGGTCCTTAAGGTGGCTTGAGAGTGAAGGCTAGTAAGCCTATGTGGTGGTTCTTCATCATTTGTGGAGATATGAAGATGCTCAAGAGGTGAAATGGCTTAGAGATATTAAGGGGAGTCCCTCTTAGATTTTTATTGATAATTTCCATTATATTTTAGTGCTTTTGTGTGTTCTTTTTTCATTGGTTGTAATGTTTGGTTGAAGAGAGTGTTGGCATGTAGCAAGAGGAAGTTATCAAGGCAAAGAAGATGTAAGATCAAGGTAAGAGGGGGTTTGTATCATATTTCTAATGTGGTCATCTCCTATTATTGGTATTTTTAGGTCCTTGTGATTAGTTTGTGCCCATTTTTTCATTGTATTAAAGGGGGAGAAGGTTCTTATTGTGAGAGTGATTGAAAAGAGCAAAGGAAGGTGAGTTATATGATGGGTGTTGACATCAATGACAAAGGGGGATATTTTTGGAGATTGTTAATTGATTTCATGGAGGTGTCCAGGAGGGTGTATGAAGTATCTTGATAGTCTAAGTGTCAATGACAAAGTGTGTAGTGTGTTTGTCCTAGTATGATTGAAGTAGGCTTGGTTGATATTTAGTTTTAGAATGATTAGGGATGGGTCTGAATTATTGAGAATTTGTGATGGGTCCTATCAAAGTTTAAGGATGATTGGAGATCTTTTGGACATGCATGGTATTAATTTGGTTCTTAATTATGTTCATGGTGGCATAGTTAGTTCTGTAATATAAAAATCTAGGTAGGTAGTTTGTTGACATCACCATTTCCATGTATGGATGAGTCATGGGGAGTTGATCATCTGGGTGTGATAAAATTACTCCCAAGTTTATGTGTTCCAAGTTTTAGGTTGTGAGGTTTTGTATAGCAAAATATATAACTATGCAAATTTGGCTTCCTAAGTAGATTGCAATGTTTTCCCATACTTGGCCAAATTTTCAAAAGGAGATTGAATGATGCATGTGTAATCGCATCATAGATCTACGACAAAAAATTAATCTAAGCTTAATTTCTAAGTTCAAGTAGAGATGATTAATAAATTTTATGGAATCATATTTTACACATGTGAAGATTCTAGGAGCAACTTGATATATGGATGGATTCTATTATGAAAGAAGATCATATGATTTAAATTTTAGGACATGTGATTGAGCGTATAAAATGTTATTAAGGTTTAAAATTTACCTTCTAGGTAGATTATAATGGTTCCCATAGATGAATCTATAAAAGGTAAAGACTAGGACCAGATAAGGATCTAACAATGAGCAGGTGTTCATATAAATGTAGGTTGATGATGTGTATTGAGTTAAATAAGTCAAAGTGTATGATGTTTAAGTAGGTTAAAGTCTAAACTACTCTCGAAGAGATTGATGGAGCACATTTGTTCCAAATTTTTAGGAAGTAGCAAGATGATAACAAGTGCTTGATGTTTAACATTGAGTAAAGGTAAAGACTGAGTCACTTTTAAGAAGATCAAAGGTGTGTATTTGGTCAAAATTACCATGGAGAATTAGATGAGGTCAAAGTGATAGATGTTTAACATAGTTAAAGATTAGGCTAATCTCAAATAGATTGATGGTGTGTATTTGATCAAAATATGTGAGGACATAAGATGATGGAAAAGTGTTTGATGTTTAACAGTGACCATTGGCATTTGAATTTAGCCAAGGGAAAAACAAATTTGTAGTGTTTGAGTCATTAATTTTGATTGAGAATGAATTTGAAGGTGCAATAAAAAAAAGATGTAGAGGATTTCAAGTAACATCCATTGAATCTAGTTATAAGGTCTGAATATTTGTATAGTTAAATTTATTAAGCTCTAAATTTGACCATGTGTTTGACCATGTTTTTTAAGTGACCTAAGAAGGATATTTTGAGCTATTTTGATGGTATTTGGATGTTTTAAGGGGACTTAGCTAATGGATATTATTTTAAACTCCATGAGGATGATTTGTATGGATTTTAGAGTTTTGACCAATCCATCTTCAGTATGAACAAATGCTTATAAGTAGGATATTTGTTTATTCATGGTGTTGTTATGTATAAGGATAATGTTTGAGTAGATTGAGCATATGCATAGGTGTGTAATGATGACTTTAATCATTTAAGGATGTATAATAGGTCATGTGGACTAGACTTATGAATTTTTAAGTGGTCTTGTGTTTTCAAATTTCTTGATGAAGTGTTGAATGGGTGAATAGGTCTATATGAGACCTATAAGGGCTACTAAGGCCTAATTGAAAGGTGTAACTACTTAAGTGTGACCCATAGTTGTTATGGCTAACTTATGTGGATGGTATTGAGCTATGTTATATGTCTTAAGGGATAAGACAAGTATTATGGCTGAACTAGAAGATAATAATCATGATGGATCTATAAAGGGTGAAATTGAAGGTGGTGATTTCTAGACTTGAGAGAAGAGGTGTATGTGAGAGTTGAAGAGCAAAGGGAAGAAGAAAGGGTGTGTGCCAAGTGGATAGTTTGTAGATTAGAGCAATTTTATGACTATGCGTATGAATTGTAGTTCTTATTTTTTATGTCAATAATAGTTCTATTGTAGGTTTAAATATTATGGAGAGAAGTGAATAGAAGAAATATTTTCATGTCTAAGTGTGTATTTGAGAGGTAGATCAGAGTGTGGACAATGTGTATGACCATTTGGTCATGTTTTTGAGGTTATGATAGATTTGTTTTTGAGAAGTGTAGGGTGATCCAAAAGGTGATTTTGGATGTTTATGAGTGTGTGAAGAAGTGAATGGGGTTGTGTTTACAGGGTGTTTCCATTAGATTGGTTGGCAATTAGCGATTAGGAGATGTTCATATCATAGGTGTTGTGAGGGTGCTCAACATATAGGTTATAAGGACTTGACCATCTTAGGGGTAGGTGCTCCTTGTGGAATAGGTGTTTTTTTAAAGTCAAGTCAGAAGAACTTGACCATCCTAGAGGTAGGTTCTCCTTGTGAAAAAAGTATCTCACTAGAGTCTAATCAGAAGGACTTGACCATCCTAAGGGCAAGTAATCCTTGTTTAATAGGTGTTTCACTAAAGTCTAGTTAGAAGGATATGACCATCATAGGGGTAGGTCCTCCTTATGAAACTAGTGTTTCACCAAAGTCTCATGTTTGCATATTTATTATAGGACAATTAGTCCATGTGTTATTAGGATCGAGAGTGGGTTTTATTCCTCAAGAGGGTTTCCCACATAGATTGTATGTTGTGTGTGATCCTATATTATCTATTGTTCATTCTTATAAACATATTTAATGCTTCATGAATGATTGTATTGAATTCTTAAGTGTTTGAAGGGTTTGAAAATTGAATTGGATTATTTTCCACCACTAATTCACTCCCCCCCTTCATTGTTTTATACCTCTAACAACACATTCCCATCAAGTATCATTTTCTAAGAGAGATTGTAAGTGAAAAAAGTGTCAAACCTGAATATTTTTTTACATAGGATCAAATTATAGACATCTTGACCAAACCACTTCTAAATGTAACTTTTAAACACCTAAGATAGGAATTTAGTGTAATTTCTTCCCTTAGAAATCATTGAAGAATAAAAATACTTAAAGGGAGATAATCATGCTCATTAATCTCTAATAATAGGTGAGTTGTTCCAAGAAGGTATGCATGGGGATAGGGGGAACATGCTTGTTTTATGTCTCATACACTTATAGTTTTGTGTGTCAATTATTTTGGTTGTAAGGAGTATGATCTAAGGATTTGTAGACATCACTTTGTCATTTATGTAAAAGGGGGAGAAATGCTATAATGAGAAGATAAGGATGACCATTTTTTAGTTTGGTTTGTCATTAATGACAAAGGGGGAGAATTTTGATCATTGTTTCTATTTTTAAGGTTTAGCATTGAAATTGTCATTGATATCAAAGGTTGTTCATGAGGTCATTGAATAATGTATTTGTTTGATTACATAATTGAGAGGCATGATATTGGTTGAAAAACATATAAGGCATGTGAGAAATTTGTATAAGCATCAAAGAGAGTTTTAAGATTAGTTTCCAAAGTTATCAAGTGTTTAAACCTAACAAGACTTGAGAAGGATTGTGCATAAGATGTCTAGCCTTATACATGAAGGAGTATGGTGGACTAGTGAAATGGATGCACATAGGCATAAGATGTTATATGAGGTTGTTTAAGCATTAATATGATGTATTGGATCACTCATGAGTGTCTTAGAGTAAGCCTACATGGGTAAGACCTATAGACCTATCATGTAACCAAAGTAGTTATAGACTCTACCTAACCTAATGAAGGATAATTAGGTGTTTTCAAGACATATGAAGGATTAAAATAAGTGTTAGATCATATGAAAAGTTACTTAATCATGTGAGTGAGGTGGATAGTGCATGGATAGTGGCTATAAGGTTAGTTTCAAGGCTTAATACGACTTACAGGTCAAAAGCCTAGAGAGCAAAGAGAGAGATGGTGGCCTAATGGGGTGTCAAGATGATTTTTCAAGGTAAGAATTAACATGTGATCATTTTAATTGGTGTGATAGGTTTTCATAGGTCTATTACCCAAGATTGAGGTTAAAGTTTATAATAAAAAGTAATAAAATGTGTTTCAAGGTATCTTGAGTGTACATAATGAAGGGTTTTCAACCCAAGGACTTTCATGTGCTCATTGGCACATGTAACCTCTATATGAGAACATAATCCATTCATGGTATATGGGGAAATGTCATAGCTCAAATTTATATGCATTTATTTCTTGAATAAGGGGCTAAGATTTATGAATGATCATTAAGATTGTAAGGTGGTTTAAACCTCTCTAAAACCCTAACTTTGACCTGATGAGAAAGATATTGATCAAAATATCCCTATGTAAGTAATTTAGGGTTTTAGTAAACTCTCTCATGCATCTTCATGTTTTATTTGTTTGATAGGAGAGTGAGTGGACCCTATAGAAAAGGCATTTTTTTTGTAAATTTGATATAACAAGTAGAATTGATTGAGTCAAAGTTGATAATTAGATGAAGGCTAAATTTTTAGACTTGTATCTTATGTCCATGGTGGTTCCTTATTAGGTTATATCCCTTAGGGGTGTTAAACTGGTCATACAATTTGACCTATCACAAAAAGGCCTAATGGTGCAGAGAGTGAAAAAACCATACAAGAGTGATAAGTTTTTTAGGGATGGATACAAATACATGGGGATGTTATTCAGGACCTATAACACATGCCCATATTGGATATAAGATTTTTATATGATTGTATATATCAAAAATTTTCTCTCAAATTGACTTATCTAACTCAATGAGGTTTGTGTATAGTGAAGTCATGAGATTCATCTATAATACCAATATTTATATTAGAGATTATGATATATTTATTATAATTATTTATAAGGTTTTTAAAATATCATATTAATGAATTATAATTTATTAAGTATACCCTTTCATGTATCAAAAATTCATGTTTCCATGATTGTGTTGTGAAGCTAGTTCACAGTTCTAAGTTGGCTACTTACAAATAAGGGTTTCAGTCCTTTTTCCTAATGTAATGAAGTCTAATGAACTTCGTAAAGTATTATAGGTCTTGAAGAATTTTTTTTCCATGTTTATTTTAAAATATTTTATTTTTGGTTCATTTTTTAAGACAAACTTTATGGGTACGAATAGTGCTAATGGCATGCTTCAAGTGGTGGTTAGATATAAAATGTGTCATGAACATAATATGATATTATTAGGGGTATACTCAAGTGAAATATGATATTTTCCTTCCATGTGAGAATTCTATGAGTGTTTCAAGGTTTTCAAATTATAACATGTGCTAATGAAGGCCTAATTGAATTAGGTCTCCTTAAGGCCTAAAAGGGGTTTTGGTCTTATATACTATAAACAACCTATTTTAATGATTGTTTCATGTTTTTTTAATGTCATAAGTCCCATTTTTTTGAAAAACTAAGAGTTCAATTATGTATGACTGACCAAGAGGTGTATGATCAAGAACCTAGTATAAGAACAAGGCCGAATAGGCCTACTTATCTAGTGTGAGTGTGTGTGTTGAAGTGAATGAGATAGAATTTTAAAGAGATGAAAGAGGTATTATAAAAAATTGGGATGGTAAAAATAAACCATCATGAATATTTGATACAAGTACTATAGATTATTATCAATGTCATATGACCTAACCAAGTCTTGAAGAGACTTAATTTATTGAAGAAGGCTAGAGACCAGTTTGAGGAGGATAAGTGTGTGTGAAGAGATGAAGATGGAGATCATCATATGTTTCATAAGAAACAAATATTTTTGAAGTTTATCAAAGTTTTTAGGTGGATGTGTTAGTGCTAAGTCATTTAGGGGACTGGAGCCTCCTTGCAAGTGGATGTTTGTTAAAGCCTAGTCAAGTTAGTGCTTAGCTAGTTAGGGTTGTTACTCCAAGTGAAGATGGTGCTTTACTAAATATTTATGCTTGAATTATAGGATACTAGTCGATTTACATCACTAGTGGGTTTTATTCCCCTTTAGGGTTTCCCACTCAAATAAGTGTTCTATGTGTTATGTTCTTCTCTCATATTCATGGCTTTTAATGTGTTGCTAGTTTACTATATTGTTTTGATAGTTCATGAATGTCAGGGTAAAGATTGTAATTTTTTTTAAGATTTATTAAAACCCCTCTCAATAATTATACTTCCAACATCTTGTGGAAGACCTAATTCTTAACTTTCTGCTCATCTCTGATGGTGTAATTACATTAAGGGGACTTGGAGGTCTAAGTGTATTAACCCTAACAGTTGATCTTACACTTCAAATTGACTCAGGAGTAACCACTTTGGACGAAGGAACCCTTGATGAATCCCTAGATCTTGAAGCAAAAGGATCTTGTGGTAATTTCTTATCAAGTTTTAGGTATTTACTCTTTTTCCATTCAAGGAAAGTAATCCAGGTTTGTGTGCCCTACTATTACTACAAAAAATGATGTTGGATTATCTATTATATGAGTCCATGATGGTGGATGGAATATGGGTTATTAGGGTACCTCATAGCCATGACTTAAATGGACCCTAATAAAAATTAGGCTAAGTTGATTTGATGTTAGGTTTATTTCATGCCATACCTTAGATGAATCAACATTCTCATCATAATACAACTTAAAACACTACACTGACCCAAAAATTTGGTAATTGATAATTCAAAAAGATACAAACTTCTAAGGTTCAGATAAGGAATCTCTAATGATACCTTTAATTCTACCATTCACTTCTTGAACATACACTAGCACTAGTTCTCCCTTTCCATGGAAAATATGGATGAGGTCATTAAAGGCAGATCTTCCTACAATCATGGCCCCCTCATCAAAAATTCTAGATAAATTTATAATAAGCTGGATGGAGAATGGAATTTATATACCTCTAATATTGGAAAAATCCATTTTTAGGTGGAAGATGAAATATGTAACAAGGTTTTCATCAAAAACCCTAGAATTTCATGAGAAACTCAAGCCATCCTATTGTTGAAAACACTTGTTTTTCTTTTTTACCTCCTAAGAGACCTTATATAGATTGAATCTTAGATTTTTTCTTCTGTCCCATTCTAATTTTGTTATCTCTGCATAAAACACAATAGTCTACAACTCTACTCCAGAATGAAATGACACTTCACTAGAAAGTAATATATTATTATAGCAATGGTATCCTTTTTATTTCCATGCTATATATAAAACCCAAAGCTACCAAGAATTTTGAGTGATGATGACATTTCAATCTAATCATGTCATAATTAATAATAATTACTGATGATTACCTTTTCATTTATCTACAATCATCACACTGTCAGTTCTTTATGAGTTTCTTTCCCACACTAGTTGTGACAAAGATTGTAGCATGTGGTCAAGTTCCAAAAGTTAAATTTTTGAAAAGATTCCCTACTGATATGGCAATATCATTCACATAGAACTTATGGAAACTTTTCCAAAGATTTGAGTATATATGTGTAAACTCAAAATTTTTAAAACTAACCCTTTGTAAAAGAATATACAATATACCTTTAAAAATTCATGATATTGTCCTTGTTTGATCTTCTTCACCTATTGTAACAAAATAAATTGCATAAATTAGTTTAAGGAATGGTATAGAATAAGACAACATAAATATGTATTACTTTGGAACAAGGAGAATCAAACATTACTCCTAAATTTCTAAACTCACTTTTTCTAATTTTTTTTTAGTTTTTACCCTTGACCAGTCATTTACTATTGTTCATATCAAGGCTCATTTTATATTACATGATCTACCAACAATATGCTTATCTGGTCATGACTATCAACAATGTCCCTAAGGATTTTCATTATTGAAATTTATTTATTTATTTATTTATTTTTACTTTTTTTTATTTTGCATTTTTAGAGAAGTGGATCCTCTTACTTTATTAAGGCCTTCTTGTCTTCAAGGATCAATATTCATGGAATATTTGAGTTATTCCATGGGGCCAAACTCATTTTGTACAAATTGGATGAATTTTTTTTACTAGAAGTCTTATATTACAGGTTCAACCTATGTCCATTGACTAGGAGTGTCTTCTAATTACCATACATAGGTAGTATTTATATTGAACCATTATAAAAAATCTTATTTATATGAAATGGTACTATCCATCTAGTTTTTAACATGCCTTTCAAGTGTTGATACTTAGATCATACAAAAGTGCTCAGTCTCCTTCTTTGAACTATCTTTCCTTGATGTACAAATCATGCCATTATTTCCTTTGGTACTACATCATCTCTATTTGTTGCAAAGCTTCTATTCTTATTTTATCCATCTCATTTATTTTTAAAATTCTCTCTTTGTGCTTCATCCAAGTCAATTCCTACTTCTAGGGTAGTTCTTCAAGTTTGCATCTTATATTCAATTGAAAGGAGAGGTTTCTTACCAAATACTAGTTCATATGGTGAAAAATTAGTAGTGGTATTCCACATTCTATTTTATGCCCATATAACTTATGGAATCTTGGTTGCCCAATTATTTCTATTGCTACTAACTATTTTTTAAGGATATTCTCTAATTCTCTATTGATAACCTCTACCTATCTAATTGCTTGAGGTTAGTATGGAGAAGACTTTCTATGGTTGACTTGGTAAATATATATAAATGCTTAAATTATTTTGGACATGAATCGGGGTCCCTAATTAGACACTATCTCTCTAGGTGCTCTAAATCTCTACATGATCCTATAGTATAAGAAATGTTCTATTACTTCTTCTCTTGAAAATTAAAGAGCTTGTACTTCAACCCATTTGGTCACATAATCGATACATACCATCAAGTACTCCTTACCTTGAGAAGGTGTATATATGGGCCCAATAAATTTCATGTCCCACTTTTTAAAATTTTCTAAAACTACTTGAGGATGGAGAGGCATTTTAGAAGATAGTATAGGTTTACCCATTCTCTAGCATGGATCACATTACCAAATGTGCCTCTTTACCTACTTATGAAGAGTTTATCAGTAGTAATCAACTCTAAGGATCTTGTGTATTTTTGTTTTAACTAAGTAGTGTCCTCCACTAGGTTCATCATGACAAGCATGAATGATGTCATAAAATTCATTCTATTTTACACAAATGTAGAAAACATGATCAGGTCCAAGTTTAAACAATATACCATTAATCCATTTATAACAATAATGAGCTTTAATCAAACATTTTTTTAATGGTGAACTAAAAAAGAAACTTCCCTATAGCCAAAAAGTTTTCTATATTAGCAAACCAAGGTGATTATGCTATAATAGCAAATAGTTGTTCATCTAATAAACTATCTTTTATAGGTTCTTCATCTGCATTGTTCAATCTAGAAAGAAAATCAGTAATCACATTGAACATCCCAATTTTATCAATAATTGTTAAATAAAATTCCTATATTAGTAATATCCATCTGATAATTCTTCCTCCGACCACTATTGTGTTCATCAAATATTTGGTAGTTACATGATCAATATATATACATATTTTGTAACCAATAATATAGGATCTAAACTTATTTATGGCATAAATCACAATAAGAAAATATTTCTCAGTGGTTGTGTAGTTTCTCTTAGTTGGATTCAAGTTCTTGTTAATGTAGTATATGGCATACATTTGTCCATCATCTTTTTATCCTAGAAATGCTCCCACAACATGATTAAATGTATCAGTATAAATACATAAGGGTATGAATAATTAAGTCCTCTTAGGTCTAGAGCAGAACTTAGTTTTTCCTTAATGGTCTTAAAGGCTTGTTTGCAATTTGGACTCCAAACAAACTCATTCTCTTTTTTTAGTAAATAAATATTGAGCAACAATTTCTTAATTCTATAAACCTTTTGTAATATCTTGAATGGCCTAAGAATATTTTGATATTAGTTTGGTTTTGATGGATAGGTAAGTTTGAAATGACTTCAATTTTATTTGGATCCACTTGGATTCCTTTTGCAAAAATATGATGTCCTAAAACTATTTCTACCTATACCATGATCAAACATTTTTCATGACTCAAAGACATATGGTATTATTCACATATTTTTAGTACCTTTCATAGATTATTCAAACTTTAATTTAAGGATTATTCATGAACAATAAAATTATCCATGTAAAATTTCACATAATCATTGGTTAAATCTAAATATATGGCTAAGACTATTTATTAGAAGGTAGTATGTGCATTGCATAACCCAAAGGGAAATAACCTATTTGAAAATGTCCCCCATGGACAAGTGAAGGTTTTTTTATCTTATTCTTTAGGTTCCAATTGTATTTGTTTTTATCCACTAAATCCATCCAAGAAAGAAAATTATATTTTCCCTACCAAGTTGTCAAGTACTTGGTAAATAAAGGATAAAGGAAAATAATCTCTCATGGTTGCTTTATTCAGTTCCCTATATTCGACACATACTCTCCATTTACCATTTTTTTAGGAATAATAACCAAGGGAGAAACCCATTTGCTATCAAAAATAGGATAAATGAATCCCACTTATATCAACTTTTCTATCTAAGTTTTCATGTCTCTTAAGGCAAGATTAATTCTTCTCTGAGGTTGCATTACTAGTTTAATGTTCTCTGTGTATATGTGGTGGGTGTATAAACTTGTATGAAATCCATTCATGTTTTGATATTCTAAAGAAAAATATTTAATATGTTTTATAAGTACATCAAAGACTTTCACTTATTGATCATCTGTCAACCAACTATTTATGTTGAATAACTTCCCTAGTGCTATTATGATTTACTTAGTGCCTAGATGGGAAGAATATATTTATTTGAATTCACTAATTAAAGAGTTGAGATGGCATGGATGTGGAAATAAACTATGTAATGTTATAGTATCTTTGACAAATTTATCTCTTATAGAAATCACTCTTAAAAATGAATTTTGACCTTTATGTTCCCACTACATAACACTGTGTTGAATGTATTTATGGTTGTATAACATGATGGAAGAGGTGGGAAAAGATGAGTGTTCATAAGGATAATAATTAATTTAATTATAGGAACCTTTATCAAAATCCATAGTTGGACTAATAATATATGTAGCTAGACTATTGAAATCTATAGCAATTCCAATACTTCTTATTAACTCATCCTCTACTTCTTCCACACGATCAATGATTATGACCATAGCTAAAGAGAAAATACTATCACATTTTCAATTTTATCTATCTAAAACTATTTTATAAGATTTATTGATGGTTTTATAGGCACCAAAAATCTACACATGATGATTTTGAATGTTATAATTCCCCTGGACCACCTTAGGAGCCCCTTGGGCCTAGCCTAGACCATTTAACCCCAAACCTAGCTAAAACTAGTCAATATTACCTACTAACTAAACCCATCCTTTTAACCCAACATTACCTTGACCTTAGACTATTGGTCATCATCCTAACCATTAATGGTAACGTTAACTATTAATGATCAGGTTTTGCAACCTAAACTAACTTAATTGACCCACACTCTAACTTGATTTTATATAATTAGATTGTCTAATTCATGTGTGAGACCATGCATTTTGAAATTAAAATTAAACAAAAATTTGGACCCCTTTTTAAAATCTTGTTGCACCTCTCCTTCCTTGCCTATAAGAAGAGAGGATCAAGAGGTGAAAAAGAATCAGACCATGACTTCAAGAGCTTTTGCATCTAGAGTTTCTTTATAGGTCACTTATTCTAGAAATCCAATGATATAGCCATCATGATAGAGAGATAAAGTGATATAATCCCTTATCCAATAACCAAGCATCATTACACTACTAGAATCATGCCATACTTCATCAATGAACCAACCACCTTAACCATTCATCTAACCAACTTATGGTAAGCTAAGTATTTATTTTCAATATATCAATTACTTTGTTTTCATTTTGTAATCAACCTATCATAAACCAATCTCCTATAATTAACTTATATAACCCCATCAATATGACATTTTTATCACCTAAACTCAGCACATAGTAACCATTGATTGTCACCTCAACCATTGATTGTCACACCAACCACCGATGGTCACTGTGGTAGAAAATAACAACAAGATATTTTCACCCACCTACCCCTAACCTATTTTTTGAAGCACACCTAACTTGTTTATTGTTATATTATTCATTTTAGTCTATTTCTTTATCAACCATTTCTTGTATTCGATTTCAACACCTTTTTATTATTGATGTAAGTATTTTATCTTCTATTTTCTAAACTTCATTGTTTAAAATGTATGGATTGATAACCCCCAAGGAAGATCTTGCTTTTGGGATTTAGCTAGTGCTAGGAAATCCACCTAAGTATCTATCTAACCAACAATTTGCTTTAGTGTTGTCTTATTTATATTTCATTCTTCCCAATATAAATAAGAGCTCTCTCTAATCATCTAATTCAATGTGCACACAACTAAATAGGTTTTTCAACCATACTCATATCTAGTTTATTTTTTCTTCCTCTCTTGTAATATAAGCTAAAATTCCTTGAAACATTTTGGCACACCTGATGGGACTCTTAAGTCTCTACTTGGGTTTTTTTTATTTGAATCTACATGCTCTTCTCCCTATTCTATGATCATAAATGAAATTAAAATTTCTTGTGGGCTTAAAATCAAAATATACATTAGTTTATTACAAGTTTATCTCACTTATTTAAAATAAAGCAAAATAATTCAATTGTATCATAATTTGTGTTACACACACTAAACCAAACCACCTACATTAATCAAACATCTAAACAACTTGACATAAGGTATGACTAGGATTTCATCACCTAGCGGTCACCTTACTCTTTCCTAGTAATCCTATTTGGAGGTCATTACCAAGGGGAGAACCAACTCAGCTCTTTGGTTGAGTATAAACTCTAAAAATTAGTATATATTGGCTAAACACCTAACACCCTTATCTCCATGGTGTGTGAAGTGAAGGGGTAGGCCCCAATACTAAGCCACTTATTGATTTCTAATACGTATCCTTTTGAGAGCCTAAACATAACTTGAAACTGGCCATAGACTTATTTTCTAGTATCCAGTCTATAATCCAATTTTATCCACACAATTTATTATAAAGCTTAAGGCATAATCTAAAAGAGAGACTAAAAGAAATTTAGGACTTAACATACTTTTTAGTGTGTGTTTGATTTCCTTGGTCATTTATTGTGTTCTCTGTATTTGAGTGGTGAGATTATTTTTGTATTCTCTCTCCCTTATATTGTATGGTTCCAACTTGCTAGTAGCTAAAGAATCTAGTAGGATAGAACCCATCACCAAACCAATCAACCTCTTCTACCTCTTGTTCCATGGAGTTTGTCTCTAAACCAAAAGACCCTCCTCACCTTTTAGGAAGTCTTTATTCCCCTTTGGTACTTCCCCAAGAAGATACAAACTTTTCCACCTTATTAGATAACAATCTTGTCACCTTTCAGCATTATCTCATCACAATGCCTCACCATACCCCTGCTTTGGTCACACCTATGGACCCACCTTATGGCATGCCTTCCCATAGTATGGGGAACCCTTCTATTAACATAATCAACACTCAACCATTGATTACCAAGGCATACTCATCCACCAATAACCCCCTTGATATTATTATGGAAAACCAACCTACCCAACAAACCAATACCCTTATGCCTTCCACCCCCACCCATAACTCCTCTACCCTAAGAAAAACCCAACCATTAACCACATATACTCCCCTCACCATGAGAGCACCTACTACTATCATTGTCAACCTTCCTTTAGCTACCCCCAATCCATTAGTCACTACTCCACTTCAAAATATTGTGATGTCTATACCTTCTACTTTACCAATGATCAATACAAAGCTCACCACCTTTACTTTAGTGAAAAATCTAGCCACATATCCTAACAAACCTATATTAACCTATCAACAAGTGCCCATCACACCCAACTTGGGTTACACCCTTAACCCATAATGGCATGTACCACTACCCACTACCCAACCACCTACATACACATACCCTTACATAGCATCCACCCAACCACATGTGTCCACATATCAATATGTGGTAGATCCTCAACCTTATATAAACTATAAATATATCACCCAACCATAACAACAATATGAACCTTATAACCTTTCAAGCACACAACTTCAACAAATTTGATGAAAATGCTACTGGATAAAATGACCATTTTAGAGTCATCTATCTCTGGTGCTCACAACATCTTATCATATGACTAGATCTGTAACAAACCCATTCACCCATCTATCCCTATCATACCATATCCCCTGTAGTGGGAATTTCCCAAGTTTTCTAAATTTCAAAGTATGGAGGATCCCCAATATCACCTCAAGGCATCTAAGAATGCATGTCATTTGATTTCCTATGATGATGCCCTCCTTCTTCATACCTTCCCCATGTCCCTATTTGGTCTAGCATTAGATTGGTATAGTTTTATAACCAAACATTCCCTCTTCTCTTTCACCTAGCTAGCTCAAACTTTCTTAGATCACTTTTCAATAACTATCTCTAAGAAAGTTTCCATCACTGACCTTTACTCTATTCGGCAATTTGATGATGAATCTACTACCAATTTTCTAGCTCTTTAGAGGATCCTAATCAATCAACTTGCCTTCTCTTTACACCAACCCAAACTGATAGAAATCTTTGCTTAGGCATGTGCCAAGCACATCTCTTATACATTACATGTAAAAAGCTTTAAAACCTTTGGTAAATCTTTTACCATGGTGCAAAACCTAGAAAATAGAGCCATTAATGAAGGAAAGCTAAAGTTGAAAAACAAAAATTCCACCTACAAAACCAATGAGACCTCTTCCTCTAAACTAAATAACCATTGCCAATACCAATGCTAAAATCAAGGGAACTACAAATGCAATTATCTTTAAGATCACTCCTTTATCATCTATCAATCAACCAAACTCCTCTAACTCCTCAAAAAAAAACATGAGAAACTAATATCAAAACAATTAGAAGCAATTTACTCTACTTGTGGAATCTTATGCTTTGGTCCTAAAGAAGTTGTTGAGAGCTAATATTATAATATTCCTCCCAAAAAATCCCCTCAGAAATTTGATTCTTCTCATCCTGCACCTAGTTGGGATAATGAAAATGACTTATGTGTTATCCATTGTGTATTTGGGAATGATGTTAGTATGTGTAATACCTTCAAAAACATTGTTCAAACCCTTATTCATAAGGTGGAGCTTATGTTGAATAACCCAAATGCACCTCCAAACCAAGCCATTGAAATTTTTAGACAACCGTTTCCCAATCATGCACCTACCAAAAATGAGAGTAACAAATATGAGCATCCTCATGACACCCATACCATCAATATGGTTCTTGACATGCTCATTACCAAAGAATCTACCACCCAATCTACCTATTCTTCACCCACTCCACTTATTGAGGTAGTAGAGTTACCTTATCTTCCTTTTTATACCTAAACTAAGGAAGTAACCTTTTACCCTCCTCCACTTATTGAGGTCATGGAGTCATCAACCCCTCCTTCAATGGACATATTAGAGAAAGCAACCATCACCACTTTACCTTCTTCCTCAACTATTGAACAATTCACTTCCCTTTTGGAGATCACTCTTGAAGAGAAAACCACCATATTCACACCTCCCATAGAGGAACCACCCATCCAAACCTTGCATCATTTGATTGAGGAAAAGGATGAGGCCACCATTCCCATTTCTCAACCTATGTAATTATCTTTTGAGTCCACTATCCAGGGAACAAAACCAGTCTATGAACCATTCTCTCGATTAGTTTAGAGATTGGATTTTTTATCCAAACCTGATGTGGATCAACCCACCTTTTGGAAATAATTGGGGCTCCCTTACATCACCAAAAAAGAACTTCCAACCTCATCTTTGACTGAACAACCACCCCTTTATTTTCCAACCCACTATCCTACCATCTAAAATAATAAAAACCTCTACCAACCCAACCATTTCTCAACCATCCAAAGCAACCAAATCATCCTCTATAACTTTAACCAAACCAACCAAAACCCTTGGCATATTCCCTATGTAGATCCTTAATCATACATTCTTGAAACTAGAGCTAACCTCACCAAACCCACCAACTAAGCACCAAACCAAATCAACCAAGGAGGTAAAACTAGCAAAAGGCCAGAAGGCCAAATTTATTCCCCCCTCAACCTTGCCTTCCATATTGGAGCCTCATCCTTATACTTTTATTAGGAATCCAACTATTTTAACCAAAACCCAACCACCACTTTTGGTTACCCCATGACTCTTACTTTTTGGTATGGCTATCTTTCTCGAGCCATTAATGACCAACCTAGATACCTTGACATCTCCTACTTCTAACTTATCAACTCCCTCACCTAAACCAAAATAATTGATTAATAACACCACCTTACCCAAACCTTCTATCACCAATCTTGATTCTACAAAGACTTCCATCTCACTAAACAAAGCTAGAACCTCAAAAACCTCACCAGCTCTAGCTGAGTCTTACTCATATATTTTCCAAATGTTAATGAAAGCCTCTTGTTTTACCTTACCTCCTATTAAACCATTTGACCCTCTAGGTCCAAAAACTATCTGGTATAATGACCACCAAGTATGCTCTTATCATAATACAACTAAGCATGACATGAAGAGTTACAAGTCTTTCCAAACCATAATCCATCGACTCTATGATGAAGATGACCTATTAACAAATGAACCTCCCATGAGACTACTACCAATCTAACAAATAATAACCACTACCCAATGTCTACCTACTCCTCCACTCTTACCTCAGAGTGATGAGGAATCAAACCAATCTCCTACCCCAACTCTTCCCTCTATTCATACTATATATGTGGTCAAATGATCACATACTTAGAAAATGGATAAGGGGAAGGCTAAAGTATCTATCCCATGGACATACCCATATTTCACCTCCTAACTAAGTCAAAATTATGTACCTTCACCTTCATCCAAACCTAATGTATTTATCTTGGGTACATCTCAACCCAACTCCTCTGAATCAATTAGGAGAGTGGTGCTCAAACAACTTCACCAAACCCCAACAAAGATGAGCCTATATGAATTGATTTCTACCTCACCACATCATCACCAAGAAATGATAGAGGTATTTTAATCAATATAGGCCTAGCCTAAAGACCCTCAACCTCTATTAACCTTTGTTAGAGCTCTTCAAATTTCCAACCTTCACCTTCAAGGATTTAGAAATACCTTCTATCCACCCTGATGACCTAGATCCCCATATTTTCATCACTGCCTACATGAACCAAACCCACATCAAATGGGTTATGATTGATGGGGGAGACAATATTAATATCATCTCCTCCTATGCCTATGGTCAACTTAAACTACCCAACAATGTTATGTCTAAAAACTTAGCCATCTTTTGATCCTTTAATGACACCATGGTGACTACTTTAGGAACTACTATCCTTCATATGCATTTAGGACCTTGTACACTCTCAGAGCTCTTCTATGTAGTGGAAGTAAAATTATAGTATAATGTTTAACTAAGATGACCTTGGATCTACTCCATGGGTTAAGTCTCCTCTACCCTTCATCATTGCATCAAATTTGAGCAAGAAGGTCAAGTTATCACTATACAAACTAACCCAAGTCCCTTTTCATCATGCAACATGACTTATCAACCCAATGACATCCTCCTACCTCCATCTAGCACACCCTCATTAGCTAAATATAAGCCCTCAACCATGAAGGAGGAAGCCATATATCCTTTGACCAATGAGACATCTACTAGCTCATCAATCCCCTTAAACTAAATCCACACCATAGACAACTTAGAATCTACATTCCAATGTATTTCACTTGAGAAATATCACCTCCTCACCCTTGATGCTTTCCCTCCTCCTCAAGAGTGTAGGAAACTTAACCACTAAATTAATTATGACCCTAATATTAGTACCATTATTTCCTTTAGACCTTCAAATTATCAAACCCATTTCATCTATGTTGTACTTAACAAACCACTTGATGATTCTACTACCTCTTTTTTGCCTTGACCATTCACCTCTATCTTCTCTGATCAGAACTTGGGAGTCTATAGATTTGAAATCACAAGTCTGTAGATTTGGAATTACAAGTTCGTAGATTTGAAATTGTAAGTCTATAGAAATCTAAAAAAAGAGGGATAACTATTTGGTAATATCATGCCCCAACCACATGGGAGAAACCAGACACTTTACTGAACCACATAGTTCATGATCCATCTACCACATCCCAAAATATGATAAGTTTGGGGGAACGTGAGAATAGACATGCCAAGTAAAAGAATGAAATTTGGTTCTGATAATGGTTCTAATTTAGAGTTTTAGTAGCATCACACTGTAGATCTCTTTGAGAGATTACTGACACATTTTTCAAAATATAAATATGAGTTTGGGAGCTCCTATTATGTCCATTTCAAGATTGGTCAAAAAAT
This sequence comes from Torreya grandis, assembly GCA_037957365.1. NCBI lineage: Eukaryota > Viridiplantae > Streptophyta > Pinopsida > Cupressales > Taxaceae > Torreya > Torreya grandis. The sequence continues at coordinate 647,696 of JARHVA010001019.1, forward strand.
GTCTCTTGCAACATGTGGCACATGTTTCGAGGTTGTTTCAACATTTGGACCTATCAGAGGTCGACACTTGGCAAAATGAAAGGTTTGAAAAAGTGTGGTTTGATGACATGCCATGTGGAGTTAAGCGTGAGATAAGCTCTTTGAGAAAAGTGGTGAACCTGAGTAAAAGGAGTGTTGTGGAAGAAGCCACGTGATAGGTGGATGGTTGAAGGCTATTTAAAGCCTTGATCTACCGTGAAGCAAGGCATGTGGGATAAACCCACGGTGTAAATCTTCAATGGTGCCTACACTTAGCACCTAAGTCTCCTAAAAAAGGTGACATCAACACACCAAGGAAGTGCTAAACTATTTAAATAATAAAACTACCTTCCACATAGCCCATGTGGGATATGAATAAGTCTAAGCACCAAAAAGGAAGGGAGAAGATTTCAAACTCATGCATAAGCACCTAAAATAAAGGGCTGATGGTTTTAAACTCATGACCTACCATCCAAAATGGATAGGCTTTGAATGCTTGTACTATAGGGGTTGAAGTGTTATTTAAGGTATGAATTTGTACTTAAAGGAAAGCTTCTGGCTGACTATGTATTGGAGAATATAGACCCGTTTATAGTATTTGGTCATTTTGGAGCCCTTAGAGGCTGAACTAGAGCTCAGAGTAAACTACAAAGTTGTTTAAAATTCTAATATGATCTATACAGTATATTCATTTGCCCATTTTGGAGAATATGTGATGCCATTTTTGAGCTATATAAGTTACCAATTTTGATTTGGAGAAGCCTTTGCATGTGATTCAGGAAGGTGAAGGATGTACTGAGTCAGCCAAGGTCTTTCAAAGGTTTGAAACACTATTTTTGAAAATAGATATGATTTTTTGTTGTTTGTAAGTATTATTTTTGCTTGAAAATTTAGCAACAATTAATGGATCAGTTTGAAAAGAACTCAGGGACATAGGAAATTCTGAACCCCGTAAACAATTTTTGTGTTTTGATATTTGGATTCATTTTTGCATTTCAATTTTAGTTAAATTGTAGATTATAATTCAGATTTTAATCAAGAATGCAAAATTTAATCATTTGATCATTTACAAGAATATGAGTAAATTGGGAACTTAGAAAAATCTAATAGTTTCAAAGGATAAATGATGTGAACTTTCAATTCACCTATATTTCAGTTTTGAAACTTGATTTAGATCAGATTTTCATAAAGTTTTTAATCTTACCAACATCTTATAAGTTGATAGATTCAGAATCTATACTTTTAAAATTTCACTTTGAGTTTATCAGTGGTGTTTACAGATCATTCTCCTATCTGGACAACCTAGACTTTGTCAAGACATACCTCTATCAGTTTACATGGAAAAGATTTGGTCTTAGATGATATGAGCATGACCCACATGAGTTTATTTCAATTAAGACTAAAAATATTCATGATAATCATGGCCTCAACTTCATCCCACCCATAGAGAAAACCAAACCACCTACCACCACCATTATTGAGGAAGACATCCCTTCCCATCAACCTCTTCTCCACCTAAGTGTGAGGATGATGAAATCATCCCACCTAACATTTTTTTTATCAACATGATAAACCTTGGACCCCTAACTTATCAAAATTATTGGGAAATCATAACCATCCCTTTGACCCATCTTGAGATGATAGGAGATGACTCTCCTACCCTTAATACCATTCAATGTCAGGATAATGATCCCATTCTCACCTATATTGGTGCACTAGATTATTCCATATACAAATCATTTCCTCTTGATACTTTGACCATGTTGAATGAATCTACCATAGATATCAACTTCAGAAATTTAGACATCCTTCACATTGTCAAAATTATATAATCACTAAATTCTAAGAAACTCAGGGACTTCCCCTCATTCTTGAAAGACCACAACATAGAATTTGTTTGGTCTTATAAAAACATGTTAGGAATTGACCCCTCTATAACTACCCATAATATAGACACCAACCATGATGCCAAGGCTATTAAGTGGAAACTTTGATGAATGTACCCTCACATAGCCCTTCTCATAAAATAAGAGCTTTAATGTCTACTATCCATCAATTTCATTCAACCCATTGATTATCCCTAATGGGTCTCGAATGTCATCCCTATCACCAAAGTCATAGGGGGACTATGTATTTTTTTGGAATTTCATGACCTCAACCTTGCTTGCACAAAATATGACTTCCCTCTACAAGGCATTGACTAACTAGTTGATCTTACAACCAACCATGACATGTTATCTCTTATGGATGGGTTTTTAGGTTATAATAAAATCCTAATATTCCCTAAAGATCAGCATAAAACCACCTTTATCACCCCATGGGGGAACTTCTACTATAAGGCCATGCCTTTTAGACTAAATAATACTAGTACAACCTACCAATGTGCTATGACTTATATCATCCATGAACTTATCCACAAAATTGTTTAGGACTACATGGATGACCTTCTTGGGAAATCCAAATATCATAAGGATCATTTGGCTATTCTCAAAATTATCTTTGAGTCACTCATCCATTACCATGTCTGCCTTAACCCCAAGAAGTGTATTTTTTGGGTCTTGTTAAGAAAGATCCTTTTCTTTAAATTTCCTTTCAAGGAATCAAAGTTATTCTGACCAAAATCAAAGAAATCCTTGACATGATACCTCCAATCAACCTTAAGAAACTCTATAGTTTGTAGGGGAAGCTCTAATCTATTCATTGCTTTATCTTCTAGCTCTTAGATTGATGCCAACCCTTCCATCACCTCCTAAAGAAGGATGTCTCCTTTAAGTGGAGTAATGATTATCAAAACACCTTTGATTCATTCAAAAGGTACCTTTTGTCCCGACATATCCTCACTCCTCTCAATGATGACCAACCTTTCTACCTTTATATGTCCATCACCAACCATTCCCTAGGGAAATTCTTGCGCATTGGGATGAAAAAAATAAAGAGTAAATTGTTCACTCATTAGTCACACATTTGTAGAGTACAAGACTCGATACACTCATACTGAGAAACTTTACCTAGCTTTAATATTTATGGCCACTAAACTCTACCACTACCTTCTTAACCACAAAACATATGTCATAAATAATATCAACCCACTCAAGTATATTCACTCCAAGCCATACCAAAATCAATGTATGGCCAAGTGGCTCATGCTTTTAGCTGAGTTTGACCTTGAGTTTATTTATAAAAATTTGAAAGTCATTACTGACCAATTTTTGAAGCACCATTAAAAGATGACCAATCCACTTCTCTTGAGTTTTTTGATGAGTCCATCGTGACCCTCTCTCAGGTAAACTTCACCTATCAAGTGACCATGTTCTTTGACAGATCAAAATGTCAATATGGTGGAGGAGTTGGTACCATCCTTATCCCCCTTCATGGTGAACCTCTTGCTTTATATTTCAAGCTAGATTTCAAATGTACCAATAATATGGTTTAGTACAAAGTCCTAGTCATAGGCCTTCAAACTATGTTAGCCTTAGCAGTCAAAACAATCAATATCTTTGGTGACTCTTAAATGTGGTTAATTAAATAAATGGCTCTTACCAGTATAAGAATGATGTCTTGAAATTATATAAACAACTAGTTTATGAGCTCTTAGAATCATTCAAACACTATCATATATAATCCACCCCATAGTCTACCAATAAGTTTGCTTACACCGTGGCTTCCCTCAACTTTTAGATCCCATCTACACCCTCTGACTCTAGGTTATCTATCCTTATCCATAGAATTACCTAGCCTTCATATGTAAAACTAGATTATCCCACCATATTCAATGTAGAGGAGACCCAACATGACCTTTGGTATCAGTAGACATTTAACTATCTCAACCTTGTCATAATTTCTTCTAGTCTTTTCATGAATTCTCTAAGAGTATCTATCTAGAGTACCTCATGTTATACCATTATGGGGGTGATTATTTATAAATGTAGATTTGATGGTCTCCTCTTTTGTTGCTTATACAATCATAAAGCCTCTCATGCTATCAAGGAAATGCATGATGAGATCTATGGGGAACAATTTAGTGGCCTTGTCATGGTTAATCACATCCTTCACTTTGGCTATTAATAACCTACCCTTAACCAAGAATATTTTGATTATGTTAATAAGTGTGTTAAGTGTCATCAACATACCAATTTACATCACATACCTAGCCATAGTCTTTGCATATCCATTGATTTGTGGCCCTTCTCATAATGGGGTTTGGACCTTACTAGTGAAATTAACCCCCATTCTTCATAGCAACACCATTATATCATCACTATGATTGATTATTTTACCAAATGGGTATAAAATATTCCTCTAGTCTCAACCAAAGTGTAAATAAATATAGACTTCATCAATCATCACATCATCTATCACTTTGGTGTTCCTCACAAAATTATCACTGACAATGGAAAATATTTTAAAAACAAGCAAGTTTAGGGTATTTGTGATGCATTCAACATCAAGTTAAGTTTCTCATTGCCCTATCACCCTCAAGTGAATGGATAGGTAAAAGCCTCTAACAAAATTCTTAACAACATGCTCACTAAAATGGTCAATATATCTAGCTAGGATTGGAATTTGCACATCTCCTTCACTTTATGGGCATATCATACTACAATTCAAACCCCTATAAGTACTACACCATTTTCCCTTGTATTTGGATCAAAGGTGATCTTGCCTCTTGAGTTCCAAATTCCTTCACTTTACATATCCCTACAAGATATCATTTTGAAGATAATTATCATCAACATCATTTATTCCAACTTGAGCTACTTGATGAGCATCATTTAGCTTCACTCACCCATCTTCATGTATATTAAAATCACATTAAATGTGCCTATAAAAAACACCTTAAAGTGCAAGAATTCAACATCAAACACCTCATCACAAAGGAAAACCATCATGTCACCAATATGGAGAAAAGCAGGTGGGGCAAGTTTGCTTTCAATTAGCTTGGACCTTATATCATAACCCACAATTATGGATTAGGAGCTTACTAGTTATCTTCTTTCAAAGGCAACCCAAAACTTGAACCCCTCAATGCTTCACACCTACTTCTATTATTTTTTTAAAGAGGATCAAACTCACCTTTTTGTCTAAGTTAAGGTCATCCCTTGCCTTCAAACCACATTCATCTCCCTATTTTAAGGTCAACTAATTAAAACTAAATCATGTGATTATCCATCACAATAATAGCCTAATATTGAATAAAGGGTACCATGGCTCTACCCATGGCATGATTCTCATGGTACTTTCCACCCATTTTATAGGATGTATTCCCATGATCATTATCACCTAAACCTCTTTATACCTAATCAACCTTCTTGTGCTTTTATATTTGCCTTCATAAAGGTAAACCCTTAAGCCTATATAAGCAAGTCTATGTCAAACAAAATCAATAATAAAAAGTAAAGACATAACCAAAAATAATCATGGGTCATCCCTAGCATTCATAGACTACTCCCTTAAAGGACAACTATAATGAAATTACTTAGATATTCACATAGAATGATTTTATATTACACAAAATAAGAAAATATGAGAGGTTACACAATGATAATTGACAACAAATCGAATATTGGATAATATAGAAAACCCACTTCAAGGGGGAAACCTCCACAATAATGCACTAATAGTAGAATAATTAACATGATGATTAAAGACTAACTAGTACCTCCTATATATAGTCTACTTAGCTAAGGTTATTCCATAGGCTGACCTATCTAAGAACATATAAAAATGTAACATGTAAATAAAAGAGGTATGTAAGCTACAAGTTGGCCACACATATCCTTAGACACACCAATGGTTAAGGGTGTAACAAGCCCTTCCCCTTCAATACAATGTTGTCCTCAATGTTATTAAAACTCTAGATGATATTTCACAAATGCTTCATCCTCCCATGTGGCATCTTCAAATGGAAAATTCTTGTATTTGATTGGGTATTCTATAATTTCTCTAGAACATAGTTACTTGGTGTGCCTTTGAAGGTTCACCTTAGGATCAACAACAACTCTACCTTCCTCATCCAATTTTGGTAATTCTTTTTGAATGGTAAATCTATGTCCAATGATTTTCTTTAGGAATGATACATAAAATACTTTATGTATGCAAGTGGATGAAGGAAAATCTAACTTGTAGGCCATACTGCCAATTTTTTGCAAGATCTGATAAGGCCCATAATACTTAAGGGATAGATTGTTATCCTTTTTTTTGTTGCTTCAATGACATGTATTTTTATTTTTATAAGTGAACAAAGACCCAATCACCAATGTAAAAATGCCTCTCACTTCTATTTTTGTTTGCTCGTTGCTTCATGCAATTCTGGGCCATAGCTAAATTTTCACACAAACTTGCAAGGACCTCCTGTTGATGGTGAATATGTTCCTCAACTACATGAACCTTAGGATGGACCTTAAAAGTTAAAGTGATGGATGGAGGGTGCTATCCATATAGTTCTACAAAAGGATATATTTTGGAAGAACTATGAATAGAAGTATTATACCACCATTCAGCAAGTGGTAGATAATGAACCCATTTATCCTATTTATCAAAAATAAAATAATGGAGATATCCTTCTAGACATTTGTTGACTACCTCAATTTTCCATCATATTGAGGATGATAGAATGAATTATGAGCCAATTGGGTACCTAAACATATAAATAACTTAGTCCAAAAATTACTAGTAAAAATGGGATCTCTATCACTGACAATGATCTTAGGGGTCCCATGTAGTTACTGAACTGTATTGAGAAAAGCAGAAACTACTGTACTAGCAAAAAATTGCTGGGATAATGAACAAAAATGAGCATAATTACTAAGATGATCTACAATAACCATGATAACATTTTGACCATTAGATCTTGGTAACCTTGTAATGAAATCCATAGATAACTCTTCCCAACGTTGGCTAGGGATAGATAAAGGCTATAAAAGACCTAGAGTTTTGATGGTTTCACCTTTGTTTTGTTGACAAAGCATACATTCAGCCACATATTTTTGGACATTCCCCTTGACACCTTCCCAAAAAAATTCCTGCTTGATTCTATGATAGGTTTTCAAAAATATTGAATGAACCCCAATTGGAGTTACATGAAGTTCTTAAATGATTTTTTGTTTAATAAGAGAATTCTTACCTAGGTACAATCTATCTTTATACCATAATGAATTACCTTTCCATGTGAATTTTTCAAATCCACCTAAACGTTGCTGAATATTTTGAATCAAATCATGAGTAGTACTATCATGTTCCCATTCTAATCATGCTTCCTCTAGCCATTCTGCCTATAAAATGTTTATGGCACATAGCAATGCCTCAAATGATTAATCTTTTCTAGATAGTGCATCTACCACTACATTGTCCTTGCCTTTTTTATAGACTATTTCAAAATCATAGCCTAACAACTTAGTTGCCAATTTCTATTATTCTTCAGATGACAACCTTTGTTCTAAAAAATATTTAAGACTATCATGATTTGTCTTCACCTAAAAGTGATGACCCATCAAATAAGGTCTCCATTATTTGACTGCATACAAAATGGCCATCATTTCCTTCTCATAGATGGACTGGTGCTAATTTTTACCCTTGAGTTTATGAATTTTAAATTCTAGTGGTATACCTTCTTGCATGAGTACAACACCCATACCATACCCATATGCATCACATTCAACCATAAAAGTCTTAGGAAAATCAGGAGTGGCCAATACTAGAGTAGTAGACATAGCCAATTTCAATTGTTCAAATGCCCAAGTATCTACATCAGTCCATTAAAATGAGTCTTTATTTAACAAAGAGGTAAGTGAGGATGCAATAATACCATAATTTTTGACAAATCTATGATAGTAACCAGTAAGCCCCAAAAATCCCTGAAGTTGCTTGAGTGTCTTAAGAATTGGCCAGTCCACCATTGCTTGGATTTTTTTAGGATCTAATTTCACTCCTTCATAAGACACCAAATGACCCAAATATTCTACCTCACTAGCCCTAAAAGTACATTTGGAAGCTTTGGAATATAATTAATTTTTCTCCAAAATGGAGAGTACTTGTTTCACATGTTGCAAATGGTCTGCCCAATTTTTACTATAAATGAGGATATCATCAAAGAATACCAAAAAAAATTTCCTCAAAAGTGGCTTAAAAATAGTATTCATCAAACTTTGAAAAGTAGATGGTGCATTTTTTAGGCCAAAAGTCATAACCAAAAAATCATAATGGCCCTCATGAGTCTTGAAAGTAGTTTTGGGTATGTCTTCATCACAGATCCTGATTTGATGATACCTAGAATGTAGATCTAACTTGGTAAAATAAAGATCACTATTTAATTCATCTAGAAAACATTAATGAAAGGAATTAGAAACTTATCCTTGATAGTTTACTTAGTGAGTTCTCTGTAGTCAGGGCACATCCTCCAATTGTCATCTTTCTTTCTCACCATGACAACTAGTGAAGAGTATTCACTTTGACTATGGTCAATGACTCATGAATCCAATATCTATTGTACCATATTTTCAATTTCACTTTTTGGGGCATAGGGATACCTATATGGCCTGATTTTGGGTGATGTAATGCTATGAATAAGTGTGATATCATGATCATGTATGCAACTAGGTAGAAGTCCTTTTGGCATATCTCCAAAAACAACTAAATGAGAATCAATTATTTATTGTAGATGAAGAGGTGGAGATGGTTGATTTGATTTTACTTCCATAGAAAACAAGCAAGTTAAAAATCCCTTAGCACCTTTATAGAGAATATTTTTCATTTTATGGGAGCTAACAAGTTTGGGAGATTTAGCCTTTAATCCTCTTAGCTCAAATATCCTTTCTTTAGAATGAAAATGCATGAATAATTTTTGAAAATTCATCTCAATAGTGCCCAAAGTGGTGAGCCACTAGAATCTCAGAATAATATTAGCTCTACCCATTAGAATAACAAACATAGGATAATCCAATAACTAGTCTCCCATGGCCAACTTAACACTATGACATTTTACTGAATAGCTAATATTACCACCATCTGCAATCATAACCTAAAATTTTGGAGCTGGATAAATGAAACAATTTAAACAAGTAGCCAACTTAATGTGGATGAAGTTGTGTGTGCTCCCAAAATCAATCAATATAGTGACCTATTTCTTAAGGAAACCCATCACGTTAAGATTTTGGGGAGTACTAATACCTAACAAAGCATGACATGAAATAGTAGGCTAAGAGTCTTCAGATTCCTCCTCAAGAACTTCTTCATCTACATCATGTACTTCTACATAATCTTCATCATCATTGGCACCTTCAATGTAAAATAGCTTATTTTTAGCACAATGATGGTCTTTGCTCCATTTGTTGTCATAAACATAACACAACCATTTGGCTCACTTCTCCTCAATTTATCATTGTGTTAATTTGGTAGGCTATGGAAATGATGGTGATGAAAAGTTGTGATCATGACCAGTAGTGACCTAAGGCATGTATGATAGAAGAAAAAGAGATGGTCAAACAGATGTTAGGTTAACCATTCAAACCTTTTATTGGATGTTATTTTTGAGGCCACCCAAAAATAGATCCATCAAATTTCTCTCAGTAATATTTTCCATTCGCAAAGATAGATTTTGAAATTGATGAATATAATCCTTCATAGTTCTTATTTTTCATAGCTTCGCTAATTGATTGAAATAGTTCTTAGATACATTATTATGATAATGAGTTGTCAACTCCTCAATAAAAATACTCCATGTAATAGGAGCACCATTTTTTTTCTTTTGAGCACATAACTAGCGATACTAAATGAATTACTTAGGCTCCATATATAGGGATGCCACCATCACCCTCTGAGAACTAGGGGTTTGATGTAGCTCAAATAAATTCTCAATTTGGTTAATCCAAGTGAGAGGATCCTCACCATCAAACTTGCACATGTCCACTTTTGGCAACATCAATTTCATACCAGCATGGGAGTTGTTGAGAGGAGGATTTGAATGCTAAAGAGGAGGGTTATTAGGCTAAAATTGAGACATGAGGATAGACAATTTTATAGTGATATGCTACAATTCACTATGAACCATATTAATCTCTCTACACATCCTTGAAACATCATCTTGGACTGCAATAAAGTCATCATGCCTCACCAAGTTTTTTATGTCCTCTTGAAGCTAAGAAATTGTTGGATCTAAAGTTCTAGATTCCCTGTCATTGATAAAAAGAGTCTTAGGAGTTTTTGGTGCCCCTTTTCTTCCTTGAGTTGAAGGACCTACCATAAATAAACCCTTAGAGGGTTTTAACCCCCAAAAAAAAGTGTTCCAAGAAATGGTACCATTGTGATTACCTTGTCAAGATGAATCTAACAATTACCTTTACACACTATAGTAAAATTGTTGGTACTAAAAAGTATACTAATAGAATATACCATTATGATCATCTCATCAAGATGAATCCAATTACTGCAAGTGTGCAAGGGGGAAAAATATTATAAACTTTCTTTTTAATTATTTTTTTCAAAAAAGCATTTCAAGCAATACTACATTGATGAAAAAAATTAATTATTCCTAGATTACAAGTTATGTTTTTTCTCTTTCATTACTCCTAAAATCCATGCCTCTCCAGATTCAAAAAAAATGTCATTGGAAACTTTCCCAAATCAAAGCTCTGATACCACTTGTAATGAAATTACTTAGAGATTCACATAAAATGACTTTATATTGCATAGAATAAGAAAATATGAGAGATTACACAGTTATAATTGATAGTAGACAAAATACTAGATAATATAACAAAGCCACTTTAAGGGGGTAACCTTCACAATAATGTACTAATAGCATAATACTTGACATGATGATTAAAGACTAACCACTACCTCTTATATATAGTATACTTAGCCAAGGTCATTCCATAGGCTGACCAATCTAAGAACATAGAGAAATGTAACAAGTAAATAAAAGAGGTATGTAAGCTATAAGTCATCCACGGATATCCCTAGACACACCAATGGTTAAGGGTGTAACAACAACTACCAAAAACATATCAAAATTATTACAAGTAAGGTGGAATGCTCCCTTGAAGGATAACTATATAAAGGCATTAAGAAAAGCACACAAACTTAGACCACTCCCTTGAATAATGGTTGAGTAAAGCATTTATCTAAGCCTCATAATTTAATAGAATCTTCCCACATTGATTAGCTTCCCTAACCCTCCTAGGCAATAACATAATAAGTAAAAGACCCATTATCATGTAAAATAAAAAACAATAAAGAATTTTGAAATCCATAATCTTCTCTCATGAGTAGACTTCCCACATCAATTGGTTTGCACTTATGACATATACTTATTTATACTGACTCTTTGGTAGCCTCCAAAAGAGGCATGTTAGTCTCACACGAAGGTTCCATTTTCATCCATATCCCCTTTCTACACTATAATTAAGGGATTTTGAGCTCACTTGACATTACATGATCAAGATACCTTTTAACCAATTAATGAATGTTAGTGTGAAACATTCGAAGGGATTATGTTCTTTATGCCAATCCAACTTCAAGCTTTGTATTAATCCTTGCCAAAGAAGAAGTAGCATGCCCTCTTCTTATACTATCATGACTAGTTGATATGTTCACTAAGACATTTGTCTCTCATTAATATTCTTTTTCTCACACCTAGTGTTTTTATTTAACTTACTTTATGTGTTTTACCTTAAACAAAATAACCATGATCATAACATCATATCAATGTATATCATAAGCAAAAATAAACATCATTGGCATATCTATTAAATATCATATTAACATCAGACCATCCATGAATAATAAAGTAGTAATCAAACATTATCATCATCATCATCATAACCATAAATGTCATAAGCATCATCATCAGCATATATAGAAATCCATCACATGCCATATCCATATCATAACCATAATCAATGTAACATCATCAAATTACCAAAATGAACATGATAACCATGAATCATAATCAATGAACAAAGAGCATATTTATAAATCATGAGTCTATAATAATAAATAACCACATAATCATCATAAATACAACAAATGTACATGTATCTCTTTCAAAATATACATCTTACTGCATCAAATTGTAGGCTAATATCAAAATGATATATAACAAAATATAGTATCCCATAACTATATCATGACTATGCCCTTGGGGCATCACTATCTCTAGGGGCCTCACTACTTCTTGGTGCCTATCCTCTCAAGGTACCTACCTATCCACCAACAAAATCAGCCCACTAACCTAATGTTGCCACACTAGCACCACCTACCAAACTAACTTTGTACTTTCCCCACTAGGGCTCATTAGGACAATGTCTTAAGACTATGGCCTTATAGTAGCATAGCTCCTCCATTATGGATTGATACCATGCCATAGGGATAGTGTTTTGTGGTCTTGTAGGTGCTACAGCTCCTCCTCTAACCTATATCAAGGAGTCCCTCTCCTAAATAACCAAGGCTAGATGAGCTCTAGCTTGGTCCCTCTCACCTATAACTATAGCTAATTGACCTTATACTATAGCTAGTTGACCTTGTAAAGCCACCACCTAAGCTTGTATTATAGCTAACACTGCTCTTACCTATGCATTTATGGCAACCCCCTATACCTATACCTGTTAACCTCTACTAGCTAGGTCAACATCCATTGGATGTCTTCCACCATCATCACCACCAAAATCTACTACCACATATAGTGATTAGTACCATGCAGGGTAACCATATATAAATCCCTCAGAATCTATCTCAGAGTTAGCCAACAAGTCCTCATGATCAAGCAATGTCTAGACTAGTTATGGATCAAGTAGGAGGATCTTTATATCCTCCCACATATACATTATAAATAGGCCTAAATTCCCTTGTACTAGGCCAAATTATCACCACACCTAGTCAAATAAGATGAGCTCTATCTCACCATTCCTCTTATCGAGGATCCACCTATAGCTTTATAAGGATAATGTATGTCTTTTGTATCTAGCCCACTCTAGAAACCCGATTTATGGCCTCCAAATCATTTCACCAATAACGACTGCCTCTAGTGCACCTTAGAACCAATCAATGTCATGCACCCCTCCACCCAATTTGGACAAAGAAAAATTATCTCTCCACCTCATGAATCCAACTATGAGGTTAATCTAGGCATAACCCTCCCACAATAGCCCCATCAATCACAAAAATTAGATGTGCTCATATGCCCAATAGTGTAACATAAACCTAACACTGATGTCATATCTCTTGTGATCTTTGAAACCCCACAAATCTATATATATTGGGACTAGTACCATAAGAACCCAACTGAACGCTATGTGACTTAGCAGTGTCCCAACCAGAAACCCCAATAGTAAATAGTGAAACCTCTTGTTGATCAAATTTAGAAAAAAAGGCATGATAATATGATCATGATCATGATCATGATCATCATCATCATCATCATCATCATCATCATCATCATCATACGTAGCTTTGTATCATCCCTCACCCTATGATAGATTGGATTATAGATGAATCCTCCAGTGTGCTATTTGATGAGATCATGGTCATCTCCATATAATAGGTCTAAGAGTTCATCTCTCTCTTCTTACTCAATGTGATAAACTAGCTCACCTCGAATAGGTAGTCAAATAATCCTATGCACATCCTTTGGTAAGACAGTCATCTCACCATTTTTTAGGATGGTTTTCATGATTGGATCCCATCTCTTGATGAGGGAAATGATCATCACCACATCTCGTAACATGTGTTGATAGTGTAACATCACCTCAAGATTGACCTCCTCTATGTGTGTCTAATCTATTATGGTCATCCCTTAATGAATCTTAGGGAAACTACAAGGCACCTAATCCCATATATAAATTTACTCTCATGCCTACAAGGTTCATCAACAAAAAAACTTGGTTCACTACCACATTTTACCTATATGAACAATATCACCCTTTTTTTAGCCTACCCTACCATACCCATTTGACCATTACCTATTTCCCTCTAACACAACCCTTTACCTCATCTATCAAACCTAAAACTTGTACCATTTCCTATCTAAACTTGACATACCATTAACCAAACATTTTAAACATCTAAATTACCTTCAAACTTTACAACATTGAATCAAATTTTCAAAAACTTTTCCAAGCCTAACTAACCGTCAAGAGTCATGGTGACTACCAACAATTAGGCCACCATTTTGCCTATGGTCATTGACCACTGATGATCAAGTTGATCACTGATGATCATTATGTGTGACCATGAATAGAACATACCCAACCCTATCCTACCTTAAACCCTACCCAAATAGCTAAACCTTTACCAAATTCTAAAAATTTATACCACCTACCCAACCATACCTACCCTACCCCTTCCTATTTCAATTTTCACTTGCCAATTTCAACTAAAATCAAGCAAACCCTATTACTTAGATTAAACCCAACCCACCCAACTGAAAAAAGATAAAACCACTAATTTCAACTTTAAATGCATTTGCAAACTCACATATACTCTACCAATTTGAGTACAGCCCCTACCTCATTATTTAACCATCATTGAGGAGGAATCTTGGGACCTACTACTCATCCTCATCTAGATCCTCATTCACCCTAGATCTTGGCTTGGTCACTCTCTAAAACTATAGTCTAATTTATCTACTTGATCAACCCAATAAACTTATATCACTCAACCACAAGCACTCATCATCAACTATTTCTACATAACATGCCAAAGCTATCGCTATCAAAATGCCAATTTAAAAATTCAAATGAGTGAAATGGTCCTTGAATTCACTTTTTACCTCTACCCTTTTAGGGTTTTATACCATACAGTTGATGGTCAAGGTGCTTATCAATGGTCAACTTCAAGACCCCTGACCATCGACGGTAAGGATGTTGGACTTTTTTTGGTTTTATCCCTAGCAAAATCTTTTTTGGCACCAATATCATGTGCCCAACCATGGAGACTACCTTCTCCACCTACCACACCAACCACCTCATTACCTTTCCATTGGTCCATTTCAACCCAACTAGCATGCATTTTATAACAAATTTTATCTGGTCCTTTTTTACCACAACAACAATTATTACCATGTTGATTACTTTTTGAACTTGTGCTACCTTATGCACACCTAACCAATTGGTTTCTTCTTAGGACCACTTCTTACCTCAAATACCCATAATTACACCTAACCCATTTATATTTTTCTTGGGATCACTTCCTACATTAGATACCCATGAAAACACATACCTTACCTAGGAGACTTAAGTTTATGAGTATTCCAAACCACACCTAAAATACAATCATGTGGTCCACTTGTCACTTATCCTTCAATAACAACCTAGTTAATGCATGATCTTGGATATCACACTTTTGTAAAACTTTATGCACATGTTTATGCTTTAGTGCCCAACCTATTACCCACCTTCATGACATCCACTTTCATCATCACCTTCACCACTCATAAAACCCATGCCTGATTCTATTTCACCTCATTGACTCCTAGTTTGAGGGGGATCACCTCCTCTCATGCTTGAGGCAACTTAAACTTCAAATTACAATCCATTTTTATTTTGTAAATTTTTGATATAAATTACATGAAAAAGGGGGAAAATTTAGACACTAAAAATCTACACACAATGGTTTCAAATGTCACAATTCCCTTAGACCACCTTAGGAGCCCCTTGGGCCCAACCTAGACCATTCAACCCCAAACCTACCTAATTCTAGTTAGTATAACCTACTAACTAAACCCATCCTTTTAACCCAACATTACCTTAACCCTCAATGATCGATGATCATCCTAACCATCAATGGTGACCCTAATCATCGATGGTTAGGTTCCACCACCTAAACCAAATTATCTAACCCATCAATCCAACTTAGTTTTCTATAATTAGATTATCTAATTCATATGCAAGCCCACACATATTGAAGTTAAAATTAGATATAAATTTGAACCCCTTGTTAACATCTTATTTCACGTATCCTTCCTTTCCTAAATAAGAGAGGATCAAGAGGTAAAAAATGACTAGACCACAACTTTAATATCTTTTGCATCCATAGTTTCTTTACAAGTCACTTCTTCCAACAATCCATTGATCTAGTCATCATGATAGAGATCTGAAGTTCTATTATCCCTTGATTGATAGCCAAGTATCATTACTCTATCATAATCATGTGAGACTCCATCAATGGGCCAACCATGTCAACCATTCATCTGACCAACTTCCAATAATATAAGTATTTGTTTTCAATATATCAATTACTTTATTTCCATTTTAAACCAATCTCCAAAAATTTCCTTTTATGACCCCATTAATCTGACTTTTTTATCACCCATACCAAACACATAGTAACTATTGATGGTCATCCTGACCACCAACCATCGATGATCATTTCAACTACTGATCATCACCTCAATCACTGATGGTGACACCAACTACCAACAACCATAGTGGTAGAAAATAATATCAAGCTATTTTCACCCACCCACCCCCAACCTATTTTTAAAGCACACCTGACTTATTTAGGTTTAGTATTGACTTGCTTATTGATATATCAGTCATTTTATTCTAATTTTTATCAACCATTTATTATATTTGATTTTAATACCTTTTAATTATTAATACAAGTACTTTATCTTCTATTTTATAAAATTAATTATTTAAAATGTGTGGATTGACATCCCCTGAGGAAGCCCTTGATTTTGGAATATAGCTAACACTAGGCAATCCACCTAACTATCTATCTAACCAACCATTTGATTTAGTGATATCTTATTTATGGGTCATTCCTTCCAAGCCAAAGAGGAGCTCTCTACAATCATCTCATTTAATTCATGCATAACCAAACAAGATTTTAAACTATACCCATATCTAGTTTCTTTCTTATTTTCTTAGAATATAAGCTAAAATTCCATAAAATAGGTTGTGTAGGTGGATGTAAAAAATACATTTTACTTTAAGACCATTTGAGATGGTCATATTTCCTGATCTATTATGAATCAATGCTACTACTTGTTCACCATTTTACCCCTGCAGGCCAAAATCGGTCTCCTTTTTCCCCCTGCTATTCTAAACCAATTCAAATTTTAGGTTGCACAAGTCTTTTAGCAAAAGATGAACTAGTTCAAAGAATGCAAGGATTTTTACAAAGCTTCTTCAAACTTTTGGCAAAATAAATTCACAAGGAAAGAGACCAAAAATGTTCAAGACACTTTTCCTTAAGGTTGAAAAAAGTGGTTCGACGTCATGGTTCAATGACATGATCTTTCCAAAGAGCTTGGAGCTTTCAAATTTGAACTTTGAACCTTTAACTTTAAACTTTGAACCATTTTTGGTTCAATCGGTTAGTTCAATTAGAAGGTTCAATTAGTTGGTTCAAAGTGTTGATTCAATTAGAAGGTTTAATTGATTGGTTCAAAGTGTTGGTTAAATCAGAAGGTTTAATCGGTTGGTTTAATCAATTGGTTCAATCAAATGGTATAATCAAAGGGTTCAATTAGTTGGTTCAATCATAATGTTCAAAGTGTTTGGTTCAATGAGTTGGTTCAATGGGTTGGTTTAAGTGGTCATTTCAATAATACATCTAATTTACAAGGGAATTGAATGGACACAACTCCTTGTAGAACATAATGTGTTGAATTGTTGAACCATTGAACTCCAAAAAATGGTTCAGGTTCAACCAGAAGGTTCAATGAAAGAGACCTGAACAAAGAAAAGGCTGAAGGAATTGACCAAATGGCAATGGGCACGTGAATGTCAACTTTATGACAATGAAATAGCCATTGATATTTAAATGCTTAAGCACAAACCTGAAGGAAGTTAGAGGCCTTCAAGCCAAAAGGAAGAGACCATCGAGAAAGGAGCCCAAAGTGCTAAAGAATTAGTAGAAGATAGCCCCTAAAGGATGAAAGAGCCAAAAAAGACAAATCTAGGAAGAGACAAAAGAGCCAAGTGCATAAATAGACAAAATAGTCCAAGTGGTAAAGGAAGGTGTCAACTCAAGGAGTTACTCTAGCGGTTGACACAATCTCTGCCAAGTGGTCATCAAGGGGTGTAAATAGTAAATGGTGTGACCCATTTTTCTTCATTTTGCATTGATGAGCAGACAAACCGCATGAATGCTTTGAAGGAGTGATCTTGTTTGTAGATAGATGGTGCGGCCTATGTTTTCACACATGACATTTAATGTATTTAAAACACCTAAAGTCAAAATCAGAGCCAACACAACATTCTCTTTTAGCAGATTCCTCTTCCCAATGCTCCCGACACACGTAGGCCACTTGTCAAAGGGTGCCAAATTCTTTTCCAAAAGTGGCACTTTTATTTTCTTCTTCTCTCTATATATATATATTGTAACTTCTCTTTTGATAAGGGATCTCTCAGCTTGTATGGCATAGCCCTGCAATAAATTTACCTTGAATCAAAAAGAAGCATTTTTCCCTCCATTTTTAGCTTGCATTTTTGTATATGTCTATGGCTTTGTCCTATGTTAAGTCATTTTCCTTTATGCTTTCATAAAACAATTCTATCATGTCTAGTGTATTGTGAGTTCTTCTTTTGCAGGTTAGCTAGAAGTGTCTCTAGTAGGGTATAGGTGTATGTGAACAGGCTGCCATAATGTGTCTTAGAACACCTTCGGTAGTTCTTCCTCCCTATATCTCTAGAGGACCCCTAGCTCACTGATGCAAAAGACTTTCTCATATCAAATGAAGTGTATGCCGGCTTATTCTTGGTGGAAAGTGTAGGCTCAAGCTAAGTAGATCAAAGCATTTTTGGTTTATCACCTTTTAGTTTAGGTTTTATTTTTAGTAATCTTTCTCTCTTTTCACCCCCCCATTATTAGTAGTAGAAAATCTAGGACCATAGAGATGCATCAAAGGGAGCTAACCTTTATCTAGAGACTCTCCCCTCAATTTTTCCAGACCCACAGGCAAGAGAGGAGTTTCCATTGTGCCACATGAAAGAGAGAAGCCTAGCCTTCTCTCAAGGGTGCAATCCATAATGTCAACAGTTTTTGGCACACCTGGTGGGATAAACTAGTTTGTATCCAAAGAGTTAAAAGATTTTGGTGTATTCTTCAACCAACTAGCCTTTGGAGGCTTTTCATCAACACCAATGGTGACTCTGAGTTAAATTAGTTGGTTAAGCAGTCTTGGTGCCATCAAGAAATCACATTTTTGTATGTATAATTCCATTGCTCATAATCATGGACCTTATTTTCCTTCATATAACTTTGATCAAGCTTAGGTTGTTCATGGAATCACCTCAAGTAACTCTCCTAGTTTCCCTTCAATAGTAAGGGAAGTAACACTAGAATTTGAGAAGCAAATGATGGAGATAGACAAATTGGATGAGCAGTGTAGATATCAACAAGAACTTATGTACAAAGAGGAGTGTTTGTTCAGGCAAGCTCATGCCTTGCAATGCATGAAGGAGGAGGTGTCAAAATGGAAGAATCCATCCATTAAATACAATCAGTTGTGTGTGCCTTCTCCCATTCCAATGCAACCCCTTCCTTTTATAAATAAATCCCCCTCTTGTGCACCAAATCCTTTCTACCAGTTAGCACGTGCTCACTCTAGCTCATATGATGCAGTAACCAATCCTGCTCTTAATCCCTTACATCTAGCTTTCCAACATCAAAGGGCATTAAAGCAACCTCTCATGGAGATCAAACTTCTCAATTCTTTAGATTGTGAATCCTCCTTTGAAGGGAATACCATGAACCAACATGCCTCTCTTCAGGAAACTCTTCCTGTACATCAATAGTCCCTTCCTAATCTTCCTTAGCCTCCTCAAGTCTTTCAACATGATGTCAAGATTCCAAGTTAGAAAAGGGAGTATCATGAACTAGTTTGGGACCTCGAAGAAGATAAAGTTGCTTCCTGTTCACAAGGGAAAAGTTCTAATCCCAAGGTCATGAGTTGGAAGCAAACAATGGAATCATGGGGCAAAAATGAGGAGGAGAAAGGTTTTGCTCAAAACCTTGAATAAGATGAAGCTACTCCTACTCATGATGATGATGCTTGTGACCTCCAAGAAAGACTCTTTCAAGAGAATATAACTAAGAAAATTATAGAATTGGAGTCTAGAATGAGATTCCTCAGCCAAAGTGTGATGGATGGTTAGATCAAGTAGAAGATCCTACATTTGAACATACCCCATCTACACTCCTTCAAGAGATATATCAAGCCACATCTGATATAGATGAGGTCCTGGCCAAATGGAAGGAGGAGAATCATTCAATTCTAGCTCAAGGACTACCTCCTCTTCCACATGAGTTTAACCATAAGCCTTCCACTACATCCCTTCTCAAGGAGGAACCTATTTTGCAGGAGGTAAATGAAGAAGAGAGTATCCAATTTGCAGCTACCCAAGAGGCTATCATGGATGACAATGAGGAGGAAATCATCATGGATGCTCCCTTTTAAGACATCATCAATAATGGAGAATGCACAGGTCATGCATACATGTGGATGTTCCAGCAATATGAAGAGGAAAGTAAGCATGGTGAGCTCTCTCCTCCCTTGTTTGATGAACTTCCTTGTTGTTTTGATGAGGAGGATGACCATGCCATAAAACCTAAGTTGGAGGAGGATCAGGTGGATGTCTTTGAATAGCTAGAGACTCTAGTCTTTGAGTAGGAAAAGGAGAGGCCTGTCTCTCTTGAGGAAAGCTTTGAAGAAGAGAGCCTTGAACAAGAAGGTGATGTTCTATGGGATGAAAAATCAGTCTATGATCTCATTTCAGGCATCACAATAGTCACCCTTCTTCAAGAAATCCATGATCAAGTAGAAGATGAGTTTGCCAGCATCTTCAATAAGGCAGAAGGAGACAAGCCAATCCATGATGCATATCAAAGGGCTTATGGTGATAATCTAGAAGCCAATGATTTCTTATGTAAACACACTAGCATGAAGAACCAGTAAGAGGAAAGCTTCTAAGAAAAAGATGAATACATATATGTTAGAAGCATGTTTGCCCCTGATTCACTCAGATACGAGCCAATCAAGGTGGCAAGCAAGAAGAGCAAGTCGCCAGATCTCCATTCTATTAAGCCACTTATCTGGCACTATAAGTTTTATTGCCATAAAGGAGACTTAAGAAGTTTCCCCTTTAATCTAGAAGGGAGGAAAATATACCAGGTTAGTTGTACATAGTAGTTTGCTTTCAGTTTTCTTTCCCCATTTTCCCTAAGTGCTATTTACACAAGTAGTGTCTTTAGCTTTGTGTGTTTTCCTTTATGTTTGGGGTAAAAGCTTCATGATTGATTCTTGGATATCTCGAGGTTGTTGATAAATTTTTCAAAGCTACATCTTGACTCCATGCCCAATGGATTCTGAGGCTACTAGCTTATAATCGTAGTAGGCATGCTTCCCTTAGGAATCACCAATTTGTTAACCATTTTTCCCCTACAAGCCAAAATTGGTCTCTTTTTTCCCCTTGCTATTTTGAACTAGTTCAAATTTTGGGTTTCACAAGTCCTTCAGCAAAATATGAACCAGTTTGAAGAATGCAAAGATTTTTACAAAGATTCTTCAAATTTTTGGTGGAAGAAATTCACAAGGAAAGAGACTAAAAATGTTTAAGACACTTTTCCTTAAGGTTGGAAAAAGTGGTTCGATGTCAGGGTTCAACGACATGATCTTTCCAAAGAGCTTGGATCTTTGAACTTTGAACCTTGAAATTTGAACCATTTTTGGTTTAATCAATTGGTTCAATCGAAAGGTTTAATTGGTTGGTTCAAAGTTTTGGTTCAATCAAAAGGTTCAATCGGTTGGTTTAAAGTGTTGGTTCAATCGGAAGGTTTAAGGTTAAATCAGTTGGTTCAATCAGATGGTCTAATCAAAGGGTTCAATAATAAGATTCAAAGTGTTTGGCTTAATGAGTTGGTTCAATGGGTTGGTTCAAGTGGTCATTTCAATGATACATCTAATTCACAAGGAATTGAATGGATGCAACTCTTTGCAGAACATAAAGTGTTGAACCATTGAACCATTAAACTCCAAATAATGGTTCAAGTTCAACTAGAAGGTTCAATGACAGAGACACAAACAAAGAAAAGGCCAAAGGAATTAACCAAATGGCGATGGGCGCATGAACGTTAACTTTACGGCAATGAAATAGCCATTGATATTTAAATGCTTAAGCGTGAACCCGAAGGAATTTAGAGGCCTTCAAGCCAAAAGGAAGAGACCACTGAGAAGGGATCCCAAAGAGCTAAATAATTAACAGAAGATATCCCTTGAAAGATGAAGGAGGTAGAAAAGACAATGCCAGGAAGAGACAAAAGAGCCAAGTGCAAAAACAGACAAAATAGTCCAAGTGGTAAAGGAAGGTGTCGACTCAAGGAGTTACTCTAGTGGTTGACACAGTATCTACCAAGTGGTCATCAAGGGGCACAAATAGTAAATGATGTGACCCATTTTTATTCATTTTGCATTGATGAGTAGACAAACTATGTGAATGCCTTGAAGGAGCAGTCTTGTTTGTAGACAGACAGTGCAGCCTATGTTTTCACACATGACATTTAATGTATTTAAAACACCTAAATTCAAAATCAGAGCTGACACAACATTCTCTTTTAGTAGCTTCCTTTTTCTAATGCTCCCAGCACATGTAGGCTACTTGTCAAAGGGTAGCAAAGTCTTTTCCAAAAGGGGCACTTTTGTATTTCTTCTTATATATATATATATATATATATATATATATATATATATATATATATATATATATATATATATATATATATATATATATATATATATATATATATATTGTAACTTCTCTTTTGAGAAGGGATCTCTCAGCTTGTATGGCATAGCCCTGCAGGAAATTTACCTTGAATCAAAAAGAAACATTTTTACCTCCATTTTTAGCTTGCATTTTTGTATATGTCTATGGCTTTGTCCTATGTTAAGTCATTTTCCTTTATGCTTTCATAAAACAATTATAGCATGTCTAGTGTATTGTGAGTTCTTCTTTTGTAGGTTAGCTAGAAGTGTCCCTAGCAGGGTATAGGTGTATGTGAACAGGGTGCCATAGTGTGTCTTAGAACACCTCCAGTAGTTCTTCCTCTCTGTATCTCTAGAGGACCCCTAGCTCACTGATGCAGAAAAGTTTCTCATATTAAATGAAGTGTATGCTAGCTTATTCTTGGTGGAAAGTGTAGGCTCAAGCTAAGTATATCAAAGCATGTTTGGTTTATCACCTTTTAGTTTAGGTTCTATTTTTAGTAATCTTTCTCTTTTTGCCCCCCCCCCCACATTGTTAGCAATAGAAAATCTAGGACCATAGAGGTACATCAAAGGAAGGTAGCCCTTATCTAGAAACTCTCCCCTCAATTTTGCTAGACCCACAGGTAAGAGAGGAGTTTCCATTATGCCGCGTGGAAGAGAGAAGCCCAACCTTCTCTCAAGGGTGCAATCCACAGTGTCAACACTACTCTTGCTAACCAAGACCTTATTAGGATCAATAGGTATCCAATTTGTTTGTCTTTAGGTTGGAAAATAATAAAATCAATGGGGTATTCCCATGACTCTATAGTCAATATTATATCCTCAATGACACCTTCTGGTTTAGTAGTGGAATGATCTACCATTTGTAAGATTATGGTAGTGGGTTACATATCTGTTAGAAAGATATTTCTTATGGTGTCCATAGTCATGAAATTCATAGCATCCCCTAAGTCCACCAATACATTTGGTATCTCTTTCTTTCCAATCTTTACAAAAACAATTGGACTCCTTGGGTCTCCATATTTAGGTAAAAGTAGCTTACCTACTAATAAATCAACAAGCTTGTCATCTACTTGTATAGTCTTAGGATACTATATTTTACTGTAAGGTGTCTTAATACATATATTTTTGATCACCTGATTGAGTTATGGAATGTCTATAGTGGCTTGTAATAATAAAATTTCTATATTGAATTTTTTGAGTTCCTAAATCAACTCAGATTCTATTTTGTCTTCTACTTCCTTCAATCATTTTAGAAAAGGAATAAATGGAGGATTTATGGTTACTTATATTTTTTTAGGTTTATCTTAAAAATCTTCTTATTTATCTAGTTGAGTATGTTGACTTGCTTTTTTAGGAGGCATTATGTGATGACGATCTGAGGCTTTTGTAATGTTTTATCTGACCTATGATGTATGTCTATAGATTTAATAGTACCTAACCCTATGGTTTCACCTTGTTAATATACATAAACTTATATATTATTTATATTTCCTAATGGCTAGGTAGATATCTAAGGTTGGTTTACTTACTCTTTAGGGGGTGTTTGAGTTCTTTGAGGATCCATCAATGCTTGTTTTTATGGAAGCCTTCTTTGTTGTTGATTATAGTTTGGGCTAGGATTCCAATGTTGATTCACCCATGGGTATTGATGACCTTTGGGTATCCAAATTTGTTGAAAATTTTGGGGCATCATCCATTTTCATGGCATCCATTCTTGGTTTCCTAACTATGGTGGTATTTCCCAAACTTGTTGAGGTGCATGTCATTGTGGAAAAGGAATCCTTAAGCCAAACTGTTATGGTTGGTTTTTTTGGAAGGTGTTTACTTGTCTTTTAACATAGTTTATTTCTTATATGGTTTATATATTATGTTTTAATTAGTTTTTAAGAGTAAGAAGGTGACTAAATTTTTTTATGTCATGATCTTGAGCATCACATATTCCATAAATTTTTGTTTTGTCTAGAGGACAGTATATGAGTACGTTTTTTAATTTGTACTTTAGAAATATATATTTATATATATATATATATATATATATATATATATATATATATATATATATATATATATATATAAATATATATATATATATATATATATATATATATATATATATATATATATATATATATATATATATATATATATATATATATATATTTGTTTAGTGTTATATTTAGACTTAGCTTACAATCCATCTAATTTTATGTTTAGTTGAACCTAGATATCTATTTTGAAATTCACTAGTTCCTCCATGAGCTGGCTTATATCACCAGATTTCCCTAGTTTCCCTCTCCTACTACTAGGTTTTATCCTAGATTAGTTGGTACATAATCATGTAATCTCTTAGAAGTATAGTTTGGTAATATCTCCCTTTCTTATGAGATTAAAATATTCCCTAAATGAATCATCCAATCATTTAAAGAAAATAATTTTGATCACTTCCTTGGATAGCTCATATCCACACCTGTTATGGGAAAAAGCAATTAGGTCAAGGTAATATTTAATATTGTCATCTTCATTACATTTTAGTTTGAAAAAATATTCTTTTCTATAATTTACCCTATAGTAATCTTGGTATTTATTCAAGAATATTGTTTTCATTTATCTCCAAGCACTAATAGAGTTTCTTGCTAATCCCATAAACCACCTCATTGCTCCTTCCTTCAAAATAGAGGGAAAGAGTTTAAATTTTTGATTGTCTAAAGTGTAATCATAGGTTTAATAGATAAATTTAAAATAAAAAATAAATTGATTTAGGTATTCAGTGGATAAACCTCTAAATGTAGGTAGATTAGAAAGGAAAATATTTTTCATTGTTGTTCAGTCACCATTCTAAAATACAATAGGATAAGAGAAAGTCCTCTCAGGAGGATTCTTGTGAGAGTTTTATACATGACCTAAATTCTCTCCCATTGTAAATATATATCTATTGAGAGGAGGATATCTTTTAAGGTCTTTTGGTTGTTTAGTGTCTGAAATCTTGACTTTTGCAAAGGAAGATTCCTCTAGATCTTGGGATGTACTTCCAAAAGACTCACTTATTTCTTTTTTAAAGATCTTTGTCTTTTATAAAATTACTTTGATTATTTATCCTAAAGGATAAAGATATTTTGGAACAAACCTTCCTTTTGAATCCCTTTGCCTACTTATATACCTATATTTGACAAGAGAGTGATTTATTCTATTTTGTATGATTTTATTAGTAGCTTAAGGGTTTACCTTACTAACACTTTTTAAGAATTCCCTAGAAATAGTGCTAAAAATGATGGGTGTCATTGTTACCCCTTCATTTAACCAATCTATTTTGATGTCATTTCTTATCAAGGATGGTGTCTAAGGTTGTTTGTAGTAAGGTATTTATTGGTTTTAGATAATTGTGTTGTTTGGGGTTTTTGGTGTTGTAATAACCTAAGTGTCTACTCTACAGTCTAAACTAATGATTGAAAGAAACACACTTAATTGAAATGTAAACACACCAAACTGAATTGGATACTCTGAAATCAATCACACAATGTTGTAAAGTAAATACATTAAAATCAAATCCCAAATCCATACTTCTAAGCTAATTTGTAAAATAAAGGTCGCTTAAATTAAAGGAATGATAAATGCTTCTTCAAATCTAAAAGCACACACATTAACAGTCTATTCTAACCTAAAATCATTTATATTAATTATTAATTAAAAAAAAGAAATAAACTTATAAATACCAAAATTAATGTCCTGTATTCTTAGGGAGTGGGCCTTTACCCTTGGATTCAGGGTAAATCAACTCAATATTTAAAATTTTATCTTAATGCATAATATGAAAGAGTAATCTACTATAAAGTCTTCTTCTATTTAAAATAACAATTCTTATAATATTTTTGCACACTATAAATAAAGTATGGATCTATCTTTTATTGGATGCAGAATAAACTGACTATCCAAAAAATAGGGTAACGACTTAACTAACTAAATAAGAGGATACACAAAGAGATTAGTTTGTTATGGTTTAAATAGAGAAGAGAATTACAACAATATCCACATGAAGTTAGGAAGATCCTTATGGGATTTACAACTACAACTTTTAGCCATATCTAATCACCAAATTTTACATACAATATATCCATATCATCTTATCTAAAGTTACAAACTCTAACAACTAACTTCCATAAATAAAAATCTATATAGAAATAGAAATATATATATAGACATGTATATAAATATAAAGTATCTTAGAGGAGTTCTATGTCATCATGAAATAGCTAGAATAGATTATAGAAGGCCTTAGAACATGTTGTGGACAAGACCATAATGAACTATGAGAATCTAGAGCATGATTATCATAATTTGTAGCTGACTATTGTAATCCATAACTTGACTATTGTAATTCATAGTAGTCTATCAAAGTCTATATAATTCCTAATAAAATCCAAAACTACACTCAAATGATTAGTTATTACTCATGAAAATTCCTTATTCCCATGAGATCATAGAAATAATCTTATTTAGATGCTATCATACCTATACATATCAATATGTGAAAGATTAAACATGCAAATAGTTAAAACATCATGTAAAAAATTCTACCTTAGACTCATATGAGCTTATAAAAATAAAAGAATGCATTTTATACCTTAAGATAGTTATAAAACCTAAGATTACGTGCAATGACTAGCTCAAATGATATGTTTATGGCTATGAAGGATGATATATCATGTCTCTAATGATTCATTGTGTGGGCTCATCAAATTGAAAGACTAAAATAAATAAGAATGGTAATGAAGGATATTGGCATCTCTAGATTTGAGAATACCTCCTAAAAAGGGATCATCTAATTTATAAACAACATCATAATTAGGTGTATAAAGGTTGATGGTGTAGGTAGGTATGAAATTTTCATCAAAAGTGGCATGATGAATATAATGTTGAGTTTTGGCTAGTACTAAAGGTAAATCATCAATAGGTGGCTAGAAGGAATGTGGATTAAAGGATAGTGTAAATTGGGAAATGAGATGAGGAGAGAAATAATAATTTTTTATATTGAGGTTGATCTCATCTGTCTCATCATCATCAGAGTCTAAAATTTTACGTGGTATATTCTTGATGAGTTTGGGGTGACCATGATAACCTCAAGTAGAGTTGACAAGAAAATTGAAATGTTGAGATTATCTAAATAGAACACTCAGTAAGGGTTAAAGGGTTGGAATTTTGAATACACTATGTTCTTGGAATTGTTCAAAATTCTAAGGGTTGGCATCTCTTTGAATCCTATACATATCACCATTATGGTGAAACTTGACACATTGGAAAGTAGAAGAGGTGGCATCCATCATGTGATGATTCCAAGGCTTGTAAGCAAGATATTATAGGAAAGGATCAATTTAAATACCATGAACTTCACTTGAATAGTGGTAGGAGGGCTTGTAACAAGAAGCCATAAGCAACCTAAAAGAGGAATTTTCCTTCAATCATAACCTTGACATGTACTGTGTGTGGACTTAAGATTACACTTGGAATACCCAAGATTTTTAGTGAAGTCAAGGGAGGTGATGAAAGTACCTAAAGCATCATCAATAAAAACATGATTAACTTGGATATTACCAATTTAGGTGATTATAAATAGTGGGGGAATAATCTACACAATGATGAATCTCATGTCAGATCATGGAAGTAATAGGAAATTTGAGGGAAAGAGAAGTGTTCATAGTTTCATCAATGTGTATAGACATATCTTTAAATTGTTATAAGATACTATCTTCTAACCTAGATAAGGTGGTTTCATATCCTACTAGGGGAGAATGGGGTCAATTCATTTTGAATAATAGTTGCATCAAGTGGTTGTGATGATTCATAGAATGTCACATGAGTTCAAGAAAGGGGATTTGAGAAGGGAGATTAGTAAGTTATATGATAAGGTCACATTTATCAAAACCTATCAGGGGACTACTAGATAGAGGTGTGTAATGTTGGATGAGCTCATGGGAAGGAAGATTATAAATTAATTCAAACTTGTTGTGATGAGATGTAGTTGGTTTAGTTTGAGGACAAAATGGTTTATTGTCTTTAGAGGATGGGATAGTTTATTTAAGTGGTTCTTGTGATTGATGTGAATAAATGCTATTATAAAGTTGAGAAGTGGTGTTGATGGGTATATAGGTTAGGGTAGTTATAGAAATATTGTGAGAGGTGTTATCCAATTGAGGTGTTGGAATTTGTTCTTGGAAAGAGATAAGGTCCTCTTTCCCCAACTATGTTAGGTGAGATGGGGAAGAATCTTGGATAACACTGAATGTTTCAAATGTTTAGTGCATGTGTGTAGGATTATAATCAATGAAATCAACTACCCTTTTAATATTATTCATATTTACCACATTATATTTAGTATTTTGGCCTATAAGACTTTCAACTTTGTTGGTGGAAGGATTAGGCTTGTCATTTTTGTCTTGGTGATTAGGAAGAGGGTATTTATAGATGGAAAGATGAGTATTATCCTAGTTTAAAGCTTGATTTTTGTTTTGTGATATGTGATATTTAAAGGCTATATCATATTCTTGTTGGTATTTATGAATGAGTGAATCATGGTTAAATTTTGGGATAATAAGTAAATCTATAGCTAAATTACATAATTACCTATAAGTCTCATGAGAGTGGGCCCAACTTGTATGAAACCAACAAAATTCATTTGGATCATACCATGATTTAATAGGGTGAGTGGGGTCAATCTCTCATTCAAGAGATATTGATAGATGTTTTTAGAGCTTGACTAAGGATAATATATTATGAACATTAATGTTGCTTATTTGATAAAATTGAGGATTAGGGTTGGTGTTTATAGGGGAGATTACTCCATAATGTTGTTGGGAGTAATGGCTTGAATATTATGAATCGAATCATATGAATTGGTGACACCATCAGTGGTATAATTATTATTTTATTCTTGAAAAGCATATGAGTTTTGACGGGAAGTTGGGATGGCTCAAACTGATACATGAGAAAATCTTGGCATTTATCCTAGTCGAGGGCTTCTTCCAAGGTTCTTGGAGAGAGAGTCTAACCTGATATTTCAACTTTGGATAAAGATAATTATTTACTAGATGAAAGTGATTATCATCTACCATGTCATTCTCACACTTATTAGACAAGGTCTTCCACCATTTGATGAAATCTTATGTTATTTCAGTTTCAATTTTCTTGTAATTGATAAAATGAGCCAAGGTATTCTCAAAGAGGTCCTTAGTTTGAAAATCTTGTACTAGGGAGTTAACTAGATATTCCAAGATAGTGATAAAATCGGACTTGAGTTGATTTTACCAATCTAAAGAATCTCTAGAGAGTGTTTTTGCTAGTAGCTTAGCAGCAGTAAAAGTGTTTAATTTGACCAAATATTTGTAGAGATTACCAAACATTTTTAAGTGTAAGGTAGGATTTGTTAAACCATTATAACTAATGGTAGGTGTGATACCTTCTATGTCTATATTGGAAACTTTAGGTGTAAGAGGTTTATTTTTAATATGTTTAATCATTTTGTTAACAAAGGGTGGGTTGAAGAATAAGGTTGCACTCCCCATGAAACATGTTGAGGTTGATTTTGAAGGTGAATAGGATGATTATACATTTGCATCATTTTATTGGTATTATTATCTTGAAAATCATTAATTTGATTATGAGTTTATAATAAGAGTTGATGGGTTTGAATAGTTTATGTGGCATGCAAAGTATTTGCATTGGGATTATTAGCTTGGGTTGCACTATGAGTAGTCACATGTGCAGAATTAGTGGCTTGAAAAGAATTGGTAGAAAAATAGGCACAAATAGCATTATTTGTATGTGTAACAAAATATGCACTAGTAGAAGGATTTAAATTATAATGAAAATAAACACTAGTTCCATGATTACCATTAGTATCAAAGAGTGCACTAGTGGAATTATTGAGGATGATAGGTACTGGAAAAGTCCCATTGTATGTTGAACATGCCATGTTATTAGAGATACTTGGAATGGAGGTTGAAGAAATCAAATAATAAGAGGTCATACTGTGAGGAGGAATCAAAATATAAGGGATAGGTTGAGAAGCAAAGAAGGTATCACCTACGAATCCATGAGAGAATGTAGGGGAGGGTGAATGGGGTTCTTATACTTAACCATTTATCATGAGATTGTAAATAGTTGAAGGGTCTTTTACCCTATGTTGAGGAAATTTGTTAATAAATAAAACATTTCAGGCATGTACTCTAATTCTAAATGATATTCTAAGGGTAAAATAGGGTTGCAAACTAATGATGAATGAGGAGGAGTCATGTAATTAGTAGTGAAATTGGCTACATGCACATTGATTTCATCTAAAGTGGAAGACACAAGCTATTTGTAGGGAAACCTATTGGTATTGGTAAAGATCATCATGTCTTTTGAATTTAAATTTATGTTATATTAAAACAATAATTTCATGATGAGCAAAATATGTTAAAAGGAGTGATGCAAAAACAAAATTAGAAAATAAGATATAAAGTCGAACTGGTCAACATGTTGTAAAATAGGAATAGAATAGGAATATAAGGATACATAATCATGTAGGTCTACACTGTAGTATTGAATAAAGAACTGAATAATGAGATAAGGATACACAATCATGTAGGACTGAGTATTTTAAGAAGGAAGGATAAATGGAATGTAAGAGACTATATGACCAAGATGATAGAGTTTTGAAACATGAGAAATTTTTTGCAAGATAAATTTGAAGCAAAAGGAAAGTAAGCACACAAATAATTAGATCAATATGACTAATCTAATTGGAACACAAAACACAAATGTTACACCAATGTTTTCCATTGCAAGTTTTATAATACAACACACAATGATCAAAGAGTAAGCAGAAACTAAAAATTAAATGCTACCTAGTTGGCCATCCTAAGTGTTATTAAGTGATAAGAAAGTTTTAATTTTAATGTGATAGGGAATTTGGCTGAAATAAGGAGCTATAAATCAATCTAAGATTAGTTTTAGGATGTTTAGGCTAAAAGGGATCTATATTGGTGATGGTACTAGATTGGTATTGGGACCTACCTCCTCACTTCACAATCCCATAGCAATAAGGGTGTCAGGTGTTTTTCCAATATATACCATCAACCACATGTTTATAATTTGCTATAAAACCAAGCCAACTTCCCCTTTAGTGATGAAATCCAAGTAGGTAGGCCTTGGGAAGACAAATATCTAATGTTTTTTTGTCTACAAAGTGATTTGGTAGTATGTGCAAAAGAAAAAAATAGTGAAACTAACATGGTAATTTTAAAACCCACTTATTTAATCTATGTGAGTTACTCTAAGCATGTAAACAATTGAAAAGAAAAGGTGAATTAATTACTAATAAATAGATGTTAATTCCTTGATTGAGAATAGTACAGAGTCAATTCAAGCAACATTGTATAAAAACAATACATAATAGAATCAAATGGGAAACTACTATTATATAGAATCAAAGTCTATAAGAACACATTTTAATAGGTCAATTGTGTCTTATAAATATAATGTAAACTATAGAACTCTATTGACCAGGTCGACCCAGTTACTTGTAGGGTTGCAGTTTTATAGACTACAAACTTATGAAAAATAGTACTGAAAGAAAAATTGAAATAAAAGAGAGAGAAATGAAGGAACCTTGGTAGGCTTGAAGATGTTTTGGATTACAAATTTTTATGTTGTGATGTTCAAATTTTTTTAAAAAATTCTTCCAACTAGTTTGACTGGTTAGACCAAGTTTACAAAACCTTGTATGCTAAATAATAAATAATGAATAGAGTCGACATGTTTTACTATATTTGTAGAGATTTGTGTTGACATAATAAAATAGTAGATAGATTTGACTTGTTCAACTATGTATTCCAATCTAGAACTGAATAAAAATACTAAGTTAAACTATTTGATCTAGTAGCTTGTAATTGGTGAAGACTTGTTGTAGACACCAAAATCGTGTCTACTCCCTTGGTCATCCTCCTCATCCTCTTCCCCCTTGGTCCCTTTCATCCCATTTCACTTAACCACTCCTAAGCCCTACACACTTATTAATTTAAAATAATTAGCTATTTTAAATTAATAAAATCCCTTTTCTCTCCCCCTTGCTACCTCACCACCCTAGGATCCCCTTCCTTGGATTCTCTTCATTCCTCCCATACCTCAATGACCTAAACCCCATTTATGACCCCCATTTCATTCTCCCACACCTCACTTAAACCCCTCTCGACCGTTTTCCCATGAACCTTGACCATGGTGGCTTGTAAGAACGGGCAGAGGGCTAAAATTAGCCGCTGTCCCCATTCTGCAACCGCCGACATCAGTCAGTCTACGGCTGAGGTCGATGGTTTTACCAACGTCGACAGCCTTCAAGACTACATTCTGTATCTAGAATGTGGATTCCATTTTCCAATCTTTGCATTCGTCTTTTCAATCTTTCAATCTAATCTTTCACCCCTCAATCTTCAATCCTCCAACCTTCAGATCTCTCTCTCTCAAGCACACAGCAAGCTACAACAACAATGGGTACTTGGCATCAGCCACTCCACCAGCAACAGGGTCTTCACACCAACAACATCAACAATAGGGACACATATTAGAAACACTTCTTCTTCAGCAGGTATGAACTAAGAATGTTTCATTTATTTCATTTCTATAGTCTAGAAATGTATTAGCTGTTAACTCCCATTCAACACTTCCTATCACCAGCCCAGACCTGAATCCTTATCTCCCTATCTCCCTGTTGCCTCTATCTTCTATTTGGTCCCTCTTTTAGACCATTCTTTCTACCTGCAAAAACCCTGTACAGAGCATTCAACCAGACTCTCAGACCCAGACCCCCAGACCATTCAACCAGACCCATAACCTTTCTCAGACCCATCCACAGAGCATAAACCCATCCAGACTTGACCAGACCTCATCCAAAGACTATTACCCCAACCGACACTGGCCACAGAGACCACTGCCCCCACAATGTTGGCAGACTAACTGATGTTGACAGACCTTGACATTCAATGCCAACAGCCTAACCGATGTCGGTGACTATGACCAGGCCGACAGCAGCATTTAGGTAAGCATTTGCTTCCATTTCCTTTTCAATATTTTATCATTATACCTTTTATCAGACATTATTTTTATCAATCAGTGGGTTGACATCCCTCAAGGAAGTCTTCATACTTTTGGGATCAAGCTTTTGCTTGGCAACCCACCATCTCCTCATCTAACGCCTTCTTTATTTTAGTCTCTTTCTTCTGCAGGTGTCATCCTCCACAACCAAAGAGGAGTTCCTTCTATCATCTGGATAACGGTGTGCAGACTTCATCCAAGTACATACAAGCCTTAGACCATTTCTCTTAGTTTCTCATTCTCTCTTCGAATCATATAGAAACATTCTGGCACACTCGGTGGGACCCTAGGGTCTTCGTTGGGTTCTTTTTCTTTCTGTTTATATAGGTGCATTAGGTTTCTCCTTTTCACCTCTTTCTTCTATCTTCCAAAAGACATCATAAGCAGGATTAAAAAGAACTCTTCTTTCTTTTCTTGCATCTTAGACTAGTCAAAATTCATACTCTTCAACCCTTTCTCAACTTGTTTTCATTCGAACTCACATTTTGACTTGGGCTTAAAACACATTGCATTTCATTTCTTGCTTGCTTGCATTTCTTAGTCCACATCCAGTAATTAACAACTGCATCATGAATTAAT
The DNA here is from genome assembly GCA_037957365.1 of Torreya grandis. Lineage (NCBI taxonomy): Eukaryota > Viridiplantae > Streptophyta > Pinopsida > Cupressales > Taxaceae > Torreya > Torreya grandis. The sequence continues at coordinate 682,119 of JARHVA010001019.1, forward strand.
CGTATATCACTTTATCTTACACAACCAAATCACTTGCACAAATCAAACATCAAAACTTACTTGAAACAAGGCCCGACTAGGATTTCATCACCCAACAGATACCTTACCCATCTCGGCAATCCCACTTGGACTTCACTACCAAGGGGAAAGCCCACTCTATTCTCTGGCAGAGGATAATCTCTAGGGGAAGTATATTTTGGCTAAGCGAGACCAGCTTATCACTAGGCTCGTGAAGTGAGGGGAGCTTGCTCCTTAACACCAAGCCATGTACGGAACCTAACATAGACTCTTAAGCACCTAAACAAACCTGAAACCATCCATAGACTACTTCTTCGAGGACCCATCTCAAAAGCCAATCTTCCTAAACATATTCATCTAAGGCATAAGCCAACAAGATTCTAAAAGTTGATTCTTAGGATTTAACGCTTAGGGTCTACCTGTCTCCATCTATTTTTATATTCCTATCTAGTTTTTTGAGCTAGCGAGGACATACCTTTTTTTTTTCTTCTTCCAAAAACTATCAAATCTTCTAAGTTTTTGGAAAACACAGTCACCGGCATCAGCTTTACCACTGATGTCGGCAACCTTTCTTCACCATCATCGGTTATCTGATCGATGTCGGCAATCTATTTTCACCGACATTGGTTTTTCAACCGACGTCGGTCTCTGTCCAAAACTTTTTTCCAAAATAGCAGCCTTAAAACCCGACTCTTTTTCTGCTAAAACCACATTCTGAGTTTCTGAAACTGAAAAAAATACAATTTCTAGAACCTGAACCCTCTTGCCTTGAATGGTTTTGACACGCAGACTCAGACTATTACCTCAACCATTAACCCGACCATGGCCAATACGCAAAGTTTGGCCTCCCCATCTATTTTTGGATCAACCTCCATCAGGGTTTCATTACCCCCTCAACCACACACAATTCAACCAAGTTCTACATCATACCAAAACTTGATTGTCTCGACTCCACACACTCTTGTGCCCATAAATGCAGGAGTGTCTACCTCCCCTTTTGCCAATGCTACCATGCAACCACCTTTGGCGGTATCTAGTCAACTTATACCTTCTACCTTTATAACCCAACCACCCTTGGCTTCCACTTCTGTCCCAACGACTAGTCATACATATGTTGTGCCCCTACAAGCACAACCGACTACGTCGTATGCCCCTTCTAACACCTTTCAAGTGCCCTACAACCTAGAGGGTGCTCCACTCGTAAATCTGTCAGTAGATCTCATCAAAATGCTGATGGACAAAATGTCCAGTCTCGAGACCTCTATTTTTGGTTCACGCAATGCCCTCTCATATGAGAAAATTTGCAATGAACCCATTCATCCCTCCATCCCGATCTGACCATACCCCAACTAGTAGGAGCTTCCTAAATTTACTCACTTCCAAAGTAAGGAAGACCTGCAACAACACCTACGAGCATTCAGACATGCTTGTTATCTCATAGCCCATGACGATGCGTTACTTCTACGCACGTTCCCCATGTCGCTTTCTGGCCTCGCCCTTGACTGGTATAGCTCTCTTACCAGACATTCTATCTTTTCATTCACTCAACTCACCCAATTATTTCTCGACCATTTTTCTATCAATATCACCAAACAAGTCTCAATCACAGACCTCTACTCCATCAGACAATTTGATGACGAATCAATAGTTGATTTTGTCACCCATTAGAGAGGCTTGATTAACCAACTCTCTTTCTCCTTGCCTCAACCTAAGCTCATCGAGCTCTTTTCTCGAGCATGTGCTAGGCACATCTCTTCTACCTTGTAGATTCAAACATTCTGCACTTTCGATGAAGCTTTCACCATGGCCTGAAAGCTTGAACTCTATGCCATTGAAGAAGATAAGGTCAAATTGTGTAATACCAATGCAAAAGCCAATGACCCTTCTTCTTCCAAACCTTCTTCTACCAATTCCAAGCCCAAAGGAGTGGCCAACACTTTGGTCATTAGATCACCATCTTTGACAACAACTAATCAATCTCAACCTTCAACATCTCAAAGCATCACCAAACAATTCCAACAATGGTACATCCAGCATTCATACACTCCACTTGGAGAATCATACGCTTCCATTTTGGAAAAAACTTGTCAAGTAGGGGGTCCTCAATCTCCCTCTAATCTAACCACCTCAATTTGACCCTTCAAAAGCCCTCCCTACATGGTATAAGGAGGCTGACTTCTGTCACTATCATTGCATCCACGGCCATGACATCAACAATTGCTGAACCTTCAAAAACATAGTCCAAGACATGATCAACAAGGGGGATCTTGTTTTGGATAACCTGAATGCCCCACCCAACCAACACATCGATATCTTCAAACAACCCTTTCCTAATCATCTACCTACCCAAAATAATGTCCAGACCATGGCCAATAGCTCCCATGAGCATGACATTCACACGGTCAACACGGTCTTGCCTCTTGTCCCTAACCAACCTCCTTCACAGGTAGAAGACCCTTATTCCCCTATTTTTCCTCCACAGGACGAAGGGACTTCTTCTCCTATTAGTCCTCCATCCACCTCTCCTATATTGGAGGATGCTTTGACCATACCTATGCCATTAGCCCCACATTCATCCTTCCTCCCAACAATGGAGGACCCTACCTTGCCTACTCCTCAAGCACAAGTAGAAGGCACCACCATCCCTGCCCTCTACCCTCTCAAGGAGCCACATTCTCCTATTTCTTCTCCACCAAGAGAAGAGCCAGTCTCTTCACCCATTTCGACTGAGGAAGACCCAGTCATGGTTTCTTCTTGCCTTTTACCTAAGATTGCTACATCTCACTTGCCTCCTTCCACATCTGAACCCAAACCCGTATCTAACCTCACCTCGCACAATGGTGGCCCTCAACCCAAACCAAAGAAAGCCACTAAACCACACCGAAGGATTCCTCCCCCACCTTCATCATTACCTTCAATTTTGGGCCCGCACCCATCCACCCTAATAAGAGTGCTTCCCACTCCCCTATCTCACAGAGGCAACTTGCCTCCATTACCCTCTCAACCCATCAAACATACATTTCCTCCCAAGCATCTAACATCTATCACCACCAAAGTGCCATCTACATGTGTGGTTACACCATCCACAAAAATGATGGTACGACCAATGCCTCTTACACCTCTCAAACCAAAGTCATCAACCCCCATTGCAACAAGACACACAGACCCATTAGCAGGTTCTTATGCCTTGTTGTTACGGTAATTATTTTAGTCTTCTCGCATCAATCTCTCGCCTCTTAGACCATACCAATCTCTTGGACCGAAACCACCCTGGTTCAATGACACTACAATTTGTGTGTATCATCACATGCTTGGGCACGACATTGAGCATTGTTGTGCCCTCAAGGTTGTCATTTGCCAATATCTAGGGAATGACACCCTTCTTCTCAACCATGTTATCAACAAACCTTCAACACCACCCCACTCATCAACTCTTGAATCAAGACCATCTTGGTTCGACAACTCTAAATTCTGTCATTATCACCACACTCTGAGACATGACACTGAGCGTTGTTGCACTCTTAAAGCTATCATTCATTAGCACTAAAAAAGGGATACCCTTATCATCAAGGATCCTCTTGACCACCCCTTCAACAAATCATCAACACCGACCCATGATTCTCAAACCTCATCACCTAAATCAGGATCTCCATGCCAAAATAGGGTCCCTTTGCCACCTTTAACCCCTTTATTTGACATCAACATAGTCAATCTGACCACCAAGCCTCAACCAACCTTGACCAATCTGTTAAACATCCTCCTTAGCCGCTAGGGGAATTCAATGTTCATCCAAATCTCGACCAAGTCTCGACCTGACATCACCCAGTCTCGACCAATCATCGACCAAATAACATCGACCAAACATTCAACCCAACCATTGACTAATCATCGACCAAACAAAAATTCGACCTGACCTTGACCAAACATTCAACCTATCTTTGACTAATCATTGACCAAATACCAATCTCGATCTATCTTCGACCAAACATTCAACCCAACCATTGACCAATCATTAACCAAGTGTCCATCGACCTGACCCTCGACCAAACACTCAACCAATCTCGACCAATCAGCGACCATATCAACCATCCAACATCAATCAACATGTGACCAATCTTGAAGAGGAAAATGGAGCAAATTTGCTCCTAATTGACTCAGACCTTATCATAACACATAAGCATGGCCCAGAGACTTATCAAAACCTGAGCCCCTTTTATGCCTTGCATCTGTGACCATTCTACTATTAGTAGAGTACTTGATCACTTGACGTTTTACTTGAGCTCATCCCTTGAGCAACCCCCTATCATTGCCATTCCTATTCCTTTCAACCCTGTTTCCTAACATTCGTCAACCCTTTTGTCAAGTAGTAATGCTTTGTCCTAATAAAAGGGAACCCTTAAACCTCTAGAGGCTTGTCCATGGCTAAAAATTTTAGTCAACAAAAACATATCAAAAATGGGATACCTATCATATCAAAGGTCATAAAACTCTAAATGTAGACTGTTCCCTCGAAGGACAGCTACATAATTGTTGTATTTACTAGACTATTCCTTTGAAGGATAGCTAGGCCAAAATCATATCAAACATATAAAGCAAAATATAGACCACTCCCTTGAAGGATGGCTATGACTAAATATTTCTATAAATGACACTCTTTCTGAAGCTTCCCGCATCGATCAGCTTCACATATATGACCACAAAGCAAATGACATCCCTACATGGACTTCCCGCATCGATCAGTCCACCATAAAAAAAAATGACTGACAAACTCTTAAGTCATGGACATGCCTATAGTCATCCTTGGATCACCTATAAAAGGGGCAAGGTTCTTCCTGCCACAAAAGGGTTACCCCATCCTCTCATATCACATATTCAACCTATCACCCCGACATACTCAAGGGACTTCGAGCTCACTTAACGTCAAGTGATTCGATTACTTCTCTAGCACAACCCATGGTTAAATGACATAATGCATGAATGGGGCTTTTGTCCTAACAACCCCTATCTATGCCATCATTTTGGTCCTTGTCAATGAAAGATCAATTCACCTTTCACTTCCTTTCACACTTTGGTCACATTCAACCAAACCTTTTTCTACCCAACCAACCTAAACATTTTCAGACCAACAACATGACATCATGACATCACACATCATCATAGTCCATTTCATATAGTTTCTATGGAAACTAATACACATGGAAACTATCAACCTGACACAATTTATATTAAACATAAACCATTACTTTCTGAAGCATAAATAGACTCAATTCATTTTTAGCATACATCCATCACGAATATGGAAAATTACTAGGGATGAAATACCCCTCAACCAATGTTATAGAATACACCATTTGGAAAAAAACTATGACATCATCTTATCCTCATCATTCTGACACATGACCAAACTAACCTATCGACCTCTTTGACTCCTAGTCTAAACTACATTGGTCTGAGGCCCTAAGACCGGGGCTATGTAGGTAGCACTCAGATGATAGGACATCCTCTGGGGTTAGCTTAACCACCCTCATTTGTTCATCTACCTGATGGAAAAACCATATCCTCCTTTTGACCATGACCTTGACCTCGTCCAAGACCATCGACCACTTCAACCCTCTTCCTCCCTTTTAGGGAGAACTACACTGGCTTGAGGCCCTTCCACACAAGGGCTATGTAGGTAGCACTCAGATCACATGACATCTTTTGAGGTTAGCTCGGCCACATTCCTTCATCCGTCCATCCACCTCGACTAATGACCATTGGAGATCATGCCTATCTCCTCCGACCCTGACCACTTCTAAGACAAATGTTGCCTTGGTTGTTTTTGCATGTATGCTACCTCATGAATGGTTAACAAAATTGTGTGCAGACTATTTTTGACCCTCACAAGTATAGGATCGCAAGCCGGTTGATCCCCATTACTTGTGACATTTTCTTGTTCCTAGGAGCACTTCCTGAGCTTGGGATACCTGGAACACGATGACCATTGGAGCTTCAGCTTAGATTGAATAACCTGATCAGCTATGACCAAATGCTGGGGCCTAGTTATTTCAATTTTGGCACTCCTTGACCCTCGACCTGCAACAATTTGACCTGACCATCTCGTGAAGTGGTATGCACACAATCACAACTTTTGCAACATTCACACTCCATCTTCACCATCTTCATCCACTCTCTATCAAATTGGCACCTAATTTTAGGTTTCCTTCCCTCGACTCCCGCTTTGAGGGGGAATACCTCATCCCATAATTGGGGCAACCAACCCTCTTATTTTTGTCTTGCAGTTCACTTGAACAACCAACAAGATGAAATCAACCTTATCTTACACCTGGGGCAATCAACTCCCATTTTTGTCTTACAATTCATCCAGAACAACCAACAAGACAAAAAGGGGCAAATGTAGACACCAAAATCATGTCTACTCCCTTGGTCATCCTCCTCGTCCTCTTCCCCCTTGGTCCCCTTCATCCCATTTCACTTAACCACTCCTAACCCCTACACACTTATTAATTTAAAATAATTAGCTATTTTAAATTAATAAAATCCCTTTTCTCTCCCCCCTTGCTACCTCACCACCCTAGGATCCCCTTCCTTAGATTCTCTTCATTCCTCCCATGCCTTAATGACCTAAACCCCATTTATGACCCCCATTTCATTCTCCCACGCCTCACTTAAACCCCTCTCGACCATTTTCCCATGAACCTTGACCATGGCAGCTTGTAAAAACAGGCAGAGGGCTAAAATTAGCCTCTGCCCCCATTCTACAACTGTTAGCATCGGTCAGTATGCGGCTGATGTCGATAGTTTTGCCAGTGTCGGTAGCCTTCAAGACTGTGTTCTATATCCAGAATGTGGATCCCATTTTCCAATCTTTGCATCTATCTTTTCAATCTTTCAATTTGATCTTTCACCCCTCAATCTTCAATCTGCCAACCTTCAGATCTCTCTCTCTCTCTCTCTCTCAAGCATATAGTGAGCTACAACAACAACAGGTACTCGACATCAGCCACTCCACCAGCAATAGGGTCTTCACACCAGTAGCATCAACAACAGGGACAAGTATCAACAACACTTCTTCTTCAGTAGGTATGAACTAAGAATGTTTCATTTATTTCATTTCTATAGTCTAGAAATGTATTAGTTGTTAACTCCCATTCAACACTTCCTATCACCAGCCTAGACCCAAATCCTTATCTCCCTGTCTTCCTGTTGCCTCTGTCTTCTATTTGGTCCCTCTTTCAGACCATTCTTTCTACCTACAAAAACCCTGTATAGAGCATTCAACCAGACTCTCAGACTCAGACCCCCAGACCATTCAACCAGACCCATAGCCTTTCTCAGACCTAACCACAGAGCATAAACCCATCCAGACCTGACCAGACCTCATCCAAAGACTACTGCCCCGACTGATGCCGTCCATAGAGACCACTGCCCCCACCGATGTCAGTAAACTAATCGACGTCGATAGACCTTGACATCTAATGCCGACAGCCTAACTGACGTCTGTGACTATGACTAAGCTGACAACAACATTCAAGTAAGCATTTGCTTCCATTTCCTTTTCAGTATTTTATCATTCTACCTTTTATTAGACATTATTTTTATCAATCAATGGGTTGACATCCCTCAAGGAAGTCTTCATACTTTTGGGATCAAGATTTTGCTTGGCAACCCACCATCTCCTCATCTAATGCCTTCTTTGTTTTAGTCTCTTTCTTCTGCAGGTGTCATCCTCCACAACCAAAGAGGAGTTCCTTCTATCGTCTAGATAATGGTGCACAGACTTCATCCAGGTACATACAAGCCTTAGACCATTTCTCTTAGTTTCTTATTCTCTCTTTGAATCATATAGAAACACTTGTATAGATAGAATATAGTCATTTTGAGGTGATTGTGTGTTAAACCTATGTACAAAAAATTAGGACTATACCGACTGGTTCAATATAGTACTAAAAATATAGAAAAATAGTATATGATGATAAAAATAATGGAATGAAATAAAACCTATAATTATTAGATTCACATTAGGTCCACCAAAATGTATACAAAGGGAAATGCAACTAATCTATAAATCAATCCTATTTAGGAGAAGATAAATCTTACTTATACTTCTTATTGTTGATACATTAGATATTTGAGTTCATGACCAAGATGGATCTGTTAGACCTATCCAAGGGATCTCTTACCACAATAGTGTCACCAGGGAGGGTTCTAAAGCCTCTAGTCAAGCAAATCTATGCAATAACCCTAACTAGGTCCTATGTTTTCATATTCATAAAAGTATATGACAAGTAAAGTAAAATCTAGTCTAGTGCTCACCAAATCTTGTGGCACAAATTGAGGATAATAAACATAAAAATTAAACATGCATAGAAGATATATACTCACATCAATGTATACGAAATACTAATGCATTAGAGATAAGTACAAATATAAATATATATACTCTTACAAAGGAGGAATAAAGTTAGGAATACTTACCTTTGAAGACAAACCCATTGAGCCTCAATCTCTCCTTTGGCCAAGGTGATTCAAAAGAGGTTGTTGTGGTATGTAAGGATAATAAGGATAATTCAACTCTAAGATACACAATGTCTTTATGTATCTAAAAAAATTCTCCATAAGACAAGATCTGCATCTCAAAAAAAATTATTAAAAACCTAAGCTATGATCCTCATATTTAATGGTAGATAATTAGATGAACAATATAATATTCTTCTTATTTTCTCTAATAAATGATGAAATTAATGTGTATATATAGCTAAGACTGACCCTAGACCTTTTTAAAAGTTTAGTCGATAGGGGTGGCCCAATCGACTTTGTATTATTATTGAAAAAATCAAATTAGGTCTTGGTCTAGGTTAGCCTGGGCCTGACCTAGACAATAAATGAGTTTTATTAGTTAGTACATGGTCGATGGGGCCAATATTGTAACATAAACCATTGGAAAAGGTTTTAGGCTAGGTAAGGGCTAATGAAGGTGAAAAATGACTAGAATAGGGTGAAAAAGAAGAGACAAATCTTAGGGGAATGTTTTTAGAAGATGGTTGTGTAGATAACAAGTGGTAATAAATGGATGATAATCCTTCAAAGCACCAATGGTCTACCCACTCCTTTCTCAGTGCACCCCTTAAGGTGTGCACTCAAAGATATTGAGACTCAATGGGTTCTTACAAGAGATACAACATCAATAATTTATAAAGTTTAAAAATATTATGTATAAACTCTCTATTATTACTTTGGTGTTGTGATACTTATCATGCGCATGATTCTTATGTGCTTCAATGATATATTTATATGACACATGTAAATTTAGTGTTATATTCAATCATATGATGCAATTTAATTCAAATATTCAAAGTTCTACTCTTTGGATATATACTTCATCTATTTTACAATTTTATTGTGAGATAAGTGACTTTCAAACTATATCCCTCATCTCAAATGGGGGCATCACAATGGGTTTGTCTTGAGAAGTCAAGTTTTCATGAGATTTTTTTTAATTTATGACACTATATAATTTTAATAATTATAAGATTATTCAAAAAATTTAAATTATGGGGGCATGTGATATGCATGTGCACTCATTCCTATAATTACAAAGTGGAAAGTTTCAAATAGTTACATGTTTTTAATAGTTGGAAAGTTAAAATGGTAATTCAATAAAAAAATATAGTTCAAGAAGTATGATGTTCATTCATTTTCATGTTACTATATGGCAAATTCAAAATTTTTAAAGTGAAATTTTTTCAAAGTTACAAAGTTTCAAATAGAATCTAAATCTGTATATGGTGGTGTGATCCATCTTTATGTTGTAAGTGGGCCACACTAGAGTCTAGTGACACTCAACATCTATGGTTCCTCTTTTTCTATGTAATAATTCATATTTGTTGGTTCTCCCTTTAAAAACATTATAGAGTACTCTACACAGTCAAATGAGAGTTTGAACATAAAATCTTTCCAGCTCATGAGCATTCAAAGATTTTCAAATTAACACTTAATCATTCTCAATTCACCATAGGTTTTTCCAAAATTCCTCAACAAAGGGATAATCATTTATCCAATTTAAAGCTATAGGGAAAGTAAATTACATACTCTTATAGAGGTATACTTTCTTTTCTCTCTTTTCAAAATTCAAAATTCAAGTTTCATATTTTCAACTTTCAAGTATAGAAAAAAACTACTTTTAGTGGCATTATTGCAATTTTCACATTAAGGCATCTTGCATGATCAAGATTTACATCAAATACAAAGTGTGTGTATGCACTTTAGTTTATGTTTACTTTAATCTATTAATTTCACTTGTTTACATCACTAGAATAAAGTGGGAGAAAATTTAGACACATAAATTTAATCATTAAGTGTTTGACAATGTTTATTCTTGATATCCATAACATGCTTAGTCTATTCACCATTTTTATAACCTAAAATTTATAAAAGAACCTTATTGTCCTGTAAACATAAAAAATATCATATAGATATCCATATTTAAGCCACATTCATCTCTATTCAATCCAAACATTATTTTTGGACCTTTTCTAGTAATCCTTGTCTTTCTAAGACAAGACCACATTATTATGGCCAACACACCCCCTTCTTAAAATAAGCAGGGAACCCATATATAAAATGATCAACCTCAAATTTATAAGAATATCAGTGTCATTCCAACCAACTCCTTTCCAAGAGAGTCCTCCAATTCCTATTTCACCTTGGTTTTATTAAGCTTACTGCATATTTGTAGTAGGTAATTGATCCTTATTGAGAGCCTCGTGGCTTCTTAAGTTAACACTATCAAGTCCTATTCATATCCTAAAAATGAAATAGGTGTTTTATTAATTATAATATTTAATGCACTAACTTTTTTGTAGGTTTTATTTCATATCAAGCTTCCTAGAGTCTCAATATTGTAGAGTGTCAAGATCATAGAGTCCTATGTTGCACCTTCTGGAGCTTAGCTAGTGTCTAGGTGAGTGTTTATATTCATCATGATTATTACCTTTTACTTAATCTATTTTTATGGATTTATATAGGAGTAATTAAATGGGAAATAATTACATAGATCACTTCCAGAAGTGTTAAACCTTGTTAGATCCTAAATAATCAAGGTACCCCACTATCATATGGTTAGTCTCCTAGATTAATTAGAAATGTTAAAGCCAAGGAGAACTTGACCTAATGGGAAGGTACCACACAAATGATAGTTAACATGGTTAGTCTTCAAGATATGATAGATATATCAGATCCCAAGAGAGCCCAATCGAGTCGAAGACCACTTCATGGACTAAATTTCAAAGCATGACCAAATGAAAAAGTGCAATGTGTCATGTTGTTAGGATTGTCCATCTCCTAGACCTAAAAAAGGTGTCATAACCTAAGAGAGATCAACTTATCACATCATGCCACATGGAATTTATATACACATTGGTAGGAAGATCCTAAAATAATTTGGGGTGGTTAGAATAAGGTAAAATCATAATCAAAAGGCTAATTAAAGGATGTCATACATCCTCTAGCTGCCATTTTCTTCTCTTAAGTGTATAAAAATGAAGCACTAGGATAAGCCTAGGTGGTATCCATTATAACATGAACCAATTATAAAGGTACACATGGCATAAATCATGGGTCACTCAATAATCCTTAAAGATGATATGGTCATGTGCCTACCACACTCTGGGCATTAATTATATGAGAAACTGGGCCCAATAAGATATTTTAAAGTGTTACATCATGACTGATAAATCTACCAAGAAATATATGATCATGATATCTGAGTTTAATTGTAAATTAGGAAATAAATGGGAAGTTCAAGCCAACAACTCAAATTTGAATTCATGCCTAGTGAGATGCTAAATGCCATCAATGTAGGAGATGTATACGAACCTCTACGAGTGCCCCAAGGTGAACTCATTAGCCACTATTTTTCCTAATTTATTATAATTTTCTCCTCATTTTTTTCTCCTAATATTTCCCTCTATGTTTACCCTTTGATCAACGTTTGATATTATATAATTCCACCCCAGATGCAATGTCTACCTCATCCTTTAACACTAAAATTGAGCCATAATATAGAGACACCACATTCCTAGATGATTTGACTCAATTAAATCACTATAATTAGATGTATAAGTCTAATTAATCAGTGCCCAAATCCTCTAGTACTAATAATGAAGATGATGTTGAGTTTAAAGATGACCTCATGACATATCAGAAATGCGGCCTACATTAAGATGTAACTGAGCCAAAGGTCTTCCCTTATAATAACTTATTCAATATATTACTACTCACATCTAAGCAATTGTAGGGTGGTGTCCATAACATGGTCTTCTCTATGAATTCTTGGTATTAAATTGTGGAAATCTTAAAAGGTACCTTCAAATCCAATTATAACCTCCTAGAGTATACAATCACCTATGATTTAGATATGGTGACCATTTGGACCAACTCTCATTGGATTTATGAAGTCTTGAATGATTGGGTAGAGAACCTTTAAGCTAAATGGGTTAAAAAGATAGATCTAAAATCATACATGTTCATACCTTCAAAGAGGGAATTCATGTCATGATGATACTGATCAACTAATTGTTTAGGGAAAATGACTACCTGCACATCAACCTTTTATGGATCCCCTTGCTCCACATAATCCTATAGGGTGAGCAAGTCTTTGACCTTGGAGGGGTGATCAATTTCAAAGGAATCAAGGTAGTGAGAGATGTCTAGGGAGGATGTGACTTCTACATGATGAGCTACTTGGTAGACCCAACCTACATAATATTCACATTTAAACATTCTATCTTTCTAGCATGGATTCTTGGAGGTACAATTGTCCATGTAGTTTTTTACAAGCTATATGGCCACCATTATTAGAACCACATCTGAGAGGTATGTGAATCTTTATACTCGGTAGTCTACATGTCCATCAAAAAGGCACCCATGCCTCAATTATCAAAATAAATTAGGGTATCTCTTACTCCCATTGGGTACTATTGGTGTTGCATATAAGATATAATCATTTGGGTGGTAGGCACTCTCAAGGCTCCCATTTCCCTGCCCTATCAAGTCCCAAACCACCTAGTCAAGTAAGAGATTACATATTAGCTAGTGGAGGGCATATTTGTTTATTGAATCAACTACTAATTTAAGGCCTACCCTCCCAATCACTATTAGGTACCATGTATACATATCCTCCCCCCTCTATAAAATATGGTAGTAGGAAGAGACTCCTTTGCCTTGGGTAGGGATGAACATTGGGATTGGGATCTGAATGACATCATCTAGACTCATATATCAAAGTATTAGGCCTAATTAAACACCATTTATGGCCACCAACCCCATGAGGAGGATGAGTTTATAAACCCATTTGATGATGAGGAGGTGTTTCCCAAATTGATTCAAAGAAGAATAATAAAGGAAAATAAGCTTAGCCTAGGCCATCCACCCATGTTAGCCTTACCTCTTTCACATCATCTCATCCTAGAGAAGATGTTTGGGTAACTCCCCCTAGATTTTGACCAAGTAGCTTCTCCTCCTCAATCTTATCCTCCTTAAACTCTTTACTCTTTGTATACACTCTTTTTGTCCACTTTTATGTATAAATAGACTTTGGAGTGACTTCTTGCAAACAAAGAAAGATAATCTTGAAAATCATTGGAAAACTTTGATTAATCAATATGCATCACGTGCATATTCTAATCCATGTTCATGTATTCCTAACTAGTTTAATGCATAATATAAAACCATCATCTTCCTCTAATTCATCTATGATCTTGTTGTGATTTAAAAAATTGACGTTTTCAACCATGTGTGAGGGACAACTTGTCAAAGTTCATAATTTATAATTAACTTGATTAAGATTGCTTAATTGGTTAAACCCAATTAAATGCATAGGTGAAAATCCTATGCCTAATTAATTATTTATTTTTTTTAAAAAAAATTCATAAATATAGATTGATGACATCACATAAATATCTAAAATGATGTCACCATCATGACATAATCTTTTGTAAGTTTCCAAGCACTCATAAAATATCAAACAACTATTTAGATTTATGACCCATGTGTATTAATTAAAAATATTAATGGCTTGTCCCCTCCCAGACATAACCATGGTTAAACTAAACCTAACCACAATTGAGTTAGGGTTAGTTTGGGAGGCTATAAATATAAGGCCTCACCCATTATTCAACAAGATTTTTTGTTTAATGTTATTATGTAGGAATTCCTTCAACAAGAATCTTTTGTATAATGTTATGATGTTAAAATACCTTTAATAAACTCATTTGGGATGGTATTATCATTTGCATTTGTTAAGCCAAGCCAATCCAAATCCAAGCCCAACTTTACCAAAGTGACAAGGAGAGGTGGTGCAAGAAGCTCCATTGCCAAAGAATTCTTGATCACATAACTGAGCACATAAATTCATTGCCAACATACAAATATTAATCTCAAAGAAGGTAAAAAAAATTATTTTGTCTTCATTTAGTAGTTACTTGTATAGTTCTCTTGCTCTTTGAGTCTCTAGGCTAGATTTGTAAGTTTTATTAGTGTTTTCTTTATTGACTTTGATCGTAATAACATTATACTAATATCCCCTCTTAGATTCTTATTGATCACATACTAACATGCCCAATGGGACCCACACCCCACAAATCTCTTCATATGGCCTCTTAGAATCTTTTGGTAACAATTTTCATGCCAAATTGTTGATTTCATGACCAAAAAGGTGAAGAAATTGAGCTCTTGGCTGAGACAGTCAAATGCAGTTTTGCACTATAAAACATGGTTTTTCACTATATAAGGTGGTTTTATATTAAGAAATGTGGTATTGAAATGAGATATTAGGAACCCATACTACCCCTTCTCTTTACTTTGTTAGTATATTAAATTTTATTGATGCATATGCTTTGTAAGTTGTCCTATGAGCATTGTTTTTAATCCCACATTCATGGGAATTAGTAGTTGATTAGATTAGACTTAGTATATAAGTAAGTGTTGAGGTCAATGAAGGCATCCATAAATTTATTTTATTGGGATTTCTCAAAAGAGGTTTCCCATTTGAAGTTCCCTGTGATCAATATAATCCTTTTGGTGCTTCTACTAATTACATAAATCTATTATGTCTTGAATTTTCATTAATTTATTGTAGAAAGATCCTCTCATCTAGTATCAAAGCACTTTTCAAGGCCAATTAATTCATTTAAGTATTTTTCTAAAAAATTCTTAACTCTATTCTACTGCATAATTCATTTAAGTACTTTTTTGTACTATAATAATTTATATCAGATCAAGGTAAAAACATGTCTGCATAACTATGGAAAGTGCTTGGGTGGAAGCCCTAAAACTAATTGTGAGGAGTACCATAGGAACCCCAAAGTATCTATCCCATTGAGAGGACCTACTAGTGAAATGGGTAATGGCCCCTTCCCAATTGAGTAGTTCCCACCTATGAGGGAAACCAAGAGCTATCACTTAAGGGCAAATCTATGGCTAAAACTTTTCTAGAGAGCGGTACTTATTTAGACAACATTAGTGTCTAGAGATATATTTTTAAAACCTTAGGCATCCATTAAAACTTGATTCCCATTTCTATTAGTTTTAAAATATTTTTAGTAGAATATCAAAAAATCAATTAGTAGAGTATCAAAGGACTTGCATTCAGATAGTTGACATAAATTAGAAACCAAAAAGTCTTCATCTTATTAGTTTCAAAAAACTATCTGTAGAGTATCATAAGACTCTTAAAGGTCTTACAATCATATATTTGATAGAAAATAGAAGATAAAAACCATATCCCTATAGTCTTATTAATCTAGACACCTTAAATTCCATTCTCCACATTTTCTTCCTTGAGGTCCCATATCTTGATCCACTCCTAATTTCCACAAATCTCAATTTTTCCTTTTTTGGGTTTTTCATAACTTCTATTTTTGTCCATTTGCCTTGAAATTTGTCTATAGTGTTCATCTCCCTTTTTTTCTTCTTTTTCCCTCTTTGATAAATTTTCCAAATTTTCCATTTTCACTTTTGAAATTGCCCTTGCCTTCATCAATCATACTCCCACTATGTAAAAATTTTATTAAAAGTACCTTTACCCCTTCTGATTTCACCCAAATTAAAACTTTTCCTTACTAAATGTGTCTTAACTCTAGTTTTCCTACCCATTTCAAAAAACAAATCTCTTATTCTAGTCATGGTAGTAACCCAAATAGGAGAAAAAAATATGGAGGATGAAATTTCCATCATCAAGACCCAAATCAAAGATCTTGATTAAAAAATTCTCAATGCCAATCTTCAACATATCACCTTGAACAATAGACAACATCGAGAGTCATCTTTAGACGTCAAGTTTTCTTCTTCCAAATTTTTTTGTGAGCTATGTGAACATAGGATTGCAATAAGGGGAGATTAGTATGGTGTTAGTGAATGACATCAAATCCAAAACAAAATACACTAATGTTAACACCTTAAGCCTCTCTCAAGGGGGGAGCATAATAGCAAAACTAAATGAGAAACACAACTAGAATGCAAAAGACAAAAGAAATATTTAACCTTCCTTAGATGATCAAAATAGCTTGGTTCATAGAGTATCTTGTTTGGTTTGTGCTCAATGAGTCCTCATCAAAGGAGTTGTTTGGATCCTTCTCTCCTTGGCACCTTTGGCTTTGTGATGGATTTAGATTGGCTTAATAATTAGGCATGATAACACTACTTCAATGGCTTGAGAGGTATTTTCAACATTATAAATTTACACCAAAAGAGATTCTTGATGTCTTTTGGTCATGATAACTTGGCACCAAAATAGCTTAAAATTTAATAGGCAAGGCCTCATATTTATAGATTTTTTAAAATGATCAAAATGAACCTGAACCATCCATCTCAAGATGAATATGTGTGGCTATAAATCCATTAAATTTTGGAAGCCAAATTTAATAAATTCCCTCATAAATATTTGGGATAGAGAGGCATTAAAGAGGCATGGAAGGGCTTAATGAGGCATGGGAGGGCTTAATGAGAAATTTTATACATTTATGGCCTAGGATGCCTTTCCAAGAAATGATGTCACTCGATGATGAAATTATTCAATATCAATTTACAAAAATAAATATTCAAAAATTTTCATGGAAAATAACTTCAAATCTTAATTCAAATTGATTAGCCTTAAACATGATTAGTCAAATTTGATGTAAATCTTGGTAATTGATTCAGAAATTAATCAAACTAGTCAAAATATCTTATTATTGGCTCAAAATTTGACTAGATGGGAATTAGGATGTGATGTTAAATGTGTTGGATCCATTATCCTATTTAGGATGTTATTGACACAAAATAACAAAGGCACATGTCTCATATAATAAAATTGGTACAAAAGAGCAATCTAGAGCACCTAGGTAGAAAAATGTCATTTTGAATTGAAATTATTTGATCAAATTTAGTTGTCTCATAAATTACATTTCCCCATTTAGGGATACTTTATCCAAATTTGGCTCTTGAATATGACAGGTTTAAAGCTTTTAGCACATTTTAGTGTTTTTAGCCCAAATTGCGCATTTTGGTAGGAAATTGGTCAAAAGCCTAGTTGGAGGTCATTGGTGGCCACTTTTAGTTGTCTAAAATTATCCCATGTTTGGGAAGATGTTACAAACAATAGGAATGACAATGTGTTATCAAATAATGAGTGAAGGCATGTATGCCAAAAAGAAGATGATGATTAATAAACAAAGCTCCAAATGGTGTTTGAAAAGTCTATGCTGATGCCCTATTAAGGGAGTGGTTGTCACATATGTGGATGGATGGTCCCTCAAAAAGAAACAAGAAGAAAGGTGGAATTAACCCATGATTAAGATTAATCCAAATGAGAAAATCTTTTCACGTATTGATTTAAAAAGGATACATATTTTCCCAAAGGTAGTTATAATCAAGAATAAAAGTCAAAATAATGATTTGTCGATAGGAGGTTATAATCATTAAGATGACTTGGATTAGATAAATATGATGTTTGATATGGTTTTACCCTAGTAGGGCAAATTAGCAAGCATAACTCAAGGATATAACCTAGAATATAGATTAAAAATGAGTGGAAACAAATATAGATATAATGGTCTAATAACTAAAGAAGCCACAAATAACTAGGCATATGAAGATGCACAAAGTGATGAAAGGGATGGATAGAAGAATAATATTGATCAATAGAAAGGATCTAGTTATACCTATAAATGAGGAGATGTTCATCCTTATTATCAATAATACAATTAGAATGGGCAATGGTTTAATTTTATCAAGATGGATGGAAGGATTTACTAAGGTACCAAGGAGAAATTTCTATAGCTCCATTGCTTATATGACCCCCTAAAGCTAATTTTTGTTGTATCATGTAACAATATGATTCATGATAGAACACCATGAAGAATAGACTAAAATATGCATAAGGAATGACTCCCAATCCAATAAACACTTGAAAATAATACACCAATGATAATAACCATGATGACAATATCGATGTATGAATATGGATAGACTCAAGAATAATGTGCTCAAGGAATCATCCAATGAATGCATATAGATTGAGTCAAGGTAACAATTCTAAAAGCAAAAAAATAGGAAAATGAACAAATAAAGAAACAAACAAAAATCACATAAATAAACAAATAACTTAAAATAAATAAACAAATAGAAATCTTGAAAACAATAACCAATAGAAAGCACCCTAACAATGATTGTGCCCTAGTAAGGTGGATCAAGGATAATTGACTAGGATTTGATAAGATAAATGTTTTTGGATTTTGAAATATTTTAATGTTTTTTGGAAATTTGAGATATCTTAACTCATTAGATAATTCCAAGATACCGACTCGCAAAATAATGAGAACATTGGCTTAGGTTGCTCATAAAATGATGAGAGCACATAGAAAGGGGGATTGAGGTGACCTCAACATGAATTAATCACAACCTAATTTGTCCTAAAATGACCTCAAGTCATAGTAATTCCATCCACACAAAAGGTTGGGAGAAACTTGACTGGGTTACAAGTTCTCAAATCCAATAAATGGCTAGTCAAATGAAAATAGTAATGGTAAGGTGATGTGGTAATGCATGATAAAAAATATTGCCCCTAGTTTTCCCATAGATGATTATAACTAGGATAAAATAATTTAGATCAATGATACTAATTTACCCATAGGTAGTTTAGATCAAGACTGAAGAGACACTAATTTACTCATAAGAATTTATAATTAGGCTCACATAAACAAACTTGATATAGGAAGGAAAATGAAAGATATCTTGCTAGATCAACTATCACACTAATATCATAGACTATCATTAAAAAATGGATTTGAAAAGATTTGAAACTTGATCAAATACCCTCAAAAAAGGTACAAAAAGAACTAAAGGAATCAAGATCAAAATAGGATTGGGTAGGACAGCTTAAAATAGGCTTTGGTCTAGATAGGAATGGAATGGTTTTACTTAAGATAATGATAGGTTTGGATAAAATGGTTAGAGGGTTACCCCCAAGTGGTAAGGTGCCCAGTTGGGTATGCAAAAATGGTCAAAAATATATGTGACAATGGCAAATAGGCATGGTATTATGAAATGACAAATGAAAATGGCATGGTACATGTTTTTGGCTAATGATGGTTACTAGTTTTTGAATGTGTTTGGCCTAGGTATGGTAGATGGCATATGATTCTAATTCTATTGTTATTTTTGATGTGGAGATGCACATCTTGATTATAAAATGATACAAACATAATACTCTATCATGTTAATTTCTAGCCCACACCTCATCTAAATAACTACTTTATCAAGAATTGGTTGCTGATTTGGATTCTCATGATGTTGTTATGATCTTCGTTGGTCATTAATTTTGATTCCTTCAAGTGTCAAGACAAGGTATCTTTGTAGCCTCTATAAAATAAAGTGTAGTTATGGATGGTAACAATGGATGAATGTTGGATGATGGGTTTGATTGTAAATTGGAATGATGGAGGATAATGGAGTGAATAAATGCAGGAAAAAAAATGAAGATCAAAATTTTTAGGCACACATAATGTTATTGATTCTAGATTTGACATAATTTTGAATGTAGTAGGGTCAAATACTTTTTAATAATATCTTGATAGAACCACTAGATTTTTTTTGTTTGGACCTGAGAGTGTCCACCAACTGATTAGGCTATAGATTGGGAGTTATATTGATTTTTTATTTGATAACATTGTCATCAAGTAGTGAAGGACATTTTATGCTTAGCTATTGGCACAACGATGAGTTTATACCAATGAAGTTGTCTTGATTATTCTATAGCATCTTTGAGAAGGTTTCACTAAGGAACATTGACTTTTAGCTTTGATTGTCTTCTATCACTTCTAAAAAAAATTCACTAGAAGATGTTGAGTTTGAACTTTGATTGTCCCATAGTGCCTCTGAAAAGGTTTCACTAAGAGAGTGTTCTTCTTCTACATGAATGTGGTCTTGACATCTTTTTTATTATTTAACTACTATGTTGCCATGGATGTGATTTAATAAGGTGTGATTCTGTCAATCCTAATCAACATTTATGGGAGGTGGAATGTCAATAATATGGCTATGTTGATTGGTGGTAATAGCCTATAGAATGGGAATAAAATGGGGGATGGTAGCACAATCCTCATAAAAGATATTAAGATAACTTGTGTTGAATATAAATTATTCATCCTCAAAAACCATAGAAGGATCACAAATGTATTCAAACTAATATTCTAGGCATGCATAACCAATATTGTAACAACCATGAATGAATTCTTCTTCTAAATCTGATTCTCACTCAATGGACTCTAAATCCAATATCAAGACTGATGTTAATTTTGCTTCTGATGCTAAATATGATGTCAATCCAAGAATAAAACCTAACTCTAATGTTGATTCATCATCTGATGGGTACTTTATTATAATGATGTCATTTTGAATGCTTACTATTGGAAAAGTGATGGCTTGTGATGGCATAATGGGCTCCACAAAGACTAGTTTTTCAAAGTGAGACTCCATAATGGTGGGAAAAAGGTCAAGAGATAATTCTTCAAAGACTAACTTCTTAGAGGGAGACTCTTGAAAAATAGGCATATGGTTGAGGTAATGATTTTCCCAAAGGTAGTTATAATTATTAAGAAGTGACTCAACAAAGATTAGCTCATCAAAGTGAGACTCTTTGATAACTAGTATAGGATCAGTAGGCAATTCATCACAGGTTGACTTATCAAAAAATGGTTTGTTTAACAAAAACATCTAAGATTGATTGGTTCTCTTGGCCTTATAAAATTCTAGTTTAAATATAGATTGGTCCTCGAATGAATGGATCACTTGAGGTTTTTATGGGATTGGTAATGTACAAGGAATGGTTAATGGTTGGATAAAAAAAGGGCATTATGGAGCTTGGTTACTTGCATGAGCCAAAGGATGTAGTCCTAAAATGGTAATGATAGGGTGGTGTAGGGATTTTTTATTTGTACTAGGTCCTAGGAATCATAAAGCTTGATTACTTTCACAAGACAAAGGATGAGGTCCTAATATAGAAATGGTGTGACATGGTGGTCCTAGAATAAAAATGGTATGATGTGGTGAAGCCTAATTACTCACATAAGTTAAAGCATCCAAATCCACCTCATAAACCATATCATCCTAGTCAATTACTTGATTTGGATTTTGTGAATTTTGACAATGTTCCCCATATGGAGTATCATAGGGAGAATAATAAATCTCCTCAGAAAACATATCTTTTTAGGGGTTTATAGTCAGATTTTATGTGGCCATTTTATCATAACTTAGATTGTACGTGACTCCACCATAAGTGTAGCTAGACATATCCACATAAATTATGAAAGCTCTAAAAACAAAAAGGCTTAGGGTTCTATAGACTCTAAAAAACTATGTCAAAAGGACAAATGGTTCAAACTTAGTCTAACTTGGTCAAAAGGGTGGAGTTGTATCTCCAAACAATGATTTTATCATAGAGTTGTATCTCCAAAATGTTTTGTGCTAAGACTTGGTATAAAATAGTCTAACATCAAATTTATAATGTCAAATGTCATACACATAAAGGTCAAACATCTAAATAAAAATTGACATGTCAAAAGTCTAGGCCAAAGTGTTCTAAACAAGGTCTAAAATAGGAAAGAGAAAAGATTTGCTAGGTCTTTTGTCTAGATACAGAGTCAAAATTTAGGGTCAAATAGGTTGTGTTAGAAATTTTGACCAAATGGCATCAAAATCTAGGCTTGAAACAAGGATGATGATGATTTTATTTAATCTAACAAGTTTGGAACAATTTTGACATAAACCCAGCATATGGAATCAAACATAAACATGATCAATTAGCATAAGACATAAGGCAAAAGGCACCTAGAGAAAGGACTATGTTCTCCCAAATAAAGTCACAAATAATGATGAGGATAGGCTCTTTGAACAAACAAACAATGGAAACAAGGCTCTTTGAACAAACAAGCAATAGTTTTCAAATTTGAAAAATCAATTAACCAAAGTTATGAAAGCCAAAAGAGAAATATTTATGTATCATCCCAATGACTTTAGGCCTAAATATAAATTATTCAATGTTTAAATCCAAACTTGACAAGGTTAATTGTAAACTCAATGTTGAATACTAGGATTTGACAAGATAAGCTAGATAAGATTGGACAACATGATGATACATAAACAAGGTCTAAATTACATATGCGATATGGTTTTAAATAATGGTTTTGGTACAAGTTAAATAAGTTTTGAAACAATTTGGGAAGCATAACAACATTAACATGTTATAATGATGCAGTCAATGTTATGTTTCAAAGACTCAAATTCACAAACTCGATAATTGATTTGGGTAGCATAATGGTGCCCTTATCTATCAATTATCACACACACAAACAAGTTTAACAAACAATTACAAGGCACAAGTGTGGTGTAAAATGGATAGTAGAATGCCTCTTTAAACAAAAGAGTGGTGTTTAAATAAATTGATTTTTGACATGGTTTAAACAAACATAGAAGTTTTAGTCTCAAAACACCAAGCAATAATAATATAAGTGACCAAATGAAATTAATCATAGCATTCTTAATCCTATCAAGGGTGTGGTAATATGGGGTTGACTAAAACCAATTAGCCTTTTATCATCTATATGGATCAAATGCACAAGACTTTTATGTCAAAATGTAAGAGAAGCAGAATGTCAATTAGGTCTGTGACACTTAGCTTATTGTGAAAAGGTCTTTCCCTTTTTACAACCACTACATCCATTTGCTCACTCAGTATATTATTATATCCAATGTGCTCAAACATCTTTAGCTTATCCCCAAAAATAGGATATGGTTTAACTACTCAAACCACCATCCTAGTGGGGTGACCCTAATTTATATACCCCTCTATGGAGATGGGTTGAAGACAATGTTAGGAGGTTAATTATTGGGTTAAGGCTTACCTATAAAACTTTTGTGAGGTGATGAAATCCTCCTCACAAGCTAAGATGCATGAAATAAATAATAAGTAAAAGAGATTTATGGTTTTTTTTAGATCACTCAAGCCATGCAGGTCTTGGGGTGAGCCTTTACAACATCTCTTTTATGCTATTGGACTATGACAATTTTTAATGAAGATGGCACTTTTGATCCTACAAGTTCCCTATAGGGGATGTGGGGAAATCATACATGCACAAATTCTTTTTTTGCACAATCAAAATTAACTGAGAAAGATAATGATAGCTAACTTGTAAAAAAACTTTGAAATGAGTCCAATTTTAAAGCACTAAATGAAATGTGTGGTGGTGTTCTTTGGCCCCTTGGCCTTAAGTTTAAAAAACTTGTAAAGAACAACTATAAAAAATTCAAATAAACACCCTAAATTTTTCCTTAAAAACTAAATTAAAGATTCCTAATTTTTTTAAGCACCTAAAAAGAAGTTAAAAAGACTTGATTAAGATTGTTTTGATCAATTTTTAAGTAGGCCTTGCAAGGAAAAATTTATAATGTTGTTTAGCTTTAAATCTCTTTTGTGTTTGAGACAAGTAACTTTGAAAAGTAAACACCTATCGACTTAAAGGCAAAACTTCAAGATTCAAGTGCATTATATTAGACTTGGTTATTAACTTAATTTTTTTAAACCATTCAACTTAAAGGTAAACTGATAGAATATTCTAAAAATTTAGGAGAAAACATATGGTTTTAAAAAAAAATCATCAAAAACAAAGTTTTTATGACCCTAAACCAAGATCTAGAAGATGGCCTATCAGCTTTCTACCCTACACAGTTACCACCAATGGTTCTGGGATACACACAGTGACCATTGATAGTTATATATGACAATCAATGGTTATATATGACTACCAAAGGTTAGTTCATGACCATGAATGGTTATAGAAGACCGTTGATAGTCTCTATGTAAACCCATGAAGATGAAATATATCCAAACAAAGTTAGAAAATCAAATTTAACAAGTTTCAATCATTTGAATCTTAATTTAAGATTGTATATTGGCATTCTTGGTATGTAAGATGTGTTAGGTCCCATTAGGTGTGCCATTTGTGAACATAGGATTTAATAAGGGGAGATTAGTATGGTGTTAGTGAATGAGATCAAATCCAAAATAAAACACACTAATGTTAACACCTTAAGCCTATCTCAAGGGGGGAACATAATAACAAAACTAAATGAGAAATATAACTAGAATGCAAAAGACAAAATATATCCTTCACCTTCCTTGGATGCTCCAAATAGCTTGGTTCATAGTTTGGCTTACTTTACTTGTGCTTAATGAGTCCTCATCAAAGCATTTATATGGTTCCTTCTCTCCTTGGCACCTTTGGCTTTGTGATGGCTTATGCTTGGATCAACAATTGGGCATGATAAGACTACATCAATGGCTTAAGAGGTATTTTTAGCATTATAACTTTACACCAAAATAGCATTTTGAGGTTATTTGGGCATGATAAATTTGCACAAAAATAATTTATAATTCAATAGGTAAGGCCTCCTACTTATAGATTTTTGAAAATGATTAGAATGAACCTGAACCGTCCATCTCAAGATGAAGATGTGTGGTTAAGAATCCATTCAATTTTGGAGGCCAATTTCAATAAATGCCCTCATCAATATTTAGGATAAAGAGGCATGGAAGGGATTAATAAGGCATAAGAGGGTTTAATGAGATATTTTATGCATTTATGGCCTAGGGATGCCTTCCCAAGAAATGATGTCACTTGATGATATAGTTATTCAATATCAATTTCTAAAAATAAATATTCAACAAGTTTCATGGAAAATTAACTTGAGATCTTAATTCAAATTGATTAGACTTGAACATGATTAGTCAACTTTGATGTAAATATTGGCAATTGATGCACAAATTAATCAGACTGGTCAAAATGTCATATTATTGGCTTTAAATTTGATTGGATTGGAAATATGATGGGATCTTAGATGCATTGGATCCATAATCCCATTTAGGATGTTTTTGACATAAAATAACAAAGGCACATGTCTCATGAAATAAAATTAGTAAAAAAGAGCAATCTAGATCATCCATATGTGAAAATGACATTTTGACTCAAAATGATCTAATCAAAGTTAGTTGTCTCATAAATTGCATTGCCCCATTTAGGGATACTTTGACCAAAATTAGCACTTGAATATGATAGGTTTAAATATTTTAGTTCATTTTAGTATTTTTATCCCAAATTGTGCATTTTGGTAGGAAATTAGTCAAAAGCCTCATTAAAGGTCATTAGTGGCAACTTTTAGGTGTCTACAAGATGAAGATTTATTTTTATCAATTCAATGGTATAGATCTGACTAGATGGATCTATCAGGCAAAACAATATTTTAGTTTGCATAACACTTTTGATGCCAATAAGGTCCCACTTGAATTTTTTCACTTAAAACATGAAGCCATTCAATGGCATCATTGGTATACCAAGGATCATGACGAGCCCATATGGGCCAATTTTTGCACCCTCATTTTGCAATGGTTTGGCTCGAGTGCTTTTGATGACTTCATCGGATCACTCACTAAACTTTGCCAAACAAAAATTGTGAGAGAATATCAAACAAAATTTGAAAAACTAGCCAATCACATAGGGGGATTATCTAATGAATTATTCAGGAGTTATTTTTTATTGGATTAAAGGATGCAATTTAATCTAAGGTCAAAATGTTTTAGCCAAACATGATGATCAAATCCTTAGGGTTGGATAAGTTGGTAGAGGACAAGATCACATTTCAGTAATGATTCAAATCTAATTTTTCTCTATTCAAAAATATAACTCCACAATGATCTCAAACAATGCCAAACCCTTGAACCACTCCAATCAAGCATTTGACTGAAGTAGAGATGTGAGCACATAGATAAAAAGGACTATGTTATAATTATGATGAAAAATTCACTCAAGGAAATTGATGTGTCAATTAAAATATCTAGCTATTGGATGTGGAATCTCAACTCGAAACTAAAGTTTTAGAAGATGCTCATCATACAATAGATGATCTAAAATAAGCTCCGAAAATTGTAGAATCTACTTCTTAGGAAGACCAACTAGAGATTTCTATCCATGCCTTAGCAGGAGTCAACACCCCACAAACCATGCAAGTTAGGGGTTACTTCAAGAAGATCCCTCTCAAAACTTTCATTGATTAAGGTATCACTCATAACTTCATTGACCCTCAGATAATCAAATAGGCTAAGTTTTTGGTATATCCTTGCTTCAACTTTGAATTTATGATTTCCAATCGAGGAACATTACATTGAAAAGGGAAGTGTCATAATATGCATATCTCTATTATAGATTATAACTTTTGCTCCAACATGTTTGCCTTACCCTTAGATGTGATGTTATTTTGGGAGCCCAATAGTTACACCTACGTAGACCCATCTTATGGGATTTTATTAAACATTGGATACATTTTTTAGATAATGGGCAAAACCACACATTGAAAGGCTTACACCTAGGGTCTATCAGCATCATAAGTTCACATCACATGGAAAATATTATTAATAATAATTCACATAGCATCATTACCCCTCTCTATTCCATTCAAATGTAACCATTAATGGTCTCCATTGCTCCTTTTGATCTATACACTATTATTAATAGGTATGCATGTGTCTTTGCCAAACCAGTGGGATTTCCACCTTCATGACCAAAGGACCACCATATTTAGCTCCTTATTGAAATTATTCCTCCCAACATCAAGCCTTAACACTACCCATTTTAGCAAAAGACTGAGATCAAGATGCTCATTCGAGACTTACTAAAACAAGGAATTATTTTCCCTAGTACCAGCCCATATTCTTCCCTAGTTCTCCTTGTCTAAAAAAATATGGGTCATGGCACCTCTGCATTGACTTCCATGTACTTAATCACATCACAATCAAGGATAAGTTATTAATCCTTTTTATTGATGAGATTCATGGTACTCATTTTTTATCCAAGTTGAATCTCCTCTCTAGATATCACCAGATCTAGCTTCATGAAGATGATATCCCTAAGACAAATTTTTACATGCATGATGGCCACTATGAGTTTCTGGTCATGCACTTTGGCCTCACTAATTTTTCTTCAACATTCTAGGTATTAATGAATAAAATATTATATCCCTACCTATAGAAATTCAATCTGGTCTTCTTTGATGATATCCTCATCTATAGTAAAACATGGTCTGAGCATCTCCAACATCTAGAACTCACACTAAAACTTCTCTTTGATCATCATCTTTATCGAAAAAAATCCAAATATTCTTTTATCTAGGACAAAGTGGCGTATCTTAGGCATATTATTTTAGACCAAGGGGTTTAGGTGGATTCCAAAAAAATAGTTTCCATGATAAATTGACCTCATCCTTAGACATTCAAGAGCCTTCATGGTTTTTGGGGCTGACTAGATACTATCACAAGTTTGTCATGGACTACAAGAAGATTGTAGCTTCACTGATAGCTATGTTGAAAAAGGATGATTTTAAATGGACACAAGCTATTGAGTGTGCATTTAAATAATTGAAATAAGATATGTGTACTACACCTATTTTAGTTATGCCAAATTTTGCCAAGACCTTCAAGATAGATAGTGATACTTGTAGCAATGGACTTGGTGTTGTTTTTTTATAAGAAGGATTCCACATTACATTCACCAAAAAAGCCCTTTTTGGCAAGAATTTATTACTCTCTACTTATGAGAATGAAATGATGGCCATTTTGCATATAGTATATAAATAGTAGCCATACCTATTGGGGAATCATTTTTGCATCAAAATTGATCACTAGAGTCTAAAATATTTCTTGGAATAATGGGTCTCCACCCCATCACAACAAAAATGGGTTAGCAAATTTATGGGTTATGATTATGAGATCACTTACAAGAAGGGTAAGGATAACATTATGGTTGATGCTCTATCTCACACATGTATATACCAAGCTTCCCTTTTAGCTATTTTCATACCTATTCCACATTATTTAGACATTGTACAATAGGGGTATGCTAATGACTCCTCATTATCTCAAATCATAGAATAATTGGCCACTAACCCCTCTATTGTACCACATTATTCTTGGGATGGTACTTCTTTATGATATAAGGGTCATCTAGTGCTTCCTTAGAGCATAGATCTTTAGTAGGCTATATTATATTAACTCTATGCTTCTCCATCCATAGGGTACTCAAGGTTTCTCAAAACTTATGAATGAGCATGATTCAATTTATTTTGGAAGTGAATTAAAAAGGTAGTTCAACATATGGTGGTTTAATGTGATACCTACCAATGCAAAAAGGGTGAAAAAACACTCATTCCTATGTTTCTCAAACCCTTTCCCATCCCTACCAAGATTTCGATAGATATTTATATGGATTTCATTGAGGGGCTCCCTAAATCTAGAGGGAAAATAGTGATCTTGGTTTTGGTTGACCGCCTCTCCAAATATAGTCATTTTTGTACCCTCAACCATCCTTATACTACCTCCATAGTCACACAAAATTTCTTGGATTATATTTTCCATCTTTATGGCATTCTTTCTTCCATTATCTCAGATTGTGATGCAACCTTCTCCAACCATTTTTGGATAGAACTATTTTGATGCACCATCACCCAATTGAAGATGAGTTCCAAGTATCATCCATAGATATATGGTTAGATTGAACTTGTTAACAAATGCTTGGAAAATTTCCTTTATTACTTCACCTCATAAAAATAATATTAGTGGGAAAAGTTGCTTCCTCTTACCAAATGGTGGTACAATACCTCCTACCACACTTCACCAAAAATGAATCTATATGAAGTAGTCTATAGTTAAGCACTACTAGTGCTCCTTTTGTATACCCCCAGTACTTCACCAGTTCAAGTAGTTGATACACTTATGTTAACCTGAGATCAAATCCTCAACACCCTATAGGATAATCTTCATATGGCACAAAATAGAATGAAACAATAGGCTAATCAAAACCATTTCAATCATACTTTCCAAGTAGGTGATATGGTTTTTATTCACCTATATCCATATAATAAATCCTCCCTAAAAATTAAAGGGTGTCATAATATAGCTCCTAAGTTCTATAGACCATATAAGGTTCTACAAAATATTGTGTCAGTTGCTTATAGCTTTGATCTTCCACCTTCTTCTCAAGTTCACCCAGTATTTCATGTCTCTTATCTGAAGAAAGTTCTTGGCACAAACATCAAAGTGTAGACTATTTTACCAGAACTTGATAATGAAGTATCCATCCTTCTTGAGCTAGAGATAATCTAGGATAGGTGCACATACCAAATTCACTCCCACTCCATCATAGATGTATTAATTTAGTGGCATAAAATGCAACTGGGGGATGTAACATGGGAACCACTATTTTAGATTCAACACCAATTCCCAAATCTAAAGCTTTGAGTACAAAACTTTTTATAAGAGGGAGGGGATGTTAGGAACCCATGTTACCCCTTATCTTTAATTTGTTAGTATATTAGTTATTATGGATGCATATGCTTTATAAGTCATCCTATGAGCATTTTGTTTTATCTCACATTCATGGAAAGTAGTAGTTGCTTATGTTAGACTTAGTATATAATTAAGTGTTGAGGTCAATTAAGGCATCCATGAATTTATTGTATTGAGCTTTCTCAAAGGAGGTTACCCCATAGAAGTGGCATGTGATCAATATAATACTTCTGATACTTCTACCAATTGGATAAATATTTTATTTCTTGCATTTTCATTAATTTGTTATAGGAGGATCCTCTCATGAGATATATGTTATTGCACTGAGAGATGTGTTTTTGTACTGATAGATATAGTACTACACTAATAGATTTGGTATTGTATTGAGAGATGTGGTTTTGCACTAATAGATGTGGTATTACACTGTCAGAGTCAGTTGTGCACTGTCAAAGTTAGTTTTGCACTATAAAAGGTTGTTTTACACTATGTCAACAAAAAACTTGAGATATTAAAGTGGAAGGTTTTTTTTTATTATCTCTTTGTCATAGAGATAACAGGGCCCCATAACATTTTTTGTAGGAACCAAGGTGAAGAAAGGATGTTTAGCCACTTCAAACTTGCATTCAAACTTATGTTTTGGTGCATAAAAATCATCTAACAACTTTTATTTTGTCTTTAAAAGTTTTTAAATACCAAAAACAAAGTAAAGGGGACAAATTTAACTTCACATCTTACTTATTTCTTTAAAAATAACAAAAATATTAAATTAATTACTCCTAAGAGCTTTGTTTTTATTTATTATTTGTATTATCTTGTTTTTTTCATATAAATCAAACTTTGTGTGTATGCTCTCCCCACGTGCCCTTTATGGAATTCAAGTGACCAAAAGAGCTTTGATCATTACCTTGTTACTTAGTCCAAGCCTAGAATAAATATCATCTATGATCTCCATAAGTTCAAGTGACTTGGGTGATTCAAAAAATGACTTTGAAAGTCATCCTAGTTTCATTTATTTATTTTATTGCACTTGAATTATGGGTGGGATTTCATCACCTCCCCATATGTTCTCTAGGGAAGCACTGACTTGGGATTTCATCTCTTGGCATCATTTCAACCCCATTATATAGTAGGGTATATAAATTAGGGCATGTGATACTAGGATTGCCAAGGGATTAATCAGCTAGCCTCTCTGATCATAAGAAAATATGAATTGAGTCTGGATAAACATCATACTCCATTAAGAAGTACATGTATGGAGTTGGCATGCAAAGGAATATACCCTTTCATGATAAGTTATCCTTTATGAACTCAATATACATGATCTCATATCTAGTGTTAACCACACTTGGAACTATCTATATTGCTCAAAACTTATAGTTTTTAGACAAACCCCACCTTTTGTAGAATTTAATGAAAAATTTCAAGTGCTCCTCACTCTAATTTCATGCCATATATCAATGCTTGAGAGACAAAATGGGCATAAAAAACTATACTTACACCTATACTTTATTTTTAGATTAACACTTAATTCCTCACAAGCATTCATATGTCGGTGGAAACTTTGGATAAAGTTGCACATACCCATATCAGTTATAGGAATAGGATGAGCCATTTGGGATATTTCTATTTTCTTTAATTTTTGTGTATTTTAAAGACTAAAATTTGTTTTGTTGTCACAAATCCAAAATGAGTCACAAACTAATCACATGTTTTACACCCCTTTAGCCTAAGACGTGTTATTATGTTTGTTTGATACCACACCTTTGCCTTAAACATTTTCAAAATGTTTGTGTGTCTGTGTCACTTATTTAAATAGAGCATTAATACATTATCCATTTCATCCCAAGTTTTTTCCTTGGAGTTTTGAAACAAAAAAACCATTGGCATACCTTTTAAACGAGATATGATTGTTACACTACTCATATTATTTAAAAACTTTACTTTGTGTCAATCGAGTTTGAAACCATGTATCCCTTTAGTCTAAAATTGGTTCGTTATACCATCCATTTAGGTATATAATGTTTTCTATTTAAGAAACCCAAGTCTTCTAAACCAAGTTCAAAATTTATCTTGAGAAGTTCAAATTCAAACATTGAGTGGTTTATACCTAGGTCTTGCTTAATTTTGGCTTGGGTGTTTACCTCTTACCTTATAATTATGCAACTAGGACTAATTCCTTCCTTACTTTAAAAAATCCTTTACCTAGATTTTAGGAAGTGGTCAATTTTTTGTGTGCCTCATGTGTATTTTTTTCTTAGAACTAAGGTCAAAACTCTTTTTTCAAGTACAACCTTAAGCACAATTATTTTACATTTAAGTCTTGATTATCACTTGGGCTTGACTGATTTACTCATCACACTTATTTTTTCTTACTTGAGATTAAATTTACCAATTAATTTGAGGCATGTGCCTAGGGAGAATGTCTTATTCCAAGGTCAAGTTTGTGTTTGAATCCATGTGCTTATCTTGATTCTAAGTGTTTCAAATTATTTTAGAGTAGATTAATTGCCATTTAAATTTTACCTCAACCAAGTTTGTTTTTAGGTCTAGCTGTAGAGTAATATTATGAGATACGTTAATCAAGAAAACATCTATAAAGAAACATATAGAGATAAAACATCAAACTTACTCCCTCATGAGGTGTTGATAGTGAATTCAAAGAGCTATTTAAGAAAGGAGTACTACCAAACCTTCCAAATAACATCCCTCCTTATAAGAGCAGCCAAAAATCATTTTCCCCCTAGATTTGGTGCTCCAAATTTATGTCAATAAAGAGTAGCATGTTAATCCATAATTTATTAGTGCACCAATGGCTTAGGCTCACAAGTTTGATCAATTTGTGTAAATAGGTGAAACTTTGTGAAGATAATTTTGCATAATAATATTACACAATTCAAGATTAAAAATGGTGGTCTTATCTCACTTATTTATAGCTTTTCAAGATTTTTCAAAATCAACCATGACCATCCATATTGAGATAAATATGTGTGGCCATAAACTAATTCAATTTTAGAGGGAGAAGTTATAAAGATTCCCATTAATATTTGGAAAAATGGGGCATTGATGAGGCATGGGAGGGCTTAATCATGATATTTGTTCCATTCATGGTTTATGTATACACCCCATTGATGATGTCATGGGATGATTTAGATTTGAGAAATGAATTTATAATAAATATATTTTTAATATCTTTCATGGAATTTTCACTTAGGATTTTAATTTGGTTTAATTTGCATAAGTGGCTTTGATTAATTTTCTACAATCTAAATTTACTACACACTTAATCGACTTGATCAGAAATGTCATTTTATTGAATCATAATTTGATTAGATTATAATCAGAAGAACATGTCAGTTGTATACAAAATGATACCCCAATTATAATATTATTGATGTAAAATAACACATGCATGTGATGTGTGTTATCGAGTTAGAAGAATTCAATGGTTCAAGGTGTCATTTTGCATGGGCATAATTTGACTTGGAGTATTTTAGTAAAAGATAATAATCACATAAAATTCAATGCCCTATTTAGGGATACATTAACCTAAATTGGCACCTGTTCATGATAATTGTAAATGGTTTAGTGCATTTTAGTGATTTTGGCCCAAATTATGTATTATTATAGAATATTGCTTAGATTGAAAATTATAGAATAATAGCGATAGGAATTGGATGTCTATATTTTACCCCTATTTGAAAGGACATCTTTTCAATGAATGAAAAGGTCACTATAATTAGAAGAAATAAATTTCATTCCCATTTTCCATTTTAAATATTTACATAAGTTTTGAAGAAATGGGGTTACAAAATGCCCCAAATATCATTTGGGTGGCCCATGATGCCCCCTTGAGGGGTAAACAACAAAAATTGAAAATATTTAATAGGTGGGCCCTTGATCAGAAGAAATAATAATCACATTAATTCCAGTAAAAGAGGCTAAAAATGGAGCAATTAGAAGAAAGTGAGAGGAAAAATAGGTAATAGGGGATAAAATAGTTTCCTAAGAGAGATAAAATGATGAAACTATAGGCCTAGGGGGTAAAATTTATGAAAAATTTACTATATTTTGACCCTTGGGGTAAAAATAGTTCATTGTCACCCCTATCTGTAGTAATTTTTTAGCTGTGGGATTTTTGTGTGATAAAGCTTAGAATAATGGCCAACATTCCACACCATAATCACCTTGGATAGAATGTGAGGGAGTAATAGTGACCACTAGGAAGTGGAGCATTGGTTGGTACTTTTTTTATTTTTTAAATCTGATCATTTATTGCATTTATTATGTGTAATAAGGTGGTAGTTGGGTGATCCTTCCATTTTCCCAATTTGGAAAATGGTGAGTTCAACCATAAAAATCATGGGAATGCCCTGATATCAGTGATATTACTAACCTCTTAATAGGATTGTGGGTAAAAATGGAAATTACTCCAAGACATTGGTAAGTTCATGGTTCTACATGGAAAATTCCCTTTCAAATGGTGATTTTTCCAAGATTAGTGGGATTACCCTATCAATTAGCATGAATGACCTTCTTAATGGAAAGGTCAGGATAATCAATGGGATCACCTTCCAAAGTAGTGGGAATGTCTTACTAAATGGTAGGATCACCAAAATAAATGTAAATAATGGTAGAAGAAAATATAATGGAACTGCCAAGCCCAAAATTAGAGGATAAGTTTTAGAGACACATAGAGGATTAGTTTAGGCCTCAAAATTAGAAGAATTTAGTTAATGATAGGAAAGATAATTAACTTGATGCCCTATGTTTGATTTTTAGGACCGAGTTATGATTATCACATCATGGGAGTAGTACTCTTGAGTATTATGGTGATAGGGGCTTATGATAGATGAGCACATCAGTGTCTTAGTAGTAGTAGACCAATATCACTTGGCATAATTACTAGTGATCTACATAGATAGAGATTATTTGTTAGCACTTATAAAGAAGTGGAATTTAGAGACTTCCACATTTCATCTACTGAATAGGGAGGCTATAATGACACTAGAGGATGTACACCATATTCTATGGGTTCCTATGTGAGGACCCAAGATTACTTGGATGGGGGTAGGATGATAGGCCATGTTAGGTGACTTACTTGGGGTAGTGGACTATGATATTGTTGATGAGTGTATATATGTGGACACACTAGAGGAATTGTCTTGGCCTATATAGGATAGAGAAAGATAGGGGATAGCTCCCCAGAGGTGGTAGTATTTATAAATCTTGTCAGTGGCCTTATATTGCCTAACAAGAGTGGATGGTTCTTTCTATTAGGGTTGATCGATGTGGTGTAGTAGATGTTTGATCATATGAAATGGTTTTCCTAGGGACTAATCATACTAGCAAAACTATATAAGGACATTCATATGATTACATATTGGGAAGGGTACAACATAAGCCATAACACATTGCTATAAGTATGGGCCTGAGAGCACATAGACATTGCATGACTAGTGGGGTTGAGATATCATAGGGGACTATAAGATCTCATGGCTTGGGGATGGTACTTGATAAGATCAGGAATATAGGGACACTTTGGGGATTTACCATAATATAAGAAATCCATTGATGAGATGGAGGACATGGATTTTATTTGGCATCCCTACTTAGGGACATAATGGTTTTAGGTGGACTTATTTTTGATTAGGTACATGATCACCTAGTGTTACATCATATGGTATAATGACTATGTGGTGTAGAAATATAGGCTATATCGAGTCTAATAGTAGTTAGGCATGTAGTAAGACATCCCATAGGATCCTCACTATTTTACACATGTGACTAGGGAGATCAAAGAGTAGGGGCTACTAGTGCACAAGGAAAAGGTAGTGATAGATTATGATAGGGTTGTTAATTTTATATAGGAATACATCAAAGAAGTGTCAGATGTAGGGGTTACCAATGTATATACTACATGGTAGATTGGATTGATGCCCATTCACCTAATGAGGCCATTCCCCTAGTAGTCATTATTATGATAGAGATGGGTAAAAATGAGGAGTGATTAGGGGTAGGTCCTAATATAGCTAGCCATTCCATATGCCATCCCTTTTCAAGTAATATAACCTCATACATAGTAGGATCCCATACAAGATGTAGACATGGCCAAAATAGTTGGTCAGGAGGTGGATCTTGGAGATGCCCCAAGTGGTGATGGAGGCCATGGGATAGGCTTAGGATAGGTAGGGCCCTCTAATACAAGTGTAGATACAAGTACATGTCAAGAGGGGTATGGCCCTCTAACAAAAGGGGGTCCATGAAAGATCATGCACTAATAGATAAAATCTAGAGGGAGATTATTTCATGCCTCTCAGAGATTGTAGGATTACATATCATTATGGTTAGGTTATAGGGACAATTGGCTATTACTCAAGGAGAGACCACTAGGTTATAGGGTCTCATTATATCCAGGGATGCAAAGATTTTTGGGCTTAGAGGATAGGTGGCATAGTTAACATAGGCTTAGGCCTAGTTAGACACATAAGATATGGAGTTACAGATAATAATTAGGGAGAGAGATAGATCTCACATACATAGGGAAAGATTGGTATCTTATGTGGAGAGGTTGATATAGGAGAGGGATGAGGCTCATTGAGCCAAGATAGATATAGGTTCAAGTGCATCTCAATCCTTGGTTGATGTGATTATGACCAAAGATGAAGAATTGTGTGTGAAGGATGATGTCCTACATGCCAAGGATAAGATAGCCTAATGGAGGAAATCATATGAGTTGATGGTTCTTATGGAGTAGAAGGTGGATTTCTATAGGGAGTACATAAGATCATAGTGAACTAGATGGACCTCTAGGTCTAGACATGAGATAGAGTCAAAGTAGTTAGTGACACAAATAGCTACATAATGGGTAGTAATGGGGCCTCCACCACCATGACCACCATCACTACCTACATAAGGGATGGGTCAAAGCTTCCAATAGAGTCCTCTCAAAGACAAGCATGATCAGAGTTGATTTTGTTGAGCTCTTCTTTTTTGTATTTATGAGATGTTTAGATACTCTCATGATGTATAAAATATAATTTTAAGATATATATATATATATATATATATATATATATGACATCCATTTTTGGCTTATTTTTATTTGTACATAAATTGTTAATATTATTTCATTGTCACATGATATTTTCATTTATATTTCTCTTGTTATGATATGTTTGGATATGTTAATTTTAGGAGATGCACATCCTTATTTAGCATATGAATGTTGATGTATTTGTTTTTTTTCATGCATGAATATAGGGTAGAATATAATTTAGGATATGCACATCCCAAACTAATCATATAAATATTCAGTTAGAATCACAGTGTATGTCAAGAGATGCATGTCTTGCATAGAGTCTTGTTTGGTTTCAAAATTTTCCAAATCATTTATATATCTTGTGTTAGTAATTGTGTATGGTGTTTTCATAAATGATCTTCAGTTCCACATTGAATTTTGGATTTGGATAACTTAGTTTTTACTATCACAAATTGAAATTATGTATCATAAGTATGAGTAACCTAGAATAACATTTTATTTCTATTTGCACTTTGGCCAATTCAAATGTGAATTTTTATAACTAGGGATAATGACAAAAATTACAAAAATTAAAGTTACAACTATTTACATTTTAACAAAAAATAAACAAAAACAAAGAGAAAAATAACAATACAAAAATGCAACCTAACTTAAAATCAATATATGAACAGTCATGATGTAAGTAAGGAACAAGAATGCATAAAAGTAAAGAAAGAACAAAAAAGTTTAAACAACCTAAAATCAAGATATGAATAATCAAAATCCACATGTATGAACAAAATGTTCTTGGAAAAAACAAATAATAAACAAGTTAAATATAAATGTAAACAAATCAAGCCTCAGTGAAAGCTAAACTCAAAATGTTAACTAAATGTATTTAACACAAAAGAACAAAATAATATAATAAACAAGAAAAAATGGTAAAATAAAATACAAAAATAAAGGTAAAACAAAACACTAAGAAATAAATACAAAAATACAATGGACAAATAACAAGACAACAATAAAGGAAATAATAACTTATCAAAACAACAATGAAAAAATAATAAAACACCAATAAATGAAATAAAGACACAGTAATAATGTAAATACAAATGAAAAAAAGAACAATAAAATACAAATAAAAATAAATGAAGAGATAAAAAATCATGATATATTAACAATAAAAACCAAATAAACACACACAAATAAGGGCTAATCACAATGTTAATGCAAACAAATAAAAAGTGAATTGTTCATGTAACTGTAATAGAGGCATTACACTCTGCAATAGGGTGACCCTTAAGCTAAAAAATAATGACACCAATACAATGAGACAAAAATAATGGAGAAAAACTTTTCCCCAAGTGATAGCAAACAACAATACAAAACAAAATGGGGGAAAATAGAAGAAAAGGAAGGGATAGTCGAGTTGAGTCCAAATGCACTAGGCAAGTGGATGATGCCTAGATAGTTCCATGGATATGAGATCCAATGTGAAATTTAGGACAAATGTAATTATCCTAGGAGATAGGATAGAATAAAATTATGATCAAGAAAATATGATTTTTTAATAGAGGAATAAGGAAATGGGATTGATATTGTAGAAAAAGGGTGTATCAATTCATTCAGTCAAGTGTTCATTCAATTGTCTGAATTAGTTATGGACTCATTACAACTAGGTAAAAGCATAGAATATTCCTATAGTGCTCAATATTTATCACTCAATTTCATTGAAATTAATTCACATAAGGTTCAATATTTATACGCTCACTTGAAGTGTAATAGAGAAAGAAACAGGGCCCACATTGGGCTAGTTGTGCCATGGTGAAAGCTTTCACTCATAGGAATTGGTCATTCCATCATATGAATTTGGTACATTCATTTGTGTAAGTATTTTTTCAATAATCTTGATGGTTTATAGGTACAAGCCTATTTTGGGTGACTATTTATGGTCATAGGGGTGCAAACCTATATTAGGGTGGTTCTATAGTCTCAAGGATGTAAACCTTTATTTCACTAAGATTAGTATCAGTCAGGCACTTTGAAAGGTCAAGGGACTATTCTTAATATACTTATTCATACTTAGGCTAGCACTTCTTAGCAAGGGAGCACTTTTTACATGACCCTTTCCACACTTAAGCTATTCCTAGATAGTATGTTCATGTCATCATAATTTATAGAGATGCCATTAATAACCTGGATTGAAAGCTTGAATACACATTACTTAACATAACTGATCTATAATTGCAACATTATGACTATTACATTCATTGTGCATTAAACCAATCAACATCATGGAAGTATAAACTATGAACACTATATGATGCATAACAACCTTCTTCATTAATAAAAGTTCTAATGCATAATAGAGTCCATAACACTTAAAAAAATAGAGTATATGCTTAACTTCAAAATAATTAATGGCCCAAAGGATCACAAGTGATATTAGACACTATAATTTTGAGCCTTAAATGAATCTATTCTATTCCTAATACTAATGGTGGCCTTAACAATCTAGTTCCATTTCTCCAAAGCTTCACTACATCAATGTCACATTATCACTTCACTAGTTTGAGCTTTATTTTATAGCACACAAGGGAATCTCTTTACCAAGGTGAAGAGTGCATGTCAGGTGCTAAATTGGAGATTTTATTGCTCATTTTATTATATTTATCAACTTTCACCCTTTACACTATGGTCACCATGTGTTTCCACTCAGAGGATGCCCTGAAGATCTAGGCACTAGATAACCACCTACTAGCTGGCATAAGATGTGCATTTATTAATCCAACTAGAGTCATGATACCAATAATAGAAATCATCACCCAAGTTATTGCCTCACATTGAGGTGTCTACCATGCTAGCATGGATAAAAACTTAACAAAATAGGGACCTAATATTACCCCATACACAATTACTAGTCTACCCTCATACTAGTCAATCAAAGCCTTTTACACACAAAATTTAGGTGCATTCTCCCTAAGCTTGATGTTGAAGTCCTCAAATCCCTTGATATAAATCTTGATTTCCTCAGTGGTGATATCTATTTTTGTATAGGTGGTGCTAATCACAAGTTCATCTATCTTCTCTAATTCCTTTGTAAAGGCCTCTAAAATTTTCTTAGCCTTTGTCACTCCTTTATCCATGATTGATCCTTAATCATAGGCCTTAGTTTATAAGGCATAGAAGAGTGATTCTAGGTTTTATTCTTGGTCCTTTATCTATGTGCTTAGTGCATTTAACTTACCCATTATCTATGCATGCTCCACCCTACTTAGAAAATATACCTTCATCATCAGCTCCTCCTTTTCCTCCTTTACCTACTTGAGGTGAGTGTGTTGGAACACAACTATCTACTGAGAGGGGGGTGAATCAATAGATTGAATAAATTAGTCCTTTAATACTTTTAATTCATATTAAAACATATATGTATATATCACACACATAAAAATGGACACAACACCATATGTATATGTGGAAAACCTAATATGGGAAAAACCATGGTGAGAAATAGCTACTATAATATACTATTCTAATCCAACCTCATAATCAAAACCTCATTGGTTACAACATTTAAGGGAACCAAACCTAAGGAGACACCAATTCCCTAATTTAAGAGCACCTACTCTAAGAAATCACCAACTGTAATTGAGCACCAAATCAACTTATTTGATGGAACCCACGAATTAGATCTATATTAAAAATATGGAGCTATAACTCTAGATTATAATATTGACTGATTAATGAATCCAATTCTAATTCTCTATTATAAGTCTAGTCTATAAATACTCATGATCTGCACATCTCTCTCTTCTTATCTCTTCTTCTTTGTCCCTCTATCTCTATGTCTCTATATTTCTATTTGACATAATTCAACCACTTTAGTATCTATAATCTATATCTTATATGACATATATATAATCATTTTATCTAAGTTTTACATCTTTTTTTTCACACTTGTTTGCAAATAAATCATGCCAATTCTGGACTCAGTTCAATTTTCTTGAACAACTAGTTTCCCGCATCTTAAATTCATGCTCCACCTCCATGATTCTTTGTCTCATTACTATTTTTAGCATACACTAGGATCTGGTTTTGATGAACATGTTATATTACAAAAATTTTATTGATCATAACAATCTATTTTTTTTATCTATGTCATATTTTATAGCTTACCTGCATGTTCCATCACTTGACCATTAGAATGAACATATCTTTAAATATTAGCCTTTGATCTTAAGTTGCCTACCATGAATAGGCTCACTTACTTTGTTAGATATTTTTTGCTTTTGGACTTTAAAGTTTCAAATTTGAAATGCATCTATTAGATCTTTTGATCCTACCTCTCATGTGTCATTAGATATTCAAAATTGTACAAACTTTACCTCTATCTAACATTAAACCTAGAGCACTTGGTCTAATATCATTGCTTCCTAAGACTTTAGAAAGAATATGCTTCATTGATCTTGTCAAAGTAGATCAATATTTAACTTATCTATATGTTGTTAAACATTGAGAACTTGATTCCATTGATTCCACTCGCTCCATTAGATATTGATTACATGATCACATGCTCACTATTTGATCTTTTGATAAGATCAAACTTTATCTCTAACAAGATCCTATGCATATGACACTTGGCTCCCTTACATGCCTTATACACACTTGTTTTTAATGTCCATGCTTATGACATTTGGCATCCTCACATTCATTCTCAACTATATATGAACTATTGAGTTTGATATGCTTCATTGGATCTTCAATGTATGTGTAGAGTAAAAAATTACTCTACATTTCATTCTGATTTTCAGTTGTGCACTACAAAATTTTGTTCCTACATAGTTTGGTCTGAGATGGTGAATTTTTGAAATAGAGTGTAGGTGATAATTTTCCTTTTGATTCATTTTTTTCTAAGTGTCAAAGTCAAGCAGAAGCTGCTAAGTGTCATCGTCTGAGGCACCTTTCATATTTTCTATAAGTTGGTCGGGACATGCCACGTACCTCATAGCAACTCAGTGAAGTGTGACAAGTGTCAGCATCTATGTTTCATATCAGCATCCACATTTCAATCATTTCATATCAACATCCACATTTCAAATCTCTTTTTAGTGAAAATTTTCAACAAGCTAAGTATCAGGATCAGGCAAAAAGCACCAAGTGGCAATTGTAAAAGGTTTCAATTTACTTTTCTAAAAGTGACGAAAGATGCCACATATCCCAACTGAAGAGAGTAGAAGCCACCACGTGTTGAGATCCAAATTATCTTCATTTTTCTTCACCGATATAACAAAGACTATAGTGGGTCTCAAGTTTTGTTTTTGAAGCAAGCGAAAGCCGCCAGGTGTCATTATCCATGTAAATATGAAATGAGACCCAATTGTTTCTATGATATAAATAGAGTAAAGTAGATACCACCATGTGCCACATTTTGTAGGTTTCTAAAAAGGTACCTAAAAGAATCAGAGACCACCACATAACCTTAATTAAGTAAAGTGAAGATTGCCATGTGTCTTTTGTTGAGGGAAGCAGAAATTGCCACCTGTCCCTATGCTCCTTTTCAAGTTGATCGAGCAAGAAAGGCTGTGGGTCTTATTTTATTTTAAGCTATCAAAGTTTCAAGGAAGTGGATTGTGATAGGTGTCAAAGGCAAAACACTCATAAGCAAAGACACAAAAGGAATATAAATTACATAAAAGTGCCACGTGTCTTCAGTAGGTGCTGCAAAACACACCAAGTGTTATCCTCTGGTGTCTCATAAGTAATAAGAAGGTTTTCAAGGAATTGGCTAAGTGTCCTCTTCCATTGAATAGAAGGAAGCATCCTACGATCTATTTCAGCCAATGAACTACCAGAAGATAGAACATTTTAGAATCTGAGAAATATCTTCTGTTAGACACTTTCAGTTCGGTTAGATTTTAGTTGGGCCATTAGATTGGGAACAAGCAGACAATTTAGAGTGAATCCAAGGATATAAATAAGGGTGCAGAGATCACCAAAATAAATATTAGATACTAGAAAGAATTTTCTAAGAGAATTATTGTCAAGAGTTTAGACTTTCTAGAGCTGTGACTAGGAATATCATTTGCCTTTTTTCTATTTTCTTAAGTTGGAAAGTTTATGTAACTGTGCATGTTTTTGTGCCTCTTATGTGACTGGA
Organism: Torreya grandis; assembly: GCA_037957365.1. NCBI lineage: Eukaryota > Viridiplantae > Streptophyta > Pinopsida > Cupressales > Taxaceae > Torreya > Torreya grandis. The sequence continues at coordinate 725,241 of JARHVA010001019.1, forward strand.
GAATTAATAAGAAGATTGAATCTTGTGCCTTTGTCGATATTTTTGTGTCATTGCAAAATTAGTCTAGGTTGTGTTGTCAAGCATTTTATACTTTCTAGAGCTATGATTAGGAATGTCATTTGCCTTTGTTCCATTTTCTTGAGTTGGAAAGTTTATATAAATGTGCATGTTTCTATGCCTCTTATGTGACTGGAGAATTCAAATAAGAAGATTGAACCCTGTGCCTTTGTTAATATTTTTTGTATCACTGCAAATGTAGTCTATGATGTGAGCCTCTATTTCTATTATTTCCATCTTGTACATTGATCATGCACTTGTTTGCTCTTAAATGTAATTGAATCTTACATATAGTCTCACTGTCCTCAAGATTAAGGTCAAATTACATTCAAGTGCATCACCATAGTTATATTTTCTTTCTTGCATTTGTGTTTCCATTAAAATTCCTATCCCTTTTCCTAGTATACACTTGATATAAATAAGATACCAGCTTCTTAAAAATTTGGAGGTTGTTTCAAGTCGCAAGTCCCACATCTTGAAACTTCCCATTATTGGTGTTAGACACAAGCACAATTTTAACCATCAATAGTTTTTGGCATGCCTGGTGGGACCAATCTTGAAGTTTTGTTTCAAGATCATATGAACCAGAGAGCTATGAGGAGTCATAGCTGTGGACCAATAACCAGATCACAATCTGCTATAAATCTAGGTATTCTTTTACCACCTTTGGTAACTAATCCAAGAAGAAGAATCAACCAGTTTATACCAATACCAAGAGAAAATATGGGAGCCCCTATACCCCCAAGAAATTATGCAAGTTAGAACACTGGTAGTCCATTGATTCTCCCAATACCACCAACCACTTGGGACCCTATCCTAGTGAATGCCCTAAAATCTCTACCCAAATTCAGTGGGCAAGACTTTAAAACACCTAAAGAACATCTGTAGGATGTATCAGATGTATGTGCTATACATGTTGTCACATAGTAAAATGTGGCCATAAGACTATTAGTAGCTTCTTTTAAAGGGAAGGCTCTAGAATGGTATGGGTCTTTAACCCCAAATACCATATCTACATGGGATTATCTCAAAAATATTTTCTTTGAAAGATTTGAAGAAAAGGGTGATAAGTCTTCTTTGTTACAGCAATTGATTACCATCCATAGGGCACCATAAGAAGCGATGACTGACTTCAATTCCAAATTTCAAAAGACTTGGGAAAGAATCCTTGCTACAACTAGACCATTACCAGGTATGGCCATAGTGTTTTATCTTAAGGCTTTGAATTCAGATATATCTATTATGATTCAGTCACTTGGAGGTCATACTCTGCCAGAGGCTTATGACTATGCAGTCAGAGCTGAAAATAATTTGATAGATGCTAGAAAATTGCCTCCAAGGCCTCCCATGCCCATGTTCCCAGAGATCTCATTGCCATTACCTCAAGAAACTCCTAAATCTATAGCCCCACATCTGTCTATGTACACATATCCTCGACCACCTGCTAAAGAAATTATTCCTGCTCAGTCATCTGAGCTTGATGATATCAAGAATATCTTGAGGACATTTTCTAATGAGTTGATTAATATAAAAAGATAGCAAAATAATTTTCCTAGGCCTCCATATCAAGGCTATCAAGGAAATATATTTTCATCTCAGCCAAACCAATACCAGGGTCCTCTAAGACAAAATAACCCTCAGCTAACAAACTAATTAATTGCAGTTCCTACACCCTCACAGACTATTCCTCCCAATTCAAATATGGAGATTGTTCCAAGGCAAACTAATTATGTGGATAACACTAATGCCTAGTGTTTCCCTTTCAATAATGCTCATATGCCTAGAGATTATCCTATGGGTAATCTACAACAAAAGGTGGTAGAGCAAAGAAGAATGGATGGTCAGTTTGCAAGTTCTAGTGACAATCAAGCCTACCAGTCTTTTGGTATGCAAAATTTAGTCTTAATGGCTTAGATGCAAGGGATGTCCTTACAACAAGAGGAATAAATAGCCCTGTAATATTCCTTGTTCTCATGGGTTGAAGATGAAGAATCAATTTTCTTGAACGAAGCTTCCACTTCCAAGAAACCAATGGTGCAATTTGATTATTACACTAGATCAAAGAGAAGGATGGTGGAATAGCCTAAAGTTGTAAATAGTCAAGTCATGGAGAATCATCCATTTCAAGGACAAAGAAACATAGCTTTCAGACAAGAAGTGCCTCAGCTAGTGCAGAATCAGGTGATTCCTTCACAAATTCAAGAAAAAACAAGATATCCTTATTTTCAAAGAACTCATACTCTGGGACCAATAAATGTGGTGGATCAATTGAAAAAGACTCCAGCACAAATATCAATATAGGATATATTAGCTATTATTAAATAGAAGACACTACTACAAGAACCTCTACAAGACCAAGCAGTGCCCAAAGGTACTGTTATCAAAGAAGGACCTGCTAAAAAAGAAGAGCTCAAAGACACAGTTCATCTATAGACAACAGCCCTAGTGAATAATGCAGCAGAGGTAAGCAAACCCAAACTAGATCCCTTCTATTTAACTTTGACAATGGATAAGAAACTACTGCATAATGCAGTGATTGATTCAGGGGCTAGTACTACAGTTATGCCTAAGTAGATAGCTGATGCTTTAAAGATAAAATATGAGCCACTCACTAAAGGATTCATACAGTTAGATGGTAAAGCAGTACAAATTATAGGGAGAATTAAAAAAACTCCCATTACAATTATATACTTGTCCCAATATAATTATAAATCAAGATGTAGTGGTCATAGACATACCTCCTATATTTGGCCTATGCTTATCCAGAGACTTTACATCCAAGATAGGAGGATATATGTCCCTTGATTGGTTTCACCTCATCTTAAGAACCAAATATGGTTCAAAGATGAAGATATTATCTGAGCCATTATATAAGGATCATATCACCAATGAACCAATTACAAAGTTAGAGGTAGCCCATGCTATAATTAATAAAGAAGAAAGGGTTTTTGTTGAGGAGCTAGGTGAATGGACTGGACATAATCAAGAAGAGGAAAATGATCATTTATTAGCTATGATGCAAAGTGACCCATATGGAAATTACAACTCTATTGGTCTGGGCACTTACATTGTACTTGATGAAGATCATAAAATCCCAAATGTTTTATAGGAAGAAAAGTCAAAAGATACCTCTTCTATTAATCCTCAGGGTCTCTCAACATGAATTCCAAATTCCAAGTGAGAAGTCACAAGCATATGCCTTAATCTCTGATGAAGAAGAAATAATTTTTGATTTTCTTCTTACTTTGAAAGATGATGTCAAGGAGCATGGACATTTCCTAGATCATGATTTAAACAATTTGTTTGAAATCATTGGGTCAGGTTATACTATTTTTTAGGGAAGCTGTGAGCCGATTGCAGATGAACAAAACAACATTGAGACTCAATTACATGTTCAAAATTATTGCAAACTTTCAGAATTATCCTTTCAAGAGGTTGGTAATTTTGAAGTCATTAAAGAGGATGATCATGCAATAGAACCTGAGTTTAAGGCAGAAGGAGATGAGCTAATAAATGATCTATGTCAAAGAGCTTATATTGATGAGCAAATAGTCATTAATTTCTTGATAAGATATGCTAGTGTCAAGAATCAGCATTTGACAAGCTTCCAAGAACAAGAAGAGTTTATATATGTTGGAAGCATGTTTGACTCAGACTCATTCGAATGCAGGCCAATCAATGTAGCATATAAAGAGAGCAAGCCATCTAAGCTACACCCAATTCAACCACTTGTCCGGCAACATAAGTCATCTTGTCATGAAGGAGACTTTAGATATTCTTCTTTTGATCTAGGAGGGAGATAAAGATAATATGTATTATAGTTAGATAGTTTCCCCTTTTTGTATTGCTTTGTTTTCCCATTTTTGTTTTCTTGCTTTTCTTTTAAATAAGTGTTCTTTAAACACGTAGTCGACAGCTTAGAATTTTCAATATTTTAAAAATTCTCCAATACATTGAATGTCTCCTAAATCTTTAGAAATCCCCAAGGTACCTTGCACTGCCACTTCCATAACGTGTCTATCTCACTGTTCCATAAAGATTGAGTAGGATTTGCTAACGGTTATCTGAGTTTAATGCCATTTTGAGACTTGATAGGTCAATATATACCTCTTAGCAAGAGTTAAAGCTTACAAATTCTCAAACATTGCTACATCTATAAAAAATATCTTGCTACTTGCATTTTCAGTGCTTAGTAAACTTGCTTCAGTGAAAGTGTTTCTATTTTTCAAAAGCTCATACCAATTATCACAAAAAGATATAAAAGATGGAGGGAGCATAGTATTCATAACAAGGAGCTGGGATGTATGAATCCCTTGACAAGTTTCTTGTGAGCAAGTCATATGCTTCAGCTCCCGCACAACCATTGAAGACCTATCCATGGACCAAAATCCCTGAGGTTGGTCAAGCAAGTGACCCAATAAAAATAAAATATTATGTAGATGGAGTCATGGACCCAATTATTTAGAGAGCTAGTAACAAAAATCTTAGAGAAGGGGCACATCAAAGGTGTCTACAGAGGGCCAGAGTAGGGCAATATGAAACATTTTCCATGAGGATATGGACTTCACAACTGGCACAATTTATTGTCCCAATTATACATCCATGTCTTGACTTGATCGAATTATGTGCAGATTTATTCCATGCACCCTCATACACCATTCAACAGGGTCCATTTATAGTACAAATCACACTGCAGGCTATCAGGGATATGTTAGCCCTGTATCATGATAGTATAGCTACATTTACCACTATTGCTAAAATGCAAATAATGTGGGCAAACATCAATACTCAATCGAGGTTCTTGAGATCCAAATTACAATTGGGTGATGATGACACTACGGTGCCTACACTCCCTGTAACAAGAGCCCAATTCACACAAGCTAGCCAAGATGCATTGTCTATGATGGCTTTCATCTTTGGCATGAAAGATGATATGGCAATTTATGCAGAATAAATGGTTATCCTCTTTAGGCTGAAGACCATTGACAAAACTCAGGAGTATAGGCTTGACTTTTCTAAACAAATCTCTTTCTCAATGGTGGAAGAACTGGCCCATTTCAAATTGAAAAGGGTTTTTAGGTACTCTTTTTATTTGTTTCACCTCATGTTGTTTCAGAACTCTGACCTCTTTACCCAACATATGTATCTTGATATGTATGACCCAAGTTTTGATCTCCAAATGACCATTCCTGTGTCTACATGGACACATATTTTGTCAAAGACTAGTGACCCATATGAATTCTAGGAATTATTTGTTACCCCTGCTTTTTGTCACCTTAGCCCCAAACTAGTTATGAACAAATTATTTCTAAGCATTTCAAACCTTCTGGCCAGTTGCCCAATTCCTTGTGATTTCTACTCACCATACAATTATAAGAGTCCATGGTTTTTATGGGGAACTAATGTTGTTACCTAAGATTTTGACTCTTAGATTATCATTCTTAGAGGTCACCAGGTAGGTATCTACAGTTGACAATGAATATGGCTCTAGAAAGAGGAAAAGAAAAATGTATGACCTCCCATGGATGACAACCAGCATGGTTTTGGAAACCAGAGATGTTGAAGTTGTGTTGCTCAGAAAGCTAGCCTTTTTGGGTTTCCTTCTAATAGAAGACAAATGCGTTTATGACCCAAATGGTTTCATAGCAACCTAGATAAGGACTAATAGGGTTGTAACTAGAATTGCACATGAGGACTGCCCTTTTTAGGAAACTAGGAAAAATCCTAGAGAAGATGCTCCTGGATTTTATGTTGAGTTAACAAACTTGCCCCTTCCACAAAATAGACCCTGGGAAACATTCTATGTTAAGTAGAGGGATTATGATCCTAAAGTCAGAATGACTTCTAGCTTAAGAAGGGCACTAAATAATAAAGATTGGGATGTTGAGAAAATAGAAGCCTATTAGAAATATAGGTAGGAAATTTGTCAAACAACCCATTCTTTCAGGAATGTAGACATAGATGAGAGATGGGAAGAACTATGGGATGAGTGCCATCTCTCCCCTATATCTAGCCCAGAGACAAGTAATTTGCCGACACTGTGTGTAGAGCAGGAAGCTAGGGCTAGGTCAAGCCAAGAGTCACAAGCCTTAGAGCAAACTATAGCTACAATAACTGTATCAATTTGGCCTTAATCTCTTAGTGTTGTGGAAAAGCAAAAGAGTGTGGTTACTTCACCACCACAAGCTTCCCCATCTGCATCGGTTATAGATATTCCTAGTTCTCCACAAGAATCATTGAAAGGAAAAGAAATGAAGCCAAAAGAAGAGACACTTAAGAAGTGAAAGATGGTGCAGTTTCAATTTGATTTAGAAGAGGAGATGGACACCCCACAGTGCCAATTATAGGGTACTGTAATTTCTCCTTGGGTAAGTATTATTCTTCCTTCTCCTTCTTAGTCTATTTCTTCTCCTATTGGCATGATGATTTCATCTAGCCAAATGACATCCCCTACTACTTCTATCATTCCCATTTTTCACTTCACCCCATCTATGCCACCTCAAGCTTTAACATTACCTCATTTCTCCCCCTCTATTCCCAAGAAACTTCCCCCTCAAATTGCCCATAGCTGAAAATTGGCTATTCAATATGGTTTACCAAAGGGACATCCTTTTGCAGGTGGGTACATTACCTCTCCTTCTACCTTCTAGACCCAAGCAGATGCTGGTAGGAAGGCAAGGGAAGCCTGAAGAGAGAAAAAGAAGATCAAGGAAAATAAAGCATTGGCTACACCCCATCTACGGTCACAATTTGACCCCATTCAGTAGAAGTTGATGGTGAATCATTTGTCACCAAATGTAATCAAGCCAAGTAAGCAGATGTAGCTAGAAGACTACACAATGAATGCAGTGGCCATCGACATGTCCCTCTTTAGGCCACAAGACAAAATTGAGCTGCTAACCGAATCCACTTCTGTAGTCACTGAAGACTATTTGAAGACATCAAGGAGGCTACAGAAGATGGAGGCCAATTTAGCCAAGGAAAAGGAAAACTATAATAGTTTGACCATAGAGATTAATAGAAAAGGCAATGAGATTGAGAATCTGAATAAATAGTTGTAAGATAATATTTCTCTTCAGACTCACCAAGTAGTCTAGGCCCAAAATGATTCTTTAAAGGTAGGGCTAATGCAAGTAAAGGATGTGGTGACAACCCTAAGGCAGGAAAAAGTAGCATTGAAAGAAAAATGCGAGGAACACGAGCTACAAGTTACCCAATTACAACAAAAGCTACTGGCTGAATAGAATAATATTGTAGCTATACAAGCCCAATTTCAAGCAAAGCAATAGAGAGTAGCATAATTGACACTGGAGCTGGCCAATAGGCCAAAGAGTGTTAGAGTGTTAAGTCTGGTGAAGGAGCTCTATGAATCCATGTGGAAAAAAATCTCCTTAGAGATTAATCATCTTAGGCCTTCTCTCACCTTCTTACTAAATGCATAAAAATTGTGCAAAAAGGTGGAGAATTCAGTTGCAAACACTCTAGCTATAGTCTCTGGGAGAGTAATGGAATTTGAAACATTGCTACAAAAGCTTTATGATCAACAGATGCAACATTGTCAATAAAAGGAATTGAGAACAAAATGGTCACTATTAAGCAAGTGAATGAGGTTCTCAGTTGAAATTATATATCCATTAGTTACAGAGAGCTCCTAGATGTCATGAAAGAAGGCATCAGTGAAATGAAATAGCATATTGAAGATCTAGTGCAATTAGGTCTTCCTTCTCAATTTCTTGATGACAACACTATGCTGATGGTAGATGAAATTGAACCTTTGCTATTGGCTAAACAAAATGATCAAACAATTTTGTAGAATTTAAGGGATGATTAATCAGTCCCTAAAGTAGAAGCTATCTTGGTTCCTATTTCCCAGCTAGAATTTAAATTGAAGGCTACAGTTCAGATTTTGCAAAAAATTCACACAAGGATATTATTCACCTTGATTTAGCCTTCAATGAATTGTAGAATAAGTAGGGGTTATATAATGATGAATGGTCTACCTATCAAACAACATTGCTGAAGTTGTAATTTTGAAATTTTGATCTAGCAAGAGTTGTGGTTTCTTTTTGAGCAAGCTCAAAAGTCCTTGGGGTCGCCAATAACTGTAGAGTAAAAAATTACTCTACGTTTCGTTCTAATTTTCAGTTGTGCACTACAAAATTTTGTTCCCATATACTTTAGTCTGAGATGGTGAAGTTTTGAAATAGAGCACAGGTGCTAATTTTCCTTTTGATTCATGTTTGTCTAAGTTTTGAAGTCAAGCAAAAGCTACCAAGTGTCATCATTCGAGGCACCTTTCATATTTTCTATAAGTTGGTCAGGACATGCCACATACCTCATAACAACTCAACAGAGCATGACAAGTGTCAGAATCCACATTTCATATTAGCATCTGTGTTTCAAGCATTTCATATCGACATCCACATTTCAAATCTCTTTTCAGCAAAAGGTTTCAACAAGCTAAGTATTAAGATCAAGCAGAAAGCACCAAGTGGCAATTGCATGGAAGGTTTAAATTTGCTTTTCTAAAAGTGACGGAAGATGCCACAGTATCCCAATTGAAGAGAGCAGAAGTCACCACGTGTCGAGATCTAAATTATCTTCATTTTGCTTCATCGATATAACAAAGACTGTGGTGGGTCTCAAGTTTTGTTTTTGAAGCAAGCGAAAGCTGTTAGGTGTCATTGTCTATGTAAATATGAAATGAGACCTGACTGTTTCTATGATATAAATAGAGTAAACTAGAGACCACCATGTGTCACCTTTCACAAGTTTCTAAAAAGGTAGCTAAAAGAAGCAGAGACCACCACATAACCCTAGTTAAGTAAAGTGGAGATTGCCATGTGTCTTTTATTGAGGGAAATGGAAATTGCCACCTGTCCCTATTCTCCTTTTCAAGTTGCTCAGGCAAGAAAGGTTATGGGTCTTATTTTCTTTTAAGATGTTAAAGTTTTGAGGAAGTAGATTGAAACAAGTGTCAAAGGTAGAACAATCATAAGCAAAGACACAAAAGGAATATAAATTACACGAAAAGTGCCGTGTGTCTTCAGTAGGTACTGCGGAACATGCCAAGTGTCATCCTTTAGTGTCTCCTAAGTAATAAGAAGGTTTTCAAGGAATTGGTTAAGTGTCCTCTTCCATTGAATAGAAGGAAGCATCTTGAAATCTATTTCAACTAATGAACTACTAGAAGACAAAGCATTTTAGAATCTGAGAAATATCTTCTATTAGACACTTCCAGTTCGGTTAGATTTTAGTTGGGCCATTAGATTGGGAACAAGCAGACAATCCGAAGTGAATCCAAGGCTATAAATAAGGGTGCAGAGATCACCAAAATTAGGATCAGATACCAGAGAGAATTTTTTGAGAGAATTATTGTCAAGAGTTTAGACTTTCTAGAGTTGTGACTAGGAATATCATTTGCCTTTGTTCTATTTTCTTAAGCTGGAAAGTTTATGTAACTGTGCATGTTTTTGTGCCTCTTATGTGACTGGAGAATTAATAATAAGATTGAATCATGTGCCTTTGTTGATATTTTTTATGTCATTGCAAAGGTAGTCTAGGCTATGTTGTCAAGAGTTTTAGACTTTCTCGAGCTGTGATTAGGAATGTCATTTGCCTTTGTTCTATTTTCTTGAGTTGGAAAGTTTATATAATTATGCATGTTTATGTGCCTCTTAAGTGACTGGAGAATTCAAATAAGAAGATTGAACCCTGTGCCTTTGTTGATATTTTCTATATCACTACAAAAGAAGTCTATGCTTTGAGCCTTTGTTTCTATTGTTTCCATCTTTTACATTGATCATGCACTTGTTTGCTCTTAAATGTAATTGAATCTTACATATAGTCTTACTGTGCTTAGAATTAAGGTTGAATTACATTCAGGTGCATCACCATTGTAAGATTTTCTTTCTTGCATTTGTGCTTCTGTTAAAATTCCTATCCCTTTTCCTAGTATATACTTGATATAAAGAAGATACCAGCTTCTTAAAAATTTGGAGGTTGTTTCAAGTCACAAGTCCCACATCTTGAAACTTCTCATTGTTGGTGTTAGAAACAAGCACAATTTTAACCATCAACAGTATGATTAAGCACTAACCATTGATTAGGCTAGGACAAATATCAAGTCTAAGACTTAGGAAATTTAATGTCTTTGATCACTAATCAATATGGTAATTAGTAGGTTAAAAGGGCAACTTTCATAATTATCATAAGGTCTTAAGATATAACTTAAGTAATCGGTTCCTACCTATATCTCGTCAACATTAAAATAGAACATGCTTGTGAATGCCATGACTAAAGCTCATAGGGTTTTGATATGAAACCCTAGAAATGTTTAAGAGCAAAGATAAATCAAATATAAGATTATTTATTCTCAAATAAACATGCATACCATATATTTAAGATGTTCTTGAAAAACCCATAACATATCTTCTATTAATTGCTCTTTAAGTGGTCCATAAATGGTCTATGTAAAAGCATGACAAATTTTCACTATGCAACTTTAAAACATGATCTTATCTCCATCAATCCTACCTGATACTCTGACATTAATGACATACATAATGCCCCTTTTTACATCAATGACAATCATATTTACAATAATCTCCCTCTTTGGCATTGACGGTCAACTAAATGTTATGATCTTATAATACTATGCTCCTTCTCTGGCATTATTTGCATTGATGGTCAACTAAATGTTATGATCTTATAATACTCTACTCCTTCTCTGCCATTATTTGCATTGGCTTCTAATAAACCTGAGATGAAACTATTCATACCAAACTTTTCCCCCCTTAGGTAATGGAAACATTTCCTAAAATAAACTTGGACACATTCTCTACTCTTTCAAACTTTTATAAAGAGTATTTGCACTTTTTATCACCCTTTAACATCAATGGCAAAAAGACTCCAACTTTTTCATAGTTTATCCAAATGTTTCTCCCCCTTTATTAGATAAAGGAGTTTTTACAAGAATATGAAACCATCAACTCATTAGAAATTTTTAAAAATATTCATACCTAAGTGTCCTTTTCTCTTTTCTTTTAGGGATTAACAATACTTCTATGATACTCCCCCTGGACTCATGCCCTATCACTAAGATATAATGATGTGATGTAGGATCCACCACTCCCAATTTTTTTCTTAGATACTCAAATAATTCCTTGGGAAGAGCTTTTGTGAATATGTCTAAAATTTGATCCTAAATTGGCACAAACTCCTTTGTGACCTCTTGATCTGTAAACTTTTGTCTTAAGAAGTGACACTTGATTGATATGTGCTTAGTTCTAGAATGCATCACTAGATTTTTTGATATGTTCATAGCACTTGAATTGTCATAAAGAATAGAGATAGGTTATTTTTATTCTACCTTAATGTCTTTGAGTGTTTTATTCATCCACAAGACTTGAGTGTAACATGCCACTACTATAAAATACTCTACTTCTACTGTAAAAAGAGTAATTGACTCTCAATTTTTTAGTAGCCATGAAACAAGTCTATTTCCAAGGAAAAATGCACCACCACTAGTGTTTATTCTATCATTCACACTTCCTACCAAATCAACATTTGTATATGTTGTTAAACTGAAATCTTCATCTTTAGGATATCATAGACCATAGTCAATTTTGCTCTTTATGTATCTAAATATTATTTTCACTACATTGACATGTGATTCTTTAGGAGTAAATTGAATCTTACAACCATGCACACTGATTGCATGTATTAGTTTTTAATGTAGTTAGGTATAACAAGCTACCTATCATTGATCTATACAAAGTCTGATTTGCATCAAAGGACTCATCCTCTTTTCTCAACTTTCATCCAATTATCATGGGAGTACTTTGGTTTGTTGTATTCCATCCCAAACTTCTTGAGTATTTCCTTAGAATACTTAGTTTGAGATATAAATATCCCATCATTAGTTTGTGATATCTATAGACCTAAGAAGAAAGAAAGTTATCTAAGCGTAGACATCTCAAACTCATTTTGCATTTGAGTATCAAATTTTTTGCACATTATGTTTTTTCTACCATCAAAAATCATATCATCTACATTTATAAAATTAATTAACATATGCTCACCTTCTAATTTGAAGTACAAATTACTATCTATACAACCTTTATTGAATCCTTATTTTTGTAGGTACTGGTCTAATCTTTAATACCATGCTCTAGGTGCTTGCTTTAGACCATACAGAGCTTTCTTCAATCTAAACAGATAATCTTCTTCCTCTGATAGCTAAAAACCTTTATGATGTTCTATTTATACTTCTTCTTCTTGGTTCCCATTCAACAAAGTAGACTTAACATCCATTTGATAGACTTTGAACTTCTTATAAACAAATAATGTTAGAGACATTATAATGGCTTCTAATCTAGTAGCTAAATCAAATGTTTCCTCAAAATATATACCCTCTACTTGTTAATATCTTTTGCATACCAATCTTACCTTATTCCTTATAGCAGTTCCATCATCTTTTAGTTTGTTTCTAAACACCCATTTTGTACCTATTACATTCTTGTTTGAAGGTCTTATAACTAATTCCCATGTTTTGTTCTTTTTAATTTGGCTTAGTTATTCTTCCATGGAATTTATCTAGTTCTCATCCTTGCTAGCTTCAACATAGCTCTTAGGCTCAATTTTAGACATTAGAACAAAGCTTACTTGTACTTTATTTATTACAACTCTTCTCCTTATCTGAACTCCTTCATTCTTATTGCCAATGATCTGCTCTATAGGATGATCCTTTTGAATAAATCTTTTAGGTGGATTTTCATTTATTTCCTCAAAAACTTCATTAGTTACTTCTTCTTCAAAATTTGATTGTTTTTTATAGATTTATCTATTAGTTTTAACATGTTTCAAGCCTTCTTCAAACTTGACATACAATCTTGTGTAGTCTTTTTTTGTAACATATGTAGGATTTGCTTTGATTAGAATAACCAATAAATATTCCTTCATCACATCTTGATTTAAATATTTCCAAGTTGTCCTCTTTTCTAATAATGTAGCATTTTCTACCAAACACTCTAAAATACTTAACAGAGATAGGTTTTCCATACCATAGTTCATAGGGAGTTTGATAACTATTTATCCTTAGTTAAACTGTGTCTAAGATATATAATTTTGTTTAGACTTCCCTCTAGTATCCATCAGGTAACTTGGCCTCTTTTAGCATTGTTCTAGCCATCTCCTTAACTATCATGTTCTTTCTTTCAACAACTCCATTCTACTATGGAGTCCTTGATGTAGAGTAATGTATTTTCATTCCATGATTCTCATAGTACTCTATGAACTCATTTGAGTTGAATTCTCCACCTCTATTAGATCTTAAGCATTTGATTTTTTTTCCAATCTCATTCTTTACCATGGCCCTAAAGATCTTGAATATTTTAAATGCATGAGACTTATCCTTAAAAAAATGTTACCCATGTCATTCATGAATAATAACCTAAAAATAACATGAAATGTCTCACTCCTTTAAATCCTTTTGTCTTAGTAAGACCACAAATATCAATATGAACTAATTCTAGAGGATTTGTATTTGCATACTTATATGTTTGAAATCTAACCCTTGTCTACTTTCCTTGTTGACATTCCTTACAAGTAGTGTTTGTAGGTTTGGTTATCATAGGCATGTGTGTAGCACACTTATTAGAGCTCAACTTTACTAGGTTGTCAAAATTGACATGGCCCATTCTTCTATGCCATAACCAACTCTAATAAATCTTCTTATCAAGTAACTATTACCATTCACTTCACTAATATTATAAATTTTGCTTTCAGTTCTTTTCCCTTCTACAACTAATCTTCCATATCTCCTTACCTTACAACCTTCTACATTAAATTTGACCTTATATCCATTGCCACACATTTGACTGACACTTAGAAGATTATGTTTCAATCCTTCAACATAAAAGAAATCATGTGTAAGCAATTTTCCATCTACATTCAAGCTTCCTTTACCTTAAATCTTTACTACAGTGTTGTCTCCCAAGCTGATAGATCCTTCCTTACATTTCCTTAGTTTGATCAACTTGCTCTTGTCACCAGTCATATGTTTTGAGCAACCATTATATATCACCCATAAATTCTACTCCTTGGCATGGAGTGAAGTTTGAGCAATCATAGATTGATCTTTCACTTTCCACACATCTTTGGGTTTCTTATTTGGCTTATTAATCCATTTTTTAGAGACTTGTAAACTTTTGTTCACACTAGGAGGCATGCTTTTATTTTGTATTTTTGTCTTCCAAAGTTTGTTCTACATTGTTTAGCTATGTGACCAAAATTATTGCAATTATAGCATATTACATTTGTATCTAAAAAGGGTGCAAATGAATTTCTACTTAAATTTTTTTTTCTCCTTTAAGGTACAACTCTACAATCACTAGCCCTATAACCAAACTGATTCTAGGTATAATAACCATATAAAAATGATGAATACCTAGTTATATCACTTCTTTGTGTGGGATAAGGATCTCTTCTAAAATTTGGCTTATTCAAGTCTCTCACTCTTGTGTAACCATTTGCATCAACTACCTTTGTGTTTTACATCTTCTTTGAGTTTGTAGATATTTGCTCATTTCTCTTCTTCCTTTCTTTAGGATTATTTTCTCCTTCATCTCTTTTCACATTAGTAGTGCTTGTGTCTATCTTTGTATTCTTACAAGTTTTATCTTTCTTTGCTCATGATTCTCCTTTTACTTTGAAGTTGTCATATAGGCTAGTAGATGTACTAGTTATGGGACTTTTTCCTTTTTCATAACCAAAACTAGATCTCTCTTTTGAAGGCTTTTGAGAGTCGATCAATTCATAAATAATGTATGATCCTCATTTTATCTTTAGACCTTTGTCTATTTTCTTTTTATCTTTATTGATTTCTTTGCTCAAAGCCACTATTTCTTCTTTTAATTCATGCACTCATTAGATTTAGATTGTAGTTCAAGTTTGAGTACATGTTCTATTATTTTGGCCTCTTTAACTTGTGTTTTTATGATAAGCACCATCTGATCAGTTTTTCAATACTTTTGGACACTTTTTCAATCTCTTTTTGTCCAAGATTCTTATATTTTGCGTTCTCTTTTCTTAGCTTGTTAATTTCATCTAGAGAACAAATGAGTTCACACTCTAGATCCACTTTTCCTTCGTATTCTTCATCTGAGTCTTTAACATCTTTTCTATCCATAGAAGTTCATCCCAATGTCATGAATATGACTTCCTTTTCCTCATCCATAAAGGCATAATCATGTTCATCATCAGAACTATCACAATCATCTAATAAATCATTTTCTTCTTTTGTGTATAGGCCTTTCTTGTTTTTGAAGTTATTCTTCTTAGAATAGTGGGGTTTCATATTTTTACTATCCTTTTCTTGATTAGAGTTATCCTTTTTTTATAAGGTTATTTAGTATAAAAATGTCCTAACTTACCATAGTTAAGGCATTTAAAGGGTAACTTACCTTTATATTTTCCAGACCCTCTTCTTAATTTTTTGATAAAGTTGGCTTCTTCTTCATCAATCTCCTCAAATATAGATCTAGGTGATTCTAATTTTATTTGTTTAGATGCTTTGAATGTATATTCTCTCTTGAAGGTATCTACTTCTCCCATTTTTATCTTGTAAGTAGTGAAGGTTCTATGCAACTCATCAATAATGAGTTTATTCATATCTCTTGCTTCCTCTATTGTAGATATTTTAGAGTCATACCTTGATGTAAGTGATATTAGGACCTTTTTGACAATGACCAAATATTTCATCTCTTCTCCAAGGCCTCTGATTATATTTATTATTTTATCTACTCTGAGGAGGCACTCTACAATTTTATTTTCTTCATTCATTTTAAGGCTTTCAAACTTGCCTTTGTATGTTTGTAGCTTTCCTTACTTTACCTTATCATCACCTTAATATATTCTCTTTAATTTATTCCAAATATCTTGTGAATTTTGACAATACATCACTTTGACAAAATCTAAATTAGATAATCCACATAGAATAGCATTCTTAGCGTTGGCATTGCTCTCATATGCTTTCTTGGAAACTTGATTAGTAAGATTTGTAGTAAGAGTTGTATATCTATTTAAAATAGACATCCATAAATAAAACCCTAATGAAGATAAATATGCTTCCATTCTAATGCTAAAAAATGCATATTTTGATCCATCAAAGAGATGTTCTTTATTTTAGGAAGAGCCTTCTTGACTAGCCATTTGTCTTCATTGTCCAATATCTACCTAGGTTGATTAAACTTCTTCTAAGGAACCAAGGATTTGATATTAATTATTAGAACATAACTATATACTGAGAGGTGGGTGAATCATTATATCGAATAAATTAGTCCTTTAATACTTTTAATATACATTAAAACATATATGTAGATATCATACACACAAAAATGGACATAACACCATATTTATATGTGGGAAACCCAATATGAGAAAGCCATGATGAGAAACAAATGCTAGAATCTACTATTTTAATCCAACCTCATAATCAAAACCTCACTAGGTACAACATTTAAGGGCACTGACCCTAAGGAGACACCAATCCCCTTATTTAAGAGCTCCTAATCTAAAGAAGCAACAACCCCCTAACTAATCACCAACTCAGCTTATCTAATAGCACCCATAAATTAGATCTATATTCAAAATATGGAGCTAAAACTTTATATTATAATATTGATTTATAAATGAATCAAATTCTAACTCTCTATTATAAGTCTAGTTTGTAACTACTTATGCTCTGCACATCTCTCTCTTCTTTTCTCTTCCTCTTTTTACCTCTATCTTTATGTATCTATATTTCTATTTGACATAATTAAAAAACTTTAGTATCTTCAACCTATATCCTAGATGACATATATATAAGCATTTGATCTAGGTTTCCCATCTTCTTTATGTTCACACTTGTTTGCTAACACATCATGTTAAATATGGACTTAGTTCATATTTATTGAACAACAAGTTTCCCATGTCTTAAATTCATGATCCAACACCATGATTCTTTGTATCATTACTATTTTTAGCATTTACTAAGCTCTAGTTTGATGATGCACATGCCATATTACATAAATTTGATTGATCATAGTAATCTATTTCATTATTTGTATCATATTTTAAAACTTACCTGCATGTTTCATCACTTAACCATTAGGTTGAAAACATATTTAATTATTGGCCTTTGATATTAATTTTACCACCATGAACAAGCTCACTCACTCTATCAAAGCTTTGTATGCTTCCAGACTTTAACTTTTCAACTTTGAAACACATCCATTAGATCCTTTGATCTGAGCTCCTGCATGTCATTAGATCTTCAAAGTTACATGAAATTTACCTTTGTCTAACATTAAACCTCAAGCCCTTGGTATAATCGCATTGCTTCATGAGAATTTGGAATAAATACACTCTATCAATCTCATAAAAGTAACCTGATATTTAACTCACCTCTTTGTCATTAAACACTAATCACTTGATCCCATTGAGTCCACTCACTTTGTTATATCTTTATTGCATGATCACATGCTCACCATTCAATCTTCTGACAAGATCAAACTTTATCTCTTACAAGCTCCCATGAATGTGACACTTGGCACCCTCATGTGCCCTATGCACACTTATTATCAGTGTATGTGCTTGTGACATTTGACATCTTTGTGTTCATTTTTAATTACATTTGAAATATTGAGTTTGTTATGCTTCATTGGATATTCAATGTACTAGTAAGCACTAATTATTGATCAAGCTGGGACAAATATGAAATCTAAGACTTAGGAATTATTAAGGTCTTTGATCACTACTCAACATAGTAATTACTAGGTCAAAGGGGCCAGCTTCACAATGATGACAAGGGCTTAAGATATAACTTAAGTAACTAGTTCCTACCTATATCTAGTCAAAATTAAAATAAAACATGCCTATGAATGTCATGACTAAAGCTCATAGGGTTTTACTATGAAACCCTGACAATGTTTAAGAGTAGAGATAAATCAATTTTGAGCTCATATATTCTCAACTAAACTTATGGACCATAAATTTAAGATGCTCTTAAAAAACCCATAACAGATCTTCCATTAATTTCTCTTTAAGTTGTCCACAAATGGTCTCTATAAAAGTATGACAACTTTGCATTGTGCAACTTTAAAACATTCTCTTATCTCCATCAATGACATCCCATGACATCAATGACATCCATAATGCCCCTTTTAACATTAATGACAATCATATTGCCAACAGAGCATCTTTGAATGACACTTGGTTATAAAATTTTATGAAGATGGTGTTAGCTACATCTATGCCTTCTTGAAGTTTTATAAAGAGGTCCTCTACCTCTTCAATCTTGGAATTTAACTCCTCTTGTAGCATGGTGCATAGGTCTTTTTCTTCTTCTTAAACTGACTTTGGGTTCATCCTTGGGAGCATCTATTCCACTACCACACATAATTATCAACCTTTGAGAGGTTTGATGTATCAACACTGACCAAAAGGGATGGTTATGTTGTCTCTATGCACTCACATATTTACTACAATTTGAACTTCATAGCCTATGCTTCATCTTTGGCATCTGTACAAAGTTTTTTCCATTTATTTGATCTACCATCATTGATGATGTTCTTGCACATTACCTCTATGACCATCTAAATGAGTAAATTCCTAGACCAAACTAGGTTCATGGCATGAGGGTTTATAATGAGGAAGTCATAATCTTCCTCAGGTTTATCCACACCCAATATGGCCTTCTAAGGTGCCTCAAAGTGAGGCTTTTACTTGTAGCTATCAAAAAAAAATGCAAGTTATTTGTACATCTTAGTTGTGGTAAATTTGGGGGGCATGAATTTAAATATATAGAAATCCTCCTCCATCCATCCCTTCTACACCTTTTCTTTGATGCTCAATTTTATACCTTCTTCCTCAGTGATGGCCAACTCTATTTTCTCTTCTTCCTCCTCACTAACACCACTACTTTGTTTGGAACTTTCCTCTGAGGACTCATATTCTTATTTTGCAAGGGGTTCTTCTTTAGAATTTTCCCCTTTATCTAATTATTCTTCTTAGGTTTTGTTAGTGCTCACCTCCAAGTGTGTTTCCTCAGCCCTAGTGTCACCTTATTTTTGTTTCTAATGGGGTTATTCAATACTCTCAATTTGATTTTTTCTAAGGTGCCAACATCACCTTCCTTTTCTTTAGGTGCCCCTTCACAAATAGGGTGTATCTATTTTGGAAATTCATTTGTTGTTCTGGTGGGGGTATTAGGTGCCTTCTTAGTTTTATCCATATCTGAAATATTCTTGTGTGAACCTTATTCATATTCTTTTTTTCCTTGGACTTCTCTTCCTTAGCCTTAGCCTTCTCAATATCTACATGGGTCATGCCCATTTCCTTTATAACCTTATTCTTCTTCACAAGTGCTAGTTCCATCTCAATCTCTTCCTCACTAAGGCCCATTTTCTTTCACACCTTTCTCTTTTCATCTATTTATGGAGGCTATGTGGAGGGCTCTTTGAATGAGGCACTAGATGGATTTTTTGTTTCTTTAAGAATGGTAGTTGTGACACCTTATAAGACCTTTTTAACATCATCAATGCTAGGCTCCTCTCCTACTTATTCTTCTTGCATAATGTAAGTTTTTGTGCCTTCTTCTTCTACCTCTGCATCCATCTCTTCATCCCTTCCTTGCACGTGGGCCTCTTCTACCTCTATTTCCACTAGAGTTATCATGAGGAGCATAATGGGCCCCTTAGAATTCTTCTTTTCTACTTCTTATTAGAGGAAGCAATTTCTAGCATGAATCTCATGAACTTTTTATTTGGAGATGGAGGTATTGCTTTTTCATTGGAGGTGACCCTCAACCTTATGTGCTCTTGAATTTCTTCAAAGTTTTCTCCTCACTTCTTCTAGGGAGACTTTTACTTTATTTTGGTCACTATCTTCCCTTCATTGGCAATCTAGAGGGGGCCATCATCATCTTTTTAAGGTTTACACCCTTATTTTGTGACTTCATCTCAAAATAAAACATGAAGATGCACCCATTTATAACTTCCCTCTAGAGGGGATAAGGTCCATGTAGTCAAATTCATCCTCCTCATCCTTTATGGCTTTCTGTCCTAGGTGTATATATTGGTACCTCAACCTACTTTTTATATCCATAGCCTTCCCCATGATTTCATGAGGTACACCGTGGCCCTCATGACATAGTCCTTTATGTCTTTCATAGGGAACTTGAATATTGTCTTATAATAACCAAATATTTTTGTAACCCTCTCTACTTCTACATAATCTTCCATCATCAAGAAAATATATGTGTTTGAGCCTGGGAGCTCAATTATTCTACTAATGAGGTGAATCAATATCTATATGCACCTCTTTATGAAGTAGAAGTGATCTCCATAGACACACAAGAGGATGAATTTCATGAGTTCCTTTATCTTACCAAAACATGGAAACTCATTTAGTTGGGTTGCATTGATAGTCATAATCCTATCACAGATAGAGACATTAAACAACATCATGCCCACCTCTATCATTACTCCCATGTCAACCACCTAGTCTTGGTTGAGTTCTTATGCATTACATGGTATGAGATGGTTGTATTCTTTTAACTTAAAAGTGTGCACAAAAGAAAACCAATTTTCCTCATCAAGACCTCTAGGATAAAATGCATCTCTCTATATGACATCTTGGTGAACTCCTCAAGGTCAACCTCAATGATGCTAACTCTTTCAACTGGCTACACCTTCTTCTTCGTAGTGAATTTTTCTTCTATTATGCATGCCATTTTTGAATCCTTATGCACATATGGTGGATCATAACTTATATTTTGCATCACCATTCGAAATCAATTAATGTTGAAGTGCGGCTTATTGATCTTGCTAAAGCTTGTAATGCTTCTTTGTGTTTCTTCAAAGTCATGAGGTCTATGATTGTGACTTTGGATTTTAAGCTTTATTCATCATTGATGGTGGCCTCGACGTCACTCAGTATTTATATTTCATATTTCTCTTGTAATTCCATTTTCACACACCTTTATTCCAATCTCAATAGGAACATAATCTCTCTCCCTATTCATTTTTTCTCATTTGGCAACTGTGGGTGCTCAGGTTTCTATGCGGTAGCATTTTTTTCATTTTTCATTTTTGTTGGATTTGGCTCTTATGTTGTGTTCAAGTTTGCACAAGGTTTTTAACCTACTAAAATAAAATATTCACTCATTTATACCTTAATTTTATCTACTATCTTAATTGCAAGTGAGTAATAGCATGGCAGTGCATGAAATTATTGAAATCTACTAAAACTTATGAAATATGCAAAAAAAGTTTCCACATTTGCATTTATTATGGATCTTTGTGCCTCTATCATCACCATATTAAATTATCTTAATGAATTTTTTGGTGAAGTGACAAGTGATTAAAATAGTCAATTCTCACCTATCATTGGGTGGATGCCAACTTGTCTTGAAGATATTCCTCTTGTGTTTCTTTCACCTTGGCACGACCTTCACCCTCCTTATGGAAACTTGGGTGTAGTACCTCACATGTGCATAATTCAACCTCCTCAATTCCATATTTTATTCCTATTATGCTTCCTTTCAAGCATGCTTCCACTCCTTAGTCAATTTCTTGTGCTTTTCATCTCTTGCCTTGGCCTACCCTACCCCATACAAATTCTTGCAATGGTCTTCTAGTGCTTCATTATTTTCTCTTTATCGCTTGCACATGAATATATTTTTCACCTCCATTTTATCTCTTAAACACCAACATCATGTGCACCTCCCTTTGTCACTTGGTACTCACATTTTTCAAAGTCTAAGAAACTCCACTCTCCTAGAAACTTAGATGTCTAGCCTCAAGTGCTTAGAAATAAATTGTGTTTGACACACCTGACTGGAGTTATGTATGTAGGTACCATAATAGTTATTATATAGGCCTAAAATCACCTCGATTATTCACTCATCACAAAAAAAAAAACATAAGAAAATCTTTGGCTTGTGCCAAACTTTATTTTGGTTAGCATAATATAATTGACTTGTGTCTGGTAAGTTAGTGTTCTGATGGCACAAACACCATTCTATATCCTATAAGGTTTTAGTAGATTTCCATTGAAATACCAAGGGAACATTTCACCTATCAACATGTGTAGCTTGCATGCATCAATCTCAAATATGTTTTGGATGGCATAAGGGCCCATCCACCTATTCTATAGCTTACCTAGTTACTTAAGGTACTTGGAGTCATAGAGTAAAACTAATTCTCCTTCAATTAGTACCTTATGCTTGATATGTTTATCATGCCATATATTCTACCATTCATTATCTATGTATTGGCTCTATCTTTCTTGGGTGCACATCTCATCTAAGCATTCCAAATATTTTATCCATGTACTCAAAGATTCTTGATCATCCAAATGACCAATATGTATAATGTGTGATGAGGGTATTATGAAATCCATTGGTAAAATAGCCTCTGCACCAAACACCAGTTGGAATGGTGTAGCCTTATTTAGACATTTGTAGGTAGTATGGTAAGCCTATAGTACTATTGATACCTAATCATCCCATTCTTTAAGACCAACATTCCATATATTTATTAAGCATGTTCTTAATATCTTATTGAATGCTTCAAATATGCAATTCAATTGGGGATGATAAGGCATTATCTTATGGTGCACCATCATGTATTTAGTCAGCAAGATTTGCACCATTTCATTGACGAGATGCGTGTCTCTATCATTACTCAGACTAAGTAGGTACCCATAGTGAATGATTATGTTTTCCTATATAAATATTATGTTAGTGGTAGCTATGTAGTCTTTGGTTGGCACTACCTTAACCCACTTGGTAAAATAATCTATGGTCATTAGAATGTAGCATGTGCCTATGCACCTCATAATGGGAGTAATTGGCCTAATAAAGTTAGTGGCCCATTTTTAAAATGGTGCCTGGGAAAGAATAAGAATGAGTGGCATCTCATCTAGATGGTTAGGTTTTCATGTGTACTATTAGATGTCACATGCCTTAGTGTATTATTTTGCATCTTGGAATAGACTTGGCCACCACAAGCCTAATTATAGCACCTTGTGCATAGTGTCATCTCTAGCATAATGGCCTCCTATTATCCCCTCATGCACCTATTATAATATAGAGTTTATTTCATGTTTCAAGACACATCATTGTATGGCTTCATCATGGTTTAATTTTTACATTTCCCCACTAATGATTTGAAAGGGGCCAACACAAACTATGCGCTACTTCTTCTCTTTAGTTATTATGGTCTGGGGTACATACCCAAATGTTATAAATGCAATAATCTCTACTAGTCCTTAGGGATATAATGGACCCAATAGAGTTACATGTCAAACATATCATCCTTAATAGGCACTGACACATCTCTAGATTCAATATAGGACAAATGGTCTGGGGCCATGTTTTATTTTCTAAGCTTTACTATAATTGAGAACATGAATTTTTAAAATAGAAATATCCACCTACAAATGTGCCTATGGAGAATGGCCTTACTCACAAGGTACTTAAGTGCCTCATGACCAGTGAAGAAGATGAATAGGGTCCCCAACAAGTATTGCCTAAACTTTTGTAATGCATAGACCATGGAAATCACCTCACACTTGGTTGTCATATAGCTTTTCTCTACTTAGGTCATTTTTTGACATGCAAAGGAGATGGGATGATCCATGTTACCTTCATTAGGTTACACTAGAATGATACCAATTATAGATCTAGATGTATCAACATGGATGTGGAATAGAGTCGTTTAGTCGAGAAACTATACTATTGACATGCTAGCTAATTTGAGATTCAAAGTTTCAAAGGCATCTTATTTTATTACACCATAAAAGAATGGGCCATCATTGTGTAAGAGATATTATAGTGGTGATATAATATTTTATATATCCTTATGAATTTTTTATAGTAGTCATAATGACCAAGAAAGGCATGAACATCTTTCTACATTGAAGGGGTCAGGAACTATAGGATAATTTCAATCTTCACAAGATTGATGAGTAGACCATCTTTGTAGATGATGTGCCCAAGCAAGGTGCCAAATGATGTCATGAAGATGAACTTATTGAGGTTAAAGGATATTTGTAACTATTTTCACCTGTCAAACATGAGGTTCAAGTTGTCATAATGGTCCTTCACTAGCCCATATATAGTCCAATCATCTAAATACACTTGGAAGAACTTGTGAATGAAGTCCTTAAATATAGTGATCACCAATTTGGAGAACATGGCTAGTGAATTCTTGAATCTAAGGGTATCAAATTATATATGAATGAACCCCATCTATCATAAATGCTATTTTAGTCACATCCTCCTCAATCTAGACTTGATGGTATCTTAAGAACCCATTAGTAAAAATGTATATTTTGTAGTCTATGATGTTATCTAAGACTTTATCAATGAATGGAGTTGAGAAGGGGTTAGTGACACTATCAACATTCAATAATCTATAATTGACACAAATAAGGATGCACACATCCTTCTTGATGATAATAACCATGGGGCTCACCCATTTATATTCTTACATAGGGTAGATTATGCCTATAGCTAACATACCATCAATCTCCATTTTTACCTTGGCGTAAATATTTTGGTTAATTATATAAGGGCACTTATTGATAGGTCTTGCACCATCAACTATGTTTATAATCATCTACCCAAGGGATGTCTGGGTGCCCTTCACATCTTAGTAATTTTAAAGGAACAAGTCTTGGAACATTTTTAAGAGATCCACAATTTGTGCCAACTCTATATTAGACCAATATGTGCCCATAGTAGAAATATTTGGTTCCCCTTCTGAGCTAATGTAAACTTTGGTAGGTTTGAGCAGCATATGGTAGGGATCATTCTTTTCCTGATGTGAATCCTTAACTTTTCTATTGGCCTCAATTTTGTTTATACAAATATGAGTAGGGTTTTCTTCATCAAGGGTGTTATCCTCAAGTTGGTGCAATAGATTCTTCTTACATATTAATTTCATCTAATTTTTTGATTTCTAAGTATCATCTTCTTCTTCACTTGAGTCACTATTGATCACTTACTCTTCAAACAATGTCGAGAGTGCCAACCCCTTTTCCTTGAACATGTCTTTTAGGAATTCCTCTAGGATTACAGTGTCCTCAAACATTGACTTACAAACTATTTATAGTGTCTTGATTAATTCCAAGTTATGTGAAAAAAGGATAAGGTGTGCCTTAACCTCTCCTTTAGGTCATCCCAATTGGCTATCTTATAACATGTCTCATTAACAACATACCATGATTGTACCCACATCTTCAAGGTTTTATAGGATATATGCACCCATAAGCTCCTTGGTGGATTTATTCCATAATCAGTCCATGATGTCAACATGGAATTTAGTGCCCATGATGTCTACAACTACACTCTTTAGGATTCTGATGGGTTATTTCCTAGTCTTGTTGCCCATGAAAAGCATATGAGGAGAAGGCCTTAAGGATAGCCTACCCATATCCTCCCATTCATTCTTGGTCAAGATATTGACCTTGGTGCATGTGTCCATGAGGACCTCACTTATAAACCATCCATCAATGGTGGAATTCACAAGGAGTTCTTGACCATACTCCATATTGTATGTATGATTGACTTCTCATGCCCTTTCCATGCACTACACTATTACTTCAATTGGATTTGCCCTGGAAGCTCCAAAATCAAGTTCTTCAATAAGATCATCATCCCTTCCATCTATAAGAGGTGTAATATCTCTGTTAATTCATGTATCTCTAACTCTTATATATCTTACTTATTTTTAGAGGTAGAAACCTATGATTCTAGGTCTTATGCCAATTGTATCTCTCCTTGTAGGTTTTGAATTATGCTCATGGCCCATTTTAAAACATCTTTCTGACACATAAGGTCTAGGTAAGGTAAAACTTTGGGTTTAGGCCATGGTATGCACTTTGTGTGGCTCATTTCCCTATATTCTAGTTGCAATTCTAGTATGGACACAATTAGCATTTGATTTTTGAATCCATTATGAGTAATCACCTACACCCTAACTGTCTCTACATGAATTGGTTATGCCTTCAAAGTCCACTTCTCTAATTTTAGCTTATGTTTGATCATCTTTGTTCCCTTGTCTGCATGAGTTCTACCATGGGTTAAATTTTAGTATAATTCAGAGCATTCTTCAATCTTATGGGCCCTTTGATAATACCCACACATTATATGTGTAGGGCAGTCATGCTGATAGTGCTTTGTGGAACCACACTTGTAACATGATCGGGGTGGGAACCTTCCACCACCAAATCCTCCACCTCACCCTCTAACACCTCATTACATTCCATATCTTACATTTTATTAGCCATATACCTCATTTCATGGGTTTTCCTTCCCTCTTACTATTGTAGTGGTTTACCTCTCACCCCTTTCCATGTTCATTCGCATCTTATTAATGACCCAATAATCAGTTATTATATGGGTGTATGCATCATACAACTAATAATAAATGGTTGTGTTAACCTATATATCATGTTGTAATAATGGATAGTTGTAAACATCATACACCTTTCTATAGACTTCACATCTTAGAAGTAATGTACACACATTATTTCAAGGGTAGTTATTCTTATTATGGCCTTCCACTTCACAATCGATACACCATAATACACTTTGAGCATCTTGAGATGAATTCATTGTAAGATTTTGTAGTTGAGAGGCCATGGATATAATTTATGCCTCCATGAATGGGTTAATCCTGGTATTGGTGCTTCTGACTACCTAGGCTCTAAACACAACTTTAAGTGTTTCATGAGGATCTATGAATGTCTTCATGTAAATTACTCTACCAAATAAAATGAGAAACACTCCAATGAACCATTTCAGATGTTATGAGGTGTGTGTATCATAAGGGAGATTGAAAAGGAGAGTTTTGAACCTATAATCATATAGGTTCAAACTCTCTAAAAGTCCTTTGGTAATCTATTTGAGTGAGATTATGCTTTTATATTCAAACTCTAGTATGTTAAATTCCTTCAAGAATGCCTCCTTCAAGGTGTCATAATCTACCATATCATGGTTAGGGTCAAACTTCCTATACCAAGTATGAGTAGGATCTAGTAAAGTGGTAGAGAATAAGGTTACATTGCACTTCAATTAGGTTATGCCTTGAGCATGCCATTTTAGCTCACACTTTATCACATTCTCTACAAAATTCTCCACACCATGGTACTCTAACAAGTGCATAGTTATTTTGTAATAAATTTATTATGGGGGCACAACTAGTATCTAAAGTGCTTGTCTACCTATGTTCTATCTTGGTAGTGGTCCTATAATGCCTCTAGCCACTAGGTTAGGTACTATCCCCATTATTACTATTGGCATCAATGATGTTGATGGCACTATACCATTGACTTGTGGTGTTGGACCACTTCTTCTAGGCTATTGCCTAGTCTACATAGCTGACATTGATTAAGTCAATATACTTACACTCACATTATATTTTTAGTGAGATAACACCCAATGGTATAAAATTAGTCTCACTTAAATCTTATAAGGGAATAACTTATTGAATCACAGAAGTATACTCTAATTTTGCAAAACATCCAAAGTCAATATTGACAACAAGGTCAGTTATCACTCTTATTCTTTATTAAAGTGGGCCATCTAGTGCATGAGATTGTGTTATAGTTTTAAAGGGGGAAGGCACTTATTTCACATCTTCAATTAATAAATTATTTAAGGACCCATTGTATTCTACACTTGCCAACTATTAAGCTCAATCCATTGATTTATTGTTTCTCTCTTCACGCTTCTATATTTCAAGAGATCCTTCCCCATGCCCTTCCCACTCACTATAGGTTCTCTCATCACTTATTTATTCCATATATTTCATCAATATATGCCATATTTTTTTATAATTCTATCTCCTAAACTCTCGAGTGTCAATCTACTCATCCCCTTCCATTGTGCTTCACCTACACATCCCCTTCTCCCCTTATGCTACTCATATGAAATGACTTTAGCCTTCCATTCCAAAATTTTAAAATCCATAATCCACCATTACTTTTTTGAGTTTTGCATCTAACTCTTTCATAAAAATGACTCTGGGTTTGTAAAAAAAATGATACTCTACTTTTTTAGGGCACGAGTATATGGAAACTATGCACTCAAGCATGTAACTATTCAACACTCCTTGCCATCATTTGTCTATTGATCTAGTCCAAGTGGCATCTAAGGTTTCAAGACTCTCTAAGTGCTCCTTCATCCACTCATGTTGTTTAACATAGCTTTGTATTCTATGGTTTGCATACACATCCAACCATCGATAGACATGCTTAGGTAACTCATAGAAAAAGACTTTGTATAGAGCCTCATACAAGTTGTCCTAAACCCATTTTCTTGGATTTTGTCCTCTATAGGTTGGATGATTTAGTGAAAAGGCATCTTCCACCTATTGGAACCAATGCTCTATGTTTTCTAGGGAGATTCAAAATATCATTATATCATACTATTGAAATAATAAAGGTTAACATGAGTCCCAGCAATGAAACCAAAATGTTATAGAAAAAGGGGTATCAATTCATCTAATCAAGCACTCATTCATTTATCTAAGTCAATTTTTGACTCATTAAAATTATGTGTAAGGATATAATATTATTTTAATGCTCAAAATTTATCACTCAACTATGTTGGCATCAATTTAAATAAGGTGTAAGCCTTATACACTCACCTAAAGGGTATCAAAGAAAGAACCGGGGCATGAATTAGGATAGTTATTTCATGGTGCAACATTTCACTCATAATAATTGGTCATTCCATCATAATAATTTGGTAGATTCATTAGCATAAGTCTTTTCTAGATAAGTCTGATGGTTTATAGGCATAAGCCTATTTTGGGTGGCTATTTTTGGCCATAGGGGTGCAATCCTATATAAGGGAGGTTTTATAGTATCAAGGATGCAAACCTTTATTTCAATAAGATTAGCATCATTTGGGTGATTTTAAGGTTCAAGAGACTATTCTTACTCTAATTATTCATACTTAGGCTAACATTTCTTAACAAGGCAACACTTGGTGCATGACCCCTTCCATGCTTAGGCTATTCCTAAATAGTATGTTGATGTAATCATAAATTATAGAGACACCATTCAAAACTTAGATCAGAAGCTTCAATACACATTACTTAACATAACTAAGCTAAAATTGTGACATTTTGACTATTACATTCATTGTGTATATAACTAATCACA
The DNA here is from genome assembly GCA_037957365.1 of Torreya grandis. Lineage (NCBI taxonomy): Eukaryota > Viridiplantae > Streptophyta > Pinopsida > Cupressales > Taxaceae > Torreya > Torreya grandis. The sequence continues at coordinate 754,521 of JARHVA010001019.1, forward strand.
ATCATAGAATTATAAACCATGAAAACTCTATGATGTGTAACAACCTTCTTCATTAATAAAAGTTCCAATGCAGAATAGAGTCCATAACACTTAGAAGAAATAGAGTATATTCTTAAATTCAAAATACTTAATGGCCTAAAGGCTCACAGGCAATATTGGGCACTATAATTTGGAGTCTTACAGGAATCCATGCTATTCCTAATACTAATGATAGTCTTAATATTCAATTTTCATTACTCTAGATCTTTGATACATTGATGTTGCATCATCACTTCACTAATTTGATCTTGATTTTATATCACATAGGGACATCTCTTTGTTAGGGTGAAGAGTGCACACTAGGTGTCGAACTAGAGCCCTTGTTGATAATTCTACTAGCTCCATCACCTTATGCCCTTCATGTCTTGATCACCATGTATTACTAATCATAGAGGATACCCTAAATATCTAGGCACCAGATAACCACCTACTAGTTGGTGTAAGATGTGTTTTGATTACTCTAGTTAGTGTCAAGATACCAAAAATATCAATCATCACCCAAGTGATTGCCATGCACCAAGGCATCTACTATGTTGGTGTACATCCAAACCTAATAAAATAGGGTCCCAACACTCATAAAATGGTGAGTATATTTTATATTATTTCTCATAAAACTATGAGAGAATAAGATCTTTGGCTAATGCTTTTGTAATTTTCCAAGTATCTCAACTCGATTAAGAATTATGAGATACCAAATGATTCAACTCATAAAATGGTGAGAGCATGGGATAAACATAAACAAAGGTTTAAGGTAATGTTTATGTTAGTTTTGTCTATCAATTCATAATGTTTTTGGTGTTTTTGCGATAAGTAATTGAAATAAAATATTAACAAAAGTCATAGGGAACTACCTAATTGAGGAGTTGCACATCCATGTGTAAGTAAAATAGCTAAACCAACTACAACAATAATTTTTCAATCCTATCAAGGTGATAATGACTAGAAAATAGTATTAAAATAATAATAGATTAGTATGCAATATCAAATAAATCTGAAGGACCTATCAGCTAGAAAAAACCATGTACTGACATATATTTGTACACTTGTCTATAAAAAGAAGTTTTGAGATATTATTCAAGCTAAACTACTTTATAGAATGAGCATTGAATTTGTTTAGAATGCCTTTGAGTCATAATTGAGATCATAATTGGTTATAGAATACAATTTTCTAGGTTACAATGGTGCAAAATGGAGGGAAAGTGACTCTAATAGATTATAAATGATCCAAAGTGCCAATGGTCTAGGGGTACAATGGTCTAGGATGGTAAAAGAATATTTTTCAAAGTAGAATGGTCTAAGATAGAACGAGATAGAATAAAAATGGTCTAGAATTGGAGGATCTAGAGTATAATAGTGGGATAAATAACTTTGTTACAAGTTTCCCCCAAGTAAGGGATCTTGTAAACAATGGTTTAAAAGGCTGTTAAGCATAGAACCACTTGAGATGTACCATATTCATGGGTTCTAGGAGATCTTCACCATTTAGAGTATCTAATCGATATGCCCCTGATCTAATAGTGTTTTGACTATATACAGGTCTAATAAATTGGGTTAAAACTTACCCTTCTTTTTGTGTTCAATATTAGTGTTATTTTAGTTTTCCTTCAAGACCAAATCACTAATTTCAAACTCTCAAAGGAGAATGATCTTGTTATATATTCTATGTAATCTATTTTGATATGCTTTCAAATTTTCTAGGGTAACCAAATGCTTACCATCAAGGAGCTTGAGCTCTTATAACCTAGAATCACTATAATCTTCATCATCCTCAATGTTCTCCATGGATACCCATAGTGAAGGGATATCGATCTCAAACAAGATAATAGCATTCATGCCATAAATAAGGGAGTATGGAGTGGCTCTTGTGGGGGTTTTATGACTAATATGATAGCCTCATAGGGTAGGAAAAATTTGTAAGTGCCAATTTTGGCTAGCATCATTGATAATCTTCTTTAAGATTACAATAATGATTTTGTTAGATGCCTCCACTTAATTGTTTCCTTGCATATTATATGGTGTGGATTTATTAAGATTGATTTTAAACTTGGTGCAAAGAGATTTAACATTTTGGTTTACAAATTATCCATCATTATCATATATAATACAGGCTAGGATACCATATCAATAGATGATATTGTAATAGATAACTTTGAAAATCTACTTCTTAATAATGTAAGTGAGAAGAATGGCCTCAATCCACTTAGTAAAATACTTGGTAGTAGTGAGAATGTGCTTGTGGCCATCAAAAGAGGTTGGGTTGATTTTTCCAATGAGATCGATTCCCCATGTAGAGAATGGCCATGGTATAGTGATCGGATGGAGTGGCAAGGAAGGTGTGTGTGTCAAATTACCATTTTTATGGCAAGAAATACATTTTTTAATGTGATTACAAGCATCTATTTCCATCTTGGGCCAATAGTATACTCTTTTGAGGATTTTCTTAGAAAAGACTACACCATTGGTGTGGGCCCCACACATTCCTTCATGAAACTCTTTAATCACTAACATGGATTCTCTTAAATATAAAGAACAAAGAAACATTACATCATAGCCTTTATGATAAAGTGTGTTTTCAAGGAGGGTATAATAGGTTATGTGATGAAGGAAGACTTTCTATCACTTATGTGAAAAGTCAACAAAAAAGACTTGGTCCTGGAAATAGTTATAAATGTCCTAGACAAGGTAGTTAATATGGGGGATCGGGACCATCAATGTTGTATATCTTCTCTAAATCTAGGAATACATGAGAAAGTTATAAAATATTTTTAATAAGAAAGTAATACTTTTTAACACTGTTAGTAACTTGTATCATGGACCCAATTATTTCCTTTGCATTGGCTAATCTATTATTATCCCATGGTACCTATTTTAATTATAGGGATTTTAAGTGAGACTTGACATTATACACAATGTGTTTGTAGGGTACAAGCTTATCATCTCAAGTTTGATATTGATTTTTGGTTTGATTAATAATCAATTGAGAGTCCCCATAAACCATTAACTATTGGATGTTCCAATGGACTATAAGATGAAGTTTTGTAATAAGAGATTCATACTCAGCCATATTGTTGGTACAATGAAAGTTAATATGAAAAGCCTTGGAGATTAGATCTCCTTACAGTGTAATCAACAAGATATCAGCCCTAGATCTATGGGATGTAAAAGAAACATCAAAATATAATTTACACTATTTAGGTTCATGTAGAACTTCTTCTATTGTCATAATAGAGTCATAAAGAAAATCAAATGTGAGTGGTTGAGTATCTATAATAGGAGCTTTTGCAAGTTGATCTACAATGACTTGCCCCTTCATATCCTTTTGGTTATGGTACTCAAAATTAAATTCACTCAAAAGCATGACCAATTTGTCCATGCAACTTGTAAGAGTTTCCTTAGATAATAAATATTTTAGAGGGCCCACTTTAGCAATAATAATAGTTTTATGATTCAATAGATAGTGTTACAATTTTCAAGAAGTGAACACCATTGAGAAACAAGCTTTCTCCATAGGCACATAATTATTTTCATATGCCACAAGTGTGTAGATCAAATATTATACCACATGTTCCTTTCCATATTCATCATGTTGGGCCAAGAGTGCCCCCAGTGCATGTTCTATGGATGGAATACAAAGAATTAAAGGGTGTCCAGGTGTTGGCAGTCTCAAAATTGGTGGGTTGGCCAAGTATATTATTAGCTTCACAAATTATAATAGACATTTAACATCCCATTGAAAAGTGCCACCTTTATTCAAAAGTTTTGTAAATGGGTGGAACTTATCTACTAGTTATGAAATGATCCTACAAATATATTGAGTCTTTCCCTACAATCTATGTATCTATTTAAGATTAAAATCTGGAGGCATTTCTACAATGGCCTTGACCTTATAAGGATCCACTTAAATCCATCTTTATGAAAAAATTAACCCTAGAAACATTCCCAAAGTGATGCCAAAAACACACTTCTTAGGATTCAGATGAACTTTGTACTCATGAAGTCTCTCAAAGATTCTCCATAGAACATCAGGATGTCTAGCACATGTTTTGGATTTTGATAGGATGTCATCAACATAGTCCTCAACAATATCATGCATCATGTCATTGAAAATAATATTCATATCATGTTAATAGGTGGCCCTAACATTATTTAAGCCAAAACACATGACTTGATAACAAAATGTTCCCCATAGTATGATGAATGTAGTTTTTTGATGGTCTTTTTGTGTTATCTTGATCTGATTGTATCCTAAAAATCCATCCATACATCTCATACCCAATAGTAGAGTCAAAAATCATGTCGATATTAGGTAGAGGAAAATCATCTTTCTGACATGCCTTATTGATATATCTAAAATTAGTATGAATGTGTATACTTAGTGGCTTTTTGCTTACTAGGACTATGTTTTATATCCATTCAGAATAGTCCAGTGGTCTGATGAAGATAGCTTCCAATATTTTCCCTAGTTATGCTTTTACCAAAAGAATAATGTGTGGATGCATATTTCTCAATTTCTATTTGATTAGCCTAGCATTTGGATGGATAAAAATTTGATGCATAACCAAGTCAGGGTCTAATCCTAGCATGTTGAAATAAGGCCATGTAAATATATCAATAAAATCCCTTAGAATGGTGATAATGTAGTCATGTTATTCATTGGTGAGGGAGGTTCTAAGATTAATTTTTGGATCTTCATAATTTACCAAGATCACTTTAATGGTGTTTTCTACAAGGAGTGTAGAAGCATCTTCTGGAATAGTGAGAAGTGTTTGATCCTGATCCTCTTCTTTTATTTGAGCCTCTAGTTGTTCTTCCCAAAGCTCAAGATAATGAGATGAATATGAGTCTACTAATTTAGGTAGTAGCCAACTAGAAAATATCTAGAAATTCAAAGTAAGATGCTTAAGATTTTATGTTTTTTGGATCTGATACTGGCACTGGCTATAAAAATAGGACTTGGAGGACATCTTGCTTCCTTTGGAGATGAGCAAACCTCCCTACCGAAGAGTACCTAAAATAAGTTTTCACTTAAGGTTTTTTCTTTCTCTTTACTATTTCCCTAATTAATGAGTGCCTTAAAGAGGTTTTCACCCAAATATCTTGATGTTTTATCTTTTTTTGACCAAAAAAGTTTGCCTACTCTTCAAATTAGGTGGAAGACTCTAAAGAGAAGTCAAAGATTTGCTTATGATTGCCATTTGGCAATCCATCTCTAAGACCCATGTACTTGAAAATTGAGGGATATGATAAATTCCTACAAGTCCCAATCAATGAGGTCAAGATGGCAAAGGCAAAGGGAATGGGATATGATAATCATAATGAGTTAGATTCAAATAGGTTAGTGTTTGCAAGATCATTATAAATGTTATAATGGGACACTACATTACTTCCATGAGTCTTGTTTATAGTTGATTTAGAAGAATCACTATCAAAAAATAGGTCACCCCCTAGTGGTGTAAATCTAAGACCTTGACTCATATTAGGCTTACCATTTGATAATGGTTCTTAGATTCCTTATTCTCATGGCTTGAGGCCTTTACCTCTATAATCAAATTTATCTATAATCTGATTAGGGATATGGTGCTTAGAAATTTGAAAATAATCAATAAGTCCATCAGAATATAACTAGTCTCTTTCAATAAAAGCTACCCAATATTGATTTAGTGAAGTTGTTAGTATAAATACCATTGGTGGTCTCTGTGTGTCATTATTTTTATAAATCATGTTACATCTTTAATTATTTTGGGAATATTTGGGTTTGCTAAAATATTTAGGAGATTTTGACAACTTATTAATGTGAAAGGCATATTTCATATGGTACATGGAAAAGCCTACATCCTCAATAGTGACATGTTGTGTAAGTGTTACAAGAAATGGATTAGTTGAAGTGGAAACAAGGTCACTTGGGTTGATATAATTAGATGTAGGTGGTTGTAAAACTATTTATTTTTTATTTTTCGCTATGAACTCATAACTAGGGAAATAATATAATTGAAAATTTTAGCCTCTATATATTTTTAATATTGGTGGGGTTATAGATCATCAATAATGGTAACTTCAATTCCATCATGGGGGAACTTGAGCCACTAGTTTAAGGTGGACTAGATAGACTGTACTTTATGGATCTAAGGATGACAAAGAAGTATAATATATGGTAATTCAATGTCCACAATATGGCACTAAGTATGATGGAATACAACCCCAATAATGATTGTTAAATAGATATTTCAAAAATATTCTTTTTTGATGTTGTCATATGCCTTGATTGTGATTATGTCAGGTTTGATGTCTATGGTAGTATAACCCAATCATTATATTAACTTGAGAGATACTATATTCATTCCTAAACCATTATCTATAATAACCTGTTTGATTTTATGATTTTTTATAATGACCTTAATGTATAAGTGGTTGTTATGGCTCAGACCAAGAGTAGACATATGTCTATGATTAAATATAACTTATCAGAAAGGAGACAAATGCCCTAAAAGTGTCTAAAATTGTTTAGGGTCAATGTCATGGGGAATTGTGGACTATTGAAGAAAGTCAATTGAAATAGTTTGATGGACTTTTGATGTATGTAAAAGGTCTAGGATAGAAATGTTCATAGGGGTTTTATTTAGTTGGTCTAAAATACTATATGGCTTTTGAATATATGCATGAGAGGGTTTAGCCTTGGCTAGAATAGGGTTATTTTTTTAATCAAAAGGTACATTGTTCAAGTTTGGTCTAGTGTTGGAAGAGGGAAAAGGGCCTTGGAGGGTGACTCATGAGTGTCTAGTTGAGATTACACAATCTAGAGATGGTAAGGAGCCAATATAATTAGAATAAAAAGGCAAAAGGACTTGGATGGTGACTTGTGAGAACTAATTATGTTTACATAATTTTGAGTTAGAAAGGAGTCATTATAGTTAGAATAAGGGGATTTAGAGATAGTAACCCACACAAACTGAGATGCAATGGAATTACTTGAACCTAACATGGCATTACTTGAAGAGGAGGGTATTGATATTATAATGGGTGGTCTAGTACTGTGAGAAGTATTAGATAGTTCATGAGCTTTAATAGTGATAGTGGTAACATGATTTTCATAAACACATCCCATAGTTCTATTATAATCACATGGCATGTTTTTACAACCTAGGTTATTAGTATGGGTATTATGATCTTGATTTAGATCATGCTAATTATGATATTAGCCATGTGTTTGTTGATATTGGTTCTACCCTTGATTTTGATTGTTTCTTATTGGTTTTTAATTTTGTTTAGGAAATGGGTCCTTGTAAATGCTAATGTCCTTATTAGTGTTGCATGTTGTGTGTTTTACTTCAATTTCATCACTTTTAGTCAATTCCTCAATAAGATACCTCAATTGAACACATTGATAAATCACATGGTTGATAACATGATGTAAATTACAAAACTCATCTTCCTAATACTAATCAAGTTTGGGTTGATCTTAAAGGAAAAACCTTGGTAAAGGCCACACAATCCGATTGGCTACTACTAGTTTTTGGAATATGGCCTCAATAGGCTATTATAGTTTGTTAAATACCTTATATTTATTTAACTCCCTTATTAGGGGAGCCCTTTACAATGTGGTTGATGGGGTTGGCTGGGATAGTTGCATATTTGGAGCTAGTAGAGCCTGTACCATTTATACATGTCTAGATTCTATCACTTCATTTCCCACCATGTTCTTGTTTTTGTTAAACCCCTTAGGTTTTTCTTTATTAATAGCTTGAATAGGTGATTGGGTCTGATTAGATGTTTGATCTTGTGAATAAATATGTACTTGGATTTTAGTAATGAGCACCTTCTAAATCTACACACCCTTATTTATAATCTACTCAAATGTGTTTACACAAGTTAGTTATAAATTATGAGACACCTCAAGGTGTAGGTTTTATGTGAAAATATCAACCAATGATTTATCTATAAAGTTGTATTGAAAATGTCCAACTAATGATCTCCATCGATGTAGATAGGCTATGAATATTTCTCCATCCCTTTGTGTTGATTTACATAAATCCACCACTGTTAATTCATGCTCAATATTATAAAATAAATGGTTGAAAAATTTATTAGATAAATAATTCCAATCTACCACAAATCCCTTTAATTTGAGGAGCCAATCTAAAGCTTATCCAACCAAACTATATGGAAACAAGCAAAGAAAATAAACACTATTATAAGCTACCTCTTGGTATAATATGAAAAAGTCTTGGATATGTTCTTGAGGTTCACCCTTCACATTGTAGAATACTTAATTCAAATGGATATGGACATATCTCATAAAACTTATATTTCTTAACTCAATTTTTCATCTCCAATATTAACATAATGTCCATCAATTTCCACTCTTATATGTTTAGTGTATTAGTAAGTGGAATATAATTTTGTTTGGGTGGTATGTGTCCCTATTATATTATTTTTTTAGGGATATAAACCCTACAATTCTAAACTTTGTTATGGTTTAATTCTTGATTTAAGTAGGTCAGTTATTGATTCTTAGGTGGTTGATAAATGTTTCATGAGATATACCACTATGAACGATAAGTATACTATTGATTTTGAGGAGTCTACAGTCAACTCACCAGAGGATGTAATAGTTGGGATGAACTTGACAAAATGTTTCAAACAACACCCCAATATGTGTTGAATTTTTCATACCTTGGTTCTGTGAAGGAACAAGAGCCTTTTGGTGATTGAATAATGTATGCTTTGTGTTTGGTGAAACATGTTGCAAAGCATCTCTAGGTTTTTTTTGTTCAGCTGAAATCTTAGGGTTTATTTTAGATATAGGCTTAACTAGGGTATATTTTGCATAATATATCACATTATCTTGTTCTTTAAAATCATTATTATAAATCAAATTTGTAGTCAGAGAGTCTTTTAAGTATATGATAAATTGTTATGTGTATCATTGAATGATTTTCTTGATCTTGGTAGTAAGATATTGATATTTGGGAGTAGACTCTATAAGTGTTTCTTTTCTCTCTATAGAATAATAAATATTGGATTTTGTAATACAAGTGAGATATTTCCCTCATTTTTACTCATTTACCCTAACAAGTATGTGCAATTGTTCTATCAATAAATATGGTGGCAACCTAGCCCCTGATTTTATCAACCTTAAGAGAGATTCATCTTTGTCTTATAAGGGTTGATGTTCATAATAATCTCCTTCATACCCTATGATTGTTAGGATATCTTAAAACATAATAGAGTTCTCTTATCAGTCATAAAAATGATCTTCCTCATAGCTAGGGCCATAAGATATACCACTATGAGTATACCTTTGTGTCATGCTTGGAAGATTGTTTTCCTCATTTGTTAAAATGTGAAAAGTGTTTTACAAATTTTTTAAAAGGATGTTCATATTTATTCAAATGAAACACAAGGTAAAATGAGATTATAAAAATAGGTGGCATAGTACCACTCAATTAGAAGAAAGTGGTTATGAAGTTACTCAACCTTGATGGGTTGAAATTGTCAAATTAGAAGAGGGTAAGATAACATTAGAACCTAAAATGCAGATGAGCACAATAAACTTAGGTCAAAGATATGTCAATACCATAAAATATAGATACAACTATGATGAGTTATGACTAGAAAACTAAAATAAGGTTTTTATAATTAGGAAGATAAAAATGGAAACCAAGAAGCTCAAAATGTGAATTTCCACAAGAACTCCTAAGTATAAATACAAAACTAAACAGGTAGCATAATGGTGCCACATGGAAATAAGATGTAGAATGGTCCAATAACTTATAGCATGAGTGAATTAAAGATAGCCTAAGTCCACAATGAGAATAAAAATGATGATGAGTTTAGGTAATGGTCTTTAATCCAAATAGGAAATCATATCCAAGTTACTCAAACCAAGTGCAAAAGGTAAACCAATAGCACTTGGATCATAAATTAGAAAGATAAGGTTTTCAATTTATACAAAAATGATGGAATTTGAGATTTTTCAAAGTGAACTAATGGTCTAGACCAAATGGACAACATAATAACATTGTTAATAAAATACAAACATAATGTTTGGAATGAATATTTTGAATAAGGCAACAAGTGATTTCAATTTGGTCAATGTAATGCCTCTTTATTCAAATAGAATGGTGTATAACAAAGTGTTTTGGTTTCTCACTGTGTTTTATATTTCACACAAACATTTTTATATTTAAAAATACCAAGTAATTAAAATATTAAATGATAAATACATCTAAGTGTAACGTCCTAAATCCTAAAATTGACAAGGTTACATGATATTATCAAATTTTATCTATATATGTGATCTTGAGAGGATTTTAATTGTTAATACAAAAGGTAAAAGTGAATGACAAGTAGGTGTTTACACCCCCTCTTCTCTCAATATTTTTTACTATGACATGGAACTTTAGGCTACTCACCTTGCATCAACAATATGTCCATGACAAGTGGGGTTTTTATAAAACTAAATTTTCAAGCATCTAGATGGTCCCAAGTGTGGATAATGTAGAGTAATTTCCTACTCTACGTCGTATTCAATTATTTTCAATCAAGCACTGTAATTTTGGCACTTCAAGTGAAGTCGTAGAGTTTTGGAGTAGAGGACGGGTTCATTTTGCCTAAGTGTCAAAGTGCAGTGGAAGCTACCAAGTGTCATCCTCAGAGTGCGGTCCCTTTTTACCTTTTGTTTCTTTTCATTTCAATTTTGGCCTAAGTATTGGATTTAAGCAGAAGCAACCATGTGTCAGCCTCTGGGAGATGAAGATGGACAACTGGTGACTTCTGAGGACCTCTTTGTAACTTTTTAGAAAACCATAGATCATGCCACATACCTAGTAGTAGTTAAATGGAATGCACCACGTGTCAGCATCTGCATATCATAAGAGGCACCCATGTTTTCTATTTTGACAAAGATGTCTGACAAGCTGAGTGACAGAGAGAGCAGAAAACACCAGGTGGTAGTTGTGGAGGTCCTGAATTACTTTTTGAAGAAGCAATGGAATCCACCACATATCGAATACTAAGAGCCTTTGTTTCAATACGTGGGTCCATACTTTCCATTCAATGCATAAAGGCATCATTCATTTTGATAAGTATCAAAGTGCAGCGGAGGCTACCAAGTGTCACCTTCCAAGTCCCTCTCTACTCCATCCCCAAAAAGCAGAAGGCACCACATACCCCCAGTAGGAAAAGCAGAAGATGCCACATATCTTCCCAAGAGTAGTGGACGTCACTACGTATCAACTTCTGAGAGATCACCTTCGAACCTAATCACTAAATGAAGATTGTGGTGGGTCCTAGATGATATTTTAAAGAAAGCAAAAGTAGCCAAGTGTCATCCTTTGGTGCTTTCTCGATCAAAAGGAGAGTTTTTCATAAATTGGCTAAGTATCCTCTTCTGTCCTAAAAAAATAGAATGCCCTTCTACCTATTACAGCAAAATTGGAGGGAAATTTGGTGAGAGTTAATTTGAGTAGATGAAATAGTGCACTGGGTAGATTTTTGGGGCTTGCGAGCATTGAAGGTGCCATCTATTTGTCCCCTAATAACAGAGGCAGAGTAGATAGTTGAGTGGCCAAAGAGGTAAGGATAGAGAATATTGTGTGGGAAAGAAAGTGATCAAAGGAGACACCCAAGGCTATATAAGCAGGATTGTAAAATCTAAAAAAGAGAGGAGAATTCTCATAGTTTTAGACTTTTTGAGGTTTGTGACCAGTAATATCATTTGCTCTTGTCTCAATTTTCTTGAGTTGTAAGGTTGATATAATCATGCATGTTTCAATGCCCTTTATGTGGCTAAATGAATTAAGGAAATTTGAGCTCCATGCCTTGGTTGGTGTTGTCTGTGTCATTTGCAAAGTAGTCTATACTGTAGATTTTCTAGTGTTGTGATTGGAAATGCTATTTGCTTTTGTCTCATTTTCTAGAGTCTGAAGTTCTACATAACTATGCGTAACTTCTACACCTCTTTTATTATTGGAGGATTCTACTAAGAAGATAGAACACTATGCCTTTGTTGACAATTCCTGTATCTCAGCAAAAGACTCCCCTGTTGTGAGCCTTCTATTTCTGTAATTTTAATCTTTTACATTGATCATGCACTTATCTGCTCTTAAATGTAATAGAATCCTATAATAGTCACAGTGTGCTCAGGTTAAGATTAGGATTATGCTCAGGTGCATCACCATAGATAGGTTTTAATTCCTACATTTTGCATTTCTATTAATCTCCTATCCCTTTTCCCCAACACCTATAAATAGATAGAGACCAACTTCTTTAAAACCTGGAGGTTATTTCAAGCTGCATCATCCCACAGCTTGAAACTTCCCATTGTTGATTGGCTAGGATCTAGCACAATTTTACGCCATCAACAGTTTTTTGCATGCCCAGTGGGACCAATCTTTCAAAGAGTTAAATAATTTTGGTGTATTCTTTAGCCAATCTACCTTTGGAGGTTTTTATTGACACCAACAATGACTCTGAGTCATCAGCTAATCATGCAGCATCATCGAGAAATCCCTTTGGTATGTATAACTCTATAACTCATAGCTATGAGTCTTATTCTCCTTATATATTTAATCAAGAACAAACTTCTCCTGGAGTTATGTTAAGTAATGAGGATGCACATGGCCACAAGCTATACTAGTTTTATGCCTAGCTTAATCTCATTTTTACCTTTAAGAAAACATTGCTAGGATTTAAAAAATATGTGTTAGAGCTTGACAGTAGAAGGGGATATGGCCAAGAGATTCCTTGTCATATCATCTATCAAGTAAGGGAAGCAATAGATCTGATTAAAAGTGAGTGGAATCCCATTGAAAGGGCAAATTGGCAAGAACTTACATATGAGATGTTAGAAGTGTGTGGATTGATTGCATTCCTAGAAGAGAGGCTAAGAATTCATGAGAACCAGCCTTACCAAGTCTACCAAACTTTATATCCACCACCACAAATCCCATATCAGACATACGCCACCCCTATTCACGAGTAGGGTTAAACTTGTCAAGATCACTTCCTCAATAATGCAGAACCTATAATAGCAGTAAGGGAAGAGGATCCCAAACTCTCACTTTCCCCTCAAGTCCCTTCTGCCCCTACTCAAGAAGCTTCTTGTTTTCCATCACAGCCTTCTTCTTCATCCCCTTTTGAAGAAGAATATATTTTGAAGGAGGTAATTGAGTATGTAGAAGAATATACTCAATTCATGGCTAGTCAAGAGGATTCCATAAGTATAGATGAGGAAGAAATCACCATAGATTCCCCTTTTGATGAGCAAGAGGATAAGCTGCAAGCTTTTTCCTTCACTTTAGATGAGGAGGAGATCATTTCTGACTTTTTCCTTACTTTACAAGAAGATACAGAGGAACATGGATACTCCCTTGACCAAGTCATTGAGACAGATGACACTATCCTACAAGAAGGCTATGGATTGGCCAAGTATGGAGAAGATAGCATCAAGACTCAGCTAAATATGCAAAAGGAATGCTAGTTTTAAAATTCACCCTTTTAAGAGGATGAAATCATCAAAGAGCATACTGATGCAATAAAGCTGGAATATGAAGAAGATGACCCAAAAGATAATGGATATCAAAAGGCACAGAGTGAAAAACCAATAGCTAATGATTTCTTGATGACACCTGACAACATGAAGAACCAATATTCGATGGGCATTCAAGGACAAGAAGAGTTCATAGGTGTCGAATACATGTTTTGCTCAGACTCATTTGAGTGCAAGAAAATTCGTGTGGCCAGCATAGAGGACAGCCCATCAAAGGTATACCTGTTGTAATCACTGGTATGGCAACACAAGTTGGCTTGCCATAAAGAAGATGTTGGAAAGTTCATTTTTGATCCTGGAGGAAAATAAGGATTTGTAATAATGTAGTTAGGTCATTTCCATTCCCACATTGCTTTGTTTTGTTTTTTGCTTTCCCACTTTTCTTTTAAAATAAGCATTTTAAACGCAAAATTAGCATCTTCAAAGATTTAAATTCTTTAATTTTTTCCACAATAAATGCTTCCCCAAATCTTTCAAAATCTCCAAGGTACCTTACACTGCATAATGTGTCTACCTCACTGTTTCTTGAAGATTGAGTAAGATTTGCTAATGGTCGCCTTAATTTAATGTTATTTGGGACTTGATAGGCCCATAAATATCCCTTAGAAAATTTTTAATTTTACAAACTCTCAAGCATTCCTGGGAAAATATCTTGCTTATTGTGATTGTGGCACCTAGTGAAACTTGTTGCAACAAGCATGTTTTTATCTTATGAAAGGTTCATACCATGTTATTATACAAGAGATTTAGAGATGGTGGGAACATCAAAAACACCTAGGAAGAGAAGGGTGTAGTTCCAATTAGACCCAAAAGAGGAAGAAGAGCCTTCACAGCACCCAGTGTAGAGCACTGTAACTTCTCCTCAGGTAGGAATTACTCCCCCTCCTCCCTCTCAATCCATTCCTCACCCTACCAGTGTGGTGCCTCCACCCAGCCAAATGACACCTCCCACCACTGCTTCCATTCCCATTTCACAATTCACCTCATCTTTGATGCCTAAAGCCTTAACATTACCCTATTTTTCCCTTTCCATTCCCAAAAAGATGCCCCTGCAACTCACCCCTACACAACCAATGGCTCTCTAATACGGCCTGCCACAAGGATTTCCCTTCATAAGGGGACATATTGCATCCCCTTCCACCTTTAAGACATAGGCTGATGCCACAAGGAAGGCAAGAGAAGCCTGATTGGAGAAGAAGAGGAGTAAAGAGAATAAAGTGCTAATGGTTCCACATTTGAGGTCATAATTTGACCCCATCCAACAGTAGCTGATGGTGACCCATCTATCACCCAACATTGCCAGGCTAAGTGAACAAATGTGGCCAGAAGACTACACCATGAATGTAGTGGCCATCGACATGTCCCTGTTCAAGCTTTAAGATAGAGTCGAGCTCATGATCGAATCCACTTCTGCAGTCACAAAAGATTATTTGAGGATATCAAGGAGACTATAGAAGATGGAGGCTGACCTAGCCATAGAAAAGGCAAATTGTATTAGTTTGGCCAAACAAATAAACCAAAAGGACAATGAGATAACTAGTTTGCTGAAATAGTTGCAAGATATTGTTTTCCTCCAGACTCAATGGGCAATTCAAGCCCAAAATGATTCATTAAAGACAGAGCTTGCACTTGTAAAGGATGTAGCAATAGCTCTAAGATAGGAAAATGCAACACTGTAGGGAAGAGTTGAAGGACTCCAACTGTAGGTTACCCAATCATAGCAAAGGTTGCTATAAGAATAGAATAAGGCTACGACTTTTCAAGCCTAGCTCCAGGCAGAGTAGCAATAGACTGCACAACTAGCAATTGAGCTGGCCAATAGGCTAAGAGATATCAGAGTGGTGCAACTGGTAAAGGGCCTTTACGAGTCAGTGTGGGAGAGAATCTCTTTAGAGATTCTCTAGCTCAGGCTAGTTTTCACCTTCCTCCTCAAAACATAGTAGCTGTGTGAGAGGGTTGAGAATCTGGTATAGAGCACTCTGGCCATGATCTCCAAAAGAGTTATAGACTCTCATTCTTTACTAGAGAAGCTCTATAGCTCAAGGGATGCAACATTGGTATCCACAGGGATTCTCAATAGAATGGCTGCCACAAAATGGGTCAATGAGGAGCTCAATTATAATGCCATAGCCAATAATTACAGAAGTTGTCTCGATGTCGTCAAAGAAGGCATCAGTGAAATGAGGCAACACATTGAAGATCTAGTGTGACTAGGCCTTCCTTCCCTATTTCTAGATGTAAGGATCGTGCTGATGGTGGACAAAATCCAACCATTGATGCTGGCTAGGCAAAGGGATCAAATAGTTTTTTAGAGCTTGTGAGATGATTCTCCAACCTATGAGGTCAAAACTATTCTAATTCCTATTTTTTGGCTAGAATCCAAGTTGAAAGCCATTGCCCAAGTCCTACAAACCTTCTTGCACAAGGATCTCATTAGCTTGGATTTGGCTTTTGATGAGTTGCAAAACAAGCAAGGATTATCTGACTATGAGTGGTCTATCTTCTAGACAGCTCTTTTGAAGCTATAAATTTTGAAATTTTGATTGAGCAAGAGTCAGGTTCTTTTTGAGCGGGCTCAAAAGCCCTGATGGTCACCAATAACTATAGAGTAATTTCCTACTCTACATTGTATTCAATTATTTTCAATCAAGTACTGCAATTTTGGCACTTCAGGTGAAGCTGTAGAGTTTTGGAGTAGAGGATAGGTTCATTTTGCCTAAGTGTTGAAGTGTAGCAAAAGTTGCCAAGTGTCATCCTCAAAGTGCGGTCCCTTTTTACCTTTTGTTTCTTTTCATTTCAATTTTAGCCTAAGTATTGGATTCAAGTGGAAGAGACCATGTGTCGGCCTTCGAGAGATAAAGATGGACAGTTGGTGACTTTTGAGGACCTCTTTGTAACTTTTTAGAGAACCATAGATCATGCCACGTACCTAGTAGTAGTTAAATGGAATGCACCACGTGTCAGCATCCACATATCATAAGAGGCACCTATGTTTTCTATTTTGACAAAGACTTCTGATGAGATGAGTGACAGAGAGAGTGAAAAGTGCCAGGTGGTAGTTGTGGAGGCCCTGAATTACTTCTTGAAGAAGAAGTGGAAGCCACCACATGTCGACTACCAAGAGCCTTTGTTTCAATACCTGGGTCCATTCTTTCCATTCAATACATAAAGGCATCATTCATTTTTCTAAGTATCAAAGTGTAGTGGAGGCTGCCAAGTGTCACCTTTCGAGTCCCTCTCTACTCCATCACCAAAAATTGGAAGGCACCACATACCCCCAGTAGGAAAAGTAGAAGATGCCACGTATCTTCCCAAGAGCAATGGAGGTCACCATGTATCAACTTTAGAGAGATCACCTTCAAGCCTAATCACCAAATGAAGATTGTGGTAGGTCTTGAATGATATTTTAAATAAAGTGGAAGTAGTCAGGTGTCATCACCCAGTGCCTTCTCAATCAAAAGGAGAGTTGTTTATAAATTAGCTAAGTATCCTCTTTTGTCCAAACAAAATAGAGTATCTATCTACCTATTATAGTGAAAATGGGGGGAAATTTGGTGAGAGTTAATTCGAGTAGATGAAATAGTGCACTGGGTAGATTTTTGGGGCTTGCGAGCATTGAAGGCATCGTCTATTTGTCCCCTAACAGTTGAGCGGCCAAAGAGGTGAAGGATGAAGAAGATTGCATGGGAAATAAAGTGATCAAAGGAGACACCCAAGGCTATATAAGCAAGATTGTAAAATCTATAAAAAAGAGGGGAATTCTCATAGTTTTAGACTTTCTAAGGTTTGTGACTAGTAATATCATTTTCTCTTGTCTCAATTTTCTTGAGTTGTAAGGTTGATATAATCGTGCATGTTTCTGTGCCATTTATGTGGCTGAATGAATTAAGGAAATTTGAGCTCCATGCCTTGGTTGGTGTTTTTTGTGTCATTTTCAAAGTAGTCTATACTATAGATTTTCTAGTGTTGTGATTGGAAATGTTATTTGCTTTTGTCTCATTTTTTGGAGTTTGAAGTTATACATAACTATGCATGACTTATGTGCCTCTTATGTGATTAGAGGATTTTACTAAGAAGATAGAACACTATGCCTTTGTTGACAATTCTTGTATCTCAGCAAAAGACTCCCTTGTTGTGAGCCTTTTGTTTCTGTTACTCCAATATTTTACATTGATCATGCACTTGTCTACTCTTAAATGTAATAGAATCCTATAATAGTCACTCTGTGCTTAGGTTAGGATTAGGATTATGCTCAGGCACATCACCATAGATAGGTTTTAATTCTTGTATTTTGCATTTTTGTTAATCTCCTATCCCTTTTCCCCAACACCTATAAATAGAAGAGACCAGCTTCTTTAAAACCTGGAGGCTATTTCAAGCTGCATCATCTCACATCTTGAAACTTCCCATTGTTGATTGGCTAGGATCAAGTGCAATTTAATGCCATCAATAGTTTTTGGCACGTCTAGTGGAACCAATCTTTCAAAGAGATGAAGAATTTTGGTGTATTTTTTAGCCAATCTACCTTTGGAGGTTTTTATCGACACTAATAATGACTCTGAGTCATCAGCCAATCAAGCAGTATCATCAAGAAATCCCTTTGGTATGTATAACTCTATAACTTATAGCTATGAGTCTTATTCTCCTTATATATTTAATCAAGAACAAACTTTTCCTAGAATTATGTCAAGTAATGAGGATGCACATGGGCATGAGCTATACTAGGTTTATGCCTAGCCTAATTTCATTTTTACCTTCAAGAAATCATTGCTAGGATTTCAAAAATATGTGTTAGAGCTTGACAGTAGAAGGGGATATGGCTAAGAGATTCCTTGTCATATCATCTATCAAGTAAGGGAAGTAATAGATCTGATTAAAAGTGAGTGGGATCCCATTGAAAGGGAAAATTGGCAAGAACTTACATATGAGATGTTAGAAGTGTGTGGATTGATTACGTTCTTAGAAGAGAGGCTAAGCGTTCATGAGAACCAGCCTTACCAAGTCTACCAAACTTCATATCCACCACCACAAATCCCATATCAGACATATGCCAACCCTATTCATGAGTAGGGTCAAACTCGTCAAGATCACTTCCCCAATAATGCAGAACCTATAATAGCAGTAAGGGAAGAGGATCCCAAACTCTCACTTTCCCCTCAAGTCCCTTTCGCCCCTACTCAAGAAGCTTCTTATTTTCCATCATAGCCTTCTTCTTCTTCCCCTTTTAAAGAAGAATATATTTTGAAGGAGGCAATTGAGTATGCAAAAGAATATGCTCAATTCATGGCTAGTCAAGAGGATTCCATAAGTATAGATGAGGAAGAAATCACCGTAGATTTCCCTTTTGATGAGAAAGAGGATAAGCCACAAGATTTTTCCTTCACTTCAGATGAGGAGGAGATCATTTCTGACTTTTTCCTTACTTTGCAAGAAGATACAAAGGAACATGGATACTCCCTTAACCAAGTCATTGAGACAGATGACACTATCCTGCAAGAAGGCTATGGATTGGCCAAGTATGGAGAAGACAACATCAAGACTCAGTTGAATATGCAAAAGGAATGCTAGTTTTTAGATTCATCTTTTCAAGAGGATGAAATCATCAAAGAGCATATTGATGCAATAAAGCTGGAATATGAAGAAGATGAGCTGAAAGATAATGGATATCAAAAGGTACAAAGTGAAGAACCAATAGCCAATGATTTCTTGATGACACCCGACAACATGAAGAACCAGTATTTGATAGGTATTCAAGGACAAGAAGAGTTCATAGGTGTCAAATACACGTTTTGCTTAGACTCATTTGAGTGCAGGCAAATTTGTGTGGCCAGCATAGAGGACATCCCATCAAAGGTATACTCATTGCAATCACTGGTATGGCAACACAAGTTGGCTTGTCATAAAGAAGATGTTGGAAAGTTTTTTTTTGATCTTGGAGGAAAATAATGATTTATAATTAATGTAGTTAGGTAGTTTCCATTCCTGCATTGCTTTGTTTTGTTTTTTGCTTTCCCACTTTTCTTTTAAAATAAGCATTTTAAACGTAGAGTTGGCATCTTAGAAGCTTTAAATTCTTTAAATTTTGCCACAATAAATGCTTCCCCAAATCTTCTAAAATCTCCAAGGTACCTTGTGCCACATAATGTGTCTGCCTCATTATTTCCCAAAGATTGAGTAGGATTTGCTGACGATCACCTTAATTTAATGTTATTTGGGACTTGATATGCCCATAAATATCCCTTAGCAAATTTTAAAGTTTACAAACTCTCAAGCATTCTTGCAAAAATATCTTGCTCATTGTGATTGTGGCACCTATTGAAATTTGTTGCAGCAAGCATGTTTTTATCTTGCAAAAGGTTCATACCATGTTATTATACAAGAGATTTAGAGATGGTGAGAACATCAAAAACACCCAAGAAGAGAAGAAGGGTGCAGTTCCAATTAGACCCAAAAGAGGAAGAAGAGCCTTCACAGTGCCCAATGGAGAGCACTACAACTTCTCCTTAGGTAGGAATTACTCCCCCTCCTCCTTCTCAATCCATCCTCACCCTACTGGCATGGTGCCTCCACCCAGCCAAATGACACCTCCCACCACTACTGCCATTCCCATTTCACAATTCACCTCATCCTTGATGCCTGAAGCCTTAATGTTACCCTATTTTTCCCCTTTCATTCCCAAAACCAATGGCTCTCCAGTACGGCTTGCTGCAAGGATTTCCCTTTGCAGGGGGACATATTGCATCCCCTTCCACCTTCTAGATGTAGGCTGATGCCACAAGGAAGGCAAGAGAAGCCCGATTGGAGAAGAAGAGTAAAGAGAATAAAGCACCGGTAATTCCACATTTGAGGTCATAATTTGACCCCATCCAACAGCAGTTGACGGTGACCCATTTGTCGCCCAACATTTCCAGGCCAAGTGAACAAATGCAGTCGAAAGACTACACCATGAACGTAGTGGCCATTGACATGTCCATGTTCAAGCCTCAAGATAGAGTTGAGCTCATGACCGAATATAATTCTATGGTCACAGAAGATTATTTGAAGATATCAAGGAGACTGCAAAAGATGGAGGCTGACCTAGCCACAAAAAAGGCAAACTATAGTAGTTTGGCTGAACAAATAAACCAAAAGGATAATGAGATAGCTAGTCTATAGAAATAGTTGCAAGATACTATTTCCCTCCAGACTCAATGGGCACTTTAAGCCTAAAATGATTCATTAAAGACAGAGCTTGTGCTTGTAAAAGATGCAGCAACAACTCTAAGATGGGAAAATGCAACACTACAGGGAAGAGTCAAAGGACTCCAGCTGCAAGTTACCCAATCATAGCAAAGGTTTTTGGAAGAATAGAATAAGGCTACGACTTTTCAAGCCTAGCACTAGGTAGAGCAGTAGTGGACCACACAACTAGCAATTGAGCTAGCCAATAGGCCAAGAGATATCGAAGTGGTGCAGCTGGTAAAGGGCCTTTATGAGTCAGCATGGGAGAGAATCTCTTTAGAGATTCTATAGCTCAAGCCAATTTTCACCTTCCTCCTCAAAGCACAGCAACTGTGTGAGAGGGTCAAGAATTCTATACAAAGCACTCTAGCCACTACCTCTAAAAGAGTCGTAGACTCTCATTCTTTACTAAGAAGCTCTATAGCTCAAGGGATGTAACATTGGCAGCCGCAGAGATTCCTAACAGAATGGCCACTACAAAATGGGTCAATGAGGAGCTCAGTCATAATGTCATAGCCAACAATTGTAGAAGTTGTCTCAATGTCATCAAAGAAGGCATCGACAAAATGAGGCAACACATTGAAGATCTGGTGTGACTGGGCCTTCTTTCCCCATTTCTAGATGCAAGGATGGTACTGATGGTGGACCAAATCCAACCATTGATGCTAGCTAGGCAAAGGGATCAAATAGTTTTTTAGAGCTTGCAGGATGATTCTCCAACCTCTATGGTCAAAACTGTTCTAATTCTTATTTTCTTGCTAGAATCCAAGCTAAAAGCCACTGCCCAGGTCCTACAAACCTTCTTGCACAAGGATCTCATTAGCTTGGATTTGGATTTTGATGAGTTACAGAATAATCAAGGATTATCTAACCATGAGTGGTCTATCTTCTAGACAGCTCTTTTGAAGATGTAAATTTTGAAATTTTGATCGAGTGGGAGTCAGGTTCTTTTTGAGTGGGCTCAAAAGTTTTGATGGTCACCAATAACTATAGATTAATTTCCTACTCTATGTCATATTCAATTATTTTCAATCGAGCACTACAATTTTGGCACTTCAGGTGAAGCCATAGAGTTTTGGAGCAGAGGATGGGTTCATTTTGCATAAGTCTCAAAGTGCAGTGGAAGCTGCCAAGTGTCATCCTCAGAGCGTAGTCCCTTTTTACCTTTTATTTCTTTTTATTTCAATTTTGGCCTGAGTATTGGATTCAAGTGGAAGCGACCATGTGTTGGCCTCCAGGAGATGAATATGGATAGTTGGTGACTTTTGAGAACCTCTTTGTAACTTTTCAGAGAACCATGGATCATGCCACATACCTAGTAGCAGTTAAACAAAATGCACCATGTGTCAGCATCTGCATATCATAAGAGGCACCTATGTTTTCTATTTTGACAAAGACTTCTGATGTGTTGAGTGATAGAGAGAGTAGAAAGTTCCAGGTGGTAGTTATAGAGGCCCTGAATTACTTTTTGAAGAAGCAGTAGAAGCCACCACATGTCGACTGCCAAGAGCCTTTATTTCAATACCTGGGTCCATGCTTTCCATTCAATGCATAAAGGCATCATTCATTTTGCTAAGTATCAAAGTGCAGCAAAGGCTACCAAGTGTCACCTTCCAGGTCCCTCTCTACTCTATCCCCAAAAAGTGGAAGGCACCACATACCCCCAGCAGGAAAAGTGAAAGATGCCACGTATCTTCCTAGGAGCAACAGAGGTCACCACGTATCAACTTCTGAGAGATCACCTTCGAGCCTAATCACTGAATGAAGATTTTGGTAGGTCTTGAATGATATTTTAAAGAAAGAGAAAGCGGCTAGGTGTCATCTTCTTGTGCCTTCTTGATCAAAATGAGAGTTTTTCATAAATTGGCTAAGTATCCTCTTCCATCCTAATAGAACAAAGTGCCCGTCTACCTGTTATAGCAAAACTAGAGGGAAATTTGGTGAGAGTTAATTTGAGTAGATGAAATAGTGCACTGGGTAGATTTTTGGGGCTTGCGAGCATTGAAGGCACCGTCTATTTGTCCCCTAACAGTGGAGGCAGAGTGGACAGTTGAGCGGCCAAAGAGGCGAAGGACAGAGAAGATTGTGTGGGAAAGAAAGTGATCAAAAGAGACACCCAAGGCTATATAAGCAGGATTGTAAATCTAAAAAAAAGAGGGGAATTCTCATAGTTTTAGACTTTCTGAGGTTTGTGACCAGTAACATCATTTGCTCTATTCTCAATTTTCTTGAGTTATAAGTTTGATATAATCGTGCATGTTTCTATGCCCTTTATGTGGCTGAATGAATTAAGGAAATTTGAGCTCCATGCCTTGGTTGGTGTTTTCTATGTCATTTGCAAAGTAGTCTATACTATATATTTTCTAGTGTTGTGATTGGAAATGTTATTTGCTTTTGTCTCATTTTTTGGAGTCTGAAGTTCTACATAACTGTGTGTGACTTCTACGCCTCTTATGTGATTGAAGGATTCTACTAAGAAGATAGAACACTATGCCTTTGTTGACAATTCTTGTATCTCAGCAAAATACTCCCTTGTTGTGAGCCTTCTATTTTTGTTATTCCAATCTTTTACATTGATCATGCACTTGTCTGCTCTTAAATGTAATAGAATCCTATAATAGTCACTTTGTGCTCAGGTTAGGATTAGGATTATGCTCAGGTGAATCACCATAGATAGGTTTTAATTCCTACATTTTGTGTTTCTATTAATCTCTTATCCCTTTTCCCCAACACCTATAAATAGAAGAGATCAACTTCTTTAAAACCTAGAGGTTGTTTCAAGCTGCATCGTCCCACAGCTTGAAACTTCCCATTATTGATTGGCTAGGATCTAGCGCAATTTTACGCCATCAATAGATAACACTAAAGATGTTCATGTTAATTGGATCCATGTCAACCATTTTATTTTGGAAAAGTATTGTCCTTTTAAAAACCACTACATCTATTAATTTTTTAGTGTAGTGTGATGTCCAAGTTGATCCTACGATCTGAGGTTGATAACCATTAATGGAGTTTGTTTTAACTTCTCAAAACAAGCATCCCAATAGGTCACCCTAAATTTATATACCCTAATATCGATTGGCATTGAGATGATGATAGGAGATGAATTCCCATGTCAAAGCTTGCTTATAGAACCCATGAAGAGGTGATGAACTCTTGCTCATAAACCAAAGTGCATAAAAGAAAAACAAGTGAAACTACTTTATGGTCATTTTGGTATCACCTAACCACAAAAATTTGGGGAAGGAAATAGAAAATTTATTTCATGCCTTCATATAAGGCACCAAACATAAATAATGATTGATTTTGGTCACTTGAGTTCCCTAAAGGGGATGGGGGGAGAGCATACACGCAACACTCATTTTACTTAAAATATGCACTTCAATAAATAAGCACAAAAAAGGAACTATTAAGATTATTTAGCTAATGTGAGAGTTCATTTTATGAAACCAAAATAAAGTATGTAATGAATTTTTCCTTTGATTTATTGTGAAATGGAGACTAAGTGACTTAAATCCTATAAATAAGGTATTAAAAATCTAAAATTAGTGTGTGAAATTGTTAAGAAAATTTCTAGATTTCTATTTTAAGTCTCTATTTTCTTGTGTAAGTCAATCTCATCATTCCACAGAGTGATCTCACCATTCCACATTTCATTCCATCCATTCTATATATCGATCTCATTAAAATATAGAAGCAAAGGAGATACCAGTTTATGATCTTACTGATTGATAGGGAGATATCATTGATTAGCAAGGCATTCCTATTGAAATACAAGGCATTTCTACCAAAATGATAAGAAGAAACAATAATCACCTATTAGTTTCTAGCCCAAGATGATCTTTCCATTTTATATTGTGATCTTATCGATCTACAGAGTGATCTCATCAATCTACAAAGTGATCTTGTCGATTCATAGTGTGATCTTGTCAATCCTATAAAACACATAAGTAGATAGATAATGAATAAAATCAATCCTACCATTCACAGATGCATTTTTGTCATTCCATAGGATGTTCTCACCAATGTTTAGGTTGATCCCTTAGATTTATAGAGTGATCCCATCATTTTATAGATCAATCCCACTATTTTTCTTAAAATCCATAGAAACATAAAATGCAAGAAAAAGAAGTACAAAATATCCTCCAAATAGGGTATGAATGCAAAATTATAAGGTATAAATATTTTTTTGAGGTGCAAGTCCCACCAAGCATTCCAAAATGTAGAGTAATATTATGAGATACTTTAGTCAATGCATTAGTCAAGAAAACATCTATAAAGAAGCATAAAGAGATAAAACATCAAGATTACTCCATCATGGGGTATTTTTAGTGAATTTTAAGAGCTATTTAAGAAATTAATACTACCAAACTTTCCAAATAACATCCCTCTTTCTAAGAGTGTCCAAAATGCATGTTTTTCCTTGGATTTGGTGCTACAAATATACTTCAATGAAGAGTAGCATGTTCCTCCTTCGTTTCCTTGTGCACCAATGTCTTAGGATCATAATTCTAATAAATTTTGGAAAATAGGTGTAGCTTTATGAAGATAAATCTGCATAATAACATTACAAAATTCAATCTTTAAAATGGTGGTCTTGGCTCACTTATTTATAGTTTTTCATGATTATTCAGAATCAACCATGACCCTCCATCTTGAGATCAAGATGTGTGGTCATAAAATGATTCAATTTTGGAGGGACAAGCCATAAATATTCCCATTAATATTTGTAATAATGGGGCATTAATGAGGCATGGGAGGGCTTAATCCTAATATTTATTTAATTCATGTATTATGGATGCCACCCCATTAATGATTTCATGGGATGATACAAATTTGAGAAATGAATTTCCAATAAATAGATTTTTAATAAATTTCATAGAATTTTCACTTAAACTCTTGATTTGATTTAATTTGTCTAAGTGGATTTGATTAATTTTATACAATTCTCTGAAAATATGTTACATACTTAATCAACTTGGTCAAAAATTTCATTTTATCAAGTCATAATTTGACTAGAGTATAATCAGAATAAGGTGTCAGTTGTGTATGGAACAATACCATAGTTAGGGTATTATGGATACAAAATAACACATGCACATAATCTGTGCTATTAAATTAGAAGAATTCATTAGTCTATGGTGTCATTTTTTTTAGTCACAATTTGACTCAAAGTGTTTTAATAAAAGATAATAATCACATAAAATTCATTGCCCCATTCATGGATACATTAGCCTAAATCAACACTTGTTCATGACAAGTTAGAATGATTTAGCATTTTTATTGATTTTGGCCCAGATTATGCATCACTATAAAATATTGATTAGATTGATAATTGTAGCACAATAGTGATAAGAATTGGATGTCTGCACTTTCTTTGTGCCTTTCTCCCAAAGACCTAACATTTACCTTTCAATTTTTTAACCAAGTTTATTTTCAATTCTATATTTTTTCCTTGTTCCCAAAGAACTAGCATTTTAACTTTTATTTTTTAGACTTATTTGTTTTTAAGTTTATCGTTGTGACTTGTTTCCAAATACATTGCATTTTCCTTAGTTTCTAGGTTTCATTCATGTCATTTTGAGCATAGATTTTTTCCTTGTTTCCAAAGACCTAGCACATTTTTTTATTCTTAGACCTATATTATATTTTATTCAAAACACTTTTTCAAAAATCATGATTCAAAACTTACCTTTCATTTAACCATTTGTGTGAAAGACATTAGACCTAGGAGAAACATATTGTACCAAGCTTATCATTGCCAATTTTGGAGAAGAGCTTCATTTCTAGGCCAAGTTCAAACCATTTGCATTAATAGACTGAGTACCTATTCTAAGTCCCACTATGTTTTAGACCACATACCTATTCCTAAACCAATGTTGCTTTCAAACCTAGACCTAGAGCATTTTCATAAACTAAGACTGCCCTGTTTAGGATAATTTCCAAACCTAGCCATATCAATTATCATATCCTAAGATCACCTTTCTTTGGGATAATTAAAGTACCAAGTTCACCCTTTAAATGATAATGGTACTTGATCCTTTACCTATATCAGTAACCCTCCTTTAGTTTGCACTAGCAACTAAATTTCACAGCATTAAAGGATTACCTTTATAGGCCCTCATCCTTTGACTTGCATTAACAACCAATATTTATAGTGTTAATTCATTACAATTCTAGGCCATCCTCCTTTACCCTATATTAGTAACCAAGCTTCACAACACCCATTAATTACCATTCCAAACCCTCAACCTTTGGCTTGTACTAGCAACAAAACTCCATAGCACCCAAGGATTACCATCCTAGGACCTCTTTTTTTGGCTTTCATTATTAACCAAGCTTCACAATGCCCTTTCATTACCATTCCAAACAATTCCAAATCTAGTAGCTTGTTATCCCAACATAGTTGTGCAATCACAACTAGGAAAATCATTGTTATCATCCTATACGCACAACCAATATTTATTGAGCCCATCATATATTATCCTATTTATAAAGAGCTCATTATCAAACCATGGGTCATTATCCATCCATTACTAAACTTCCCCCACTTTAGAAAATCTTAGGCAGTCTTCATGCCACAAAAGATCTAATCATTACTTATCCAAGAGCCACCATTCAAATAATAATATTTGTCTCAAACTAATATTTTATAACCAAGTTTAAACCAATAATAAGATAACAAACTAATCCATGATGTTTTTTTTGAAACACCTATTTATGATGAGTTAACCTATGTTAAATCACCCTTTGACCATTGCCCTATTTTTAAAGAGACTCACTTTGATGAGCCAGTATTTGTGGATTTGTTGATTGAATCTTTCCCTTTGGTTTAGAGTCTCACTCTAAGTAGTTAGTCTTTGTTGAGTCAACCCCTAATGATTATAAACAACTTTGGTAAAGTCATTATCTTGACCATTGCCTTATTTTTAAGGAGCCTCACTTTAACAAGCTAGTCTCTGTGAAGTCCTTCTTAACTAAGCCTATTTCTAAAGAACCCATTCCTTAAGCCCAGGCCATTACTCATCTAATACCAAACATTAAACATAACATCTTTATCAGCATATCAAATGAAAAATCAACATTGAATTTAGATTTTATTTTTCAATTGATATCAAATTTAGCATCAAAATTAGAATCTATATACACATAATATTTTCAAAATTTTATCAATTACTGATGCTCTCTATCTTGTAGGAACCCATTGATTCTCAATCTCTCTAAGTGCATTCCCTAAGGGGTACATCAAGAAAGTAGTGGGTAGGCCATTAATGCTTCATAGGATTATTGTCCCTTTTTCCACTTGTTATCTACACACTTGTCTCCTAAAAACCATTCCCTTAAGTTTGTTCTTCTCTTTTGCACACTCCTCCAATAATTTACCACCTTCATTATCCCCTTTCATAACCTAAAACCCCTTTTTATAGTTTACGTGACTAGGTCTAATGGGTTGACCTTGTACTCTTATTGGTTAAATTCATTTAGGGTTGTCGACCTAGCCCAAACCTAATGTTTTTTTATCAATAATCATATTAGGTTGACTAAGTCGACCCAGTCAACCAAAAATTTTATAAGGGCTTAGGGTTAAATCCACATGTATATAAAATATCATTTCACAATTATTTAGATAAGAGAATATGAAGTAAGAGCTATTTCTCATCTTCTCATCCACCATTATACTTGAGGAGCAAGCTTAGGGTTTCATACTTTATTTGGAGATATAGATCTTGTCTTATGGATAAGTCTTTTGGATGCATTGATAGGTTATGTATCCTAGAGATAATTTATCCTTGGTATCCTTACATACCACAACAACCTCTTATAAAGCACTTTTTCCAAAGGATAGATTGAGGCTCAGTGGGTTCATCTTTAAAGGTAAGTATTCCTAACTTTGTTCCTCCTTTGTGAGAGTAGATAGATATGCATTTATACTTCTCTTCCATGTATTAGGATTTTGTATACATTAATGTGAGTATATGTTTCCTATGCATGTTTATTTTTGTTATTTATTACCTCCACTTTGTCCCACAAGCTTTGATGAGCACTAGATTATATTTCTTTTTTTTACTTGTTATTAGTATAGTGAATATGAAAACATATGACTTAGTTAGGGTTATTACATAGTTTTGCTTGATTAGAGGCTTTAAAACCCTCCCTAGTGATATTGTTATGATAAGAGATCCATTAATCATGTCTAGTGGATCCTCATATTGTTCATATTCTTGATTATCTAATGTATTCAAAATTGGAAGTATAAGTAGGATCTATCCTTTCCAAACTAGGATTAATTTATAGATTTGATGTATTTTTTATTGCATACACTCTAGTGAACTTGACATGAATCTAACCCTTGTAGTTTTTCTTTAATGTTTTCTATTTATATTATTTTATTTATTATTTTTATATATTTACAATACTAGGTTAATAGGGATGATATAGTTTCTAACTTTTATGTGCATATTTAACACACAGTCACATCAAAATGACTCTATTCTTTCTATATAGGTCCTCATTAGATATAGGTTATTGGATAAAAAAGGTTGACATAATAACCTTATTCATATCCAAAATATAAAACTAGGTCAAATAGGTCAACATAATATCACAATGAGCTTCTAGATAACAAACTAGGTCAACCAAGCTAGTATAATTATCTTAACAGGTTTCAACAAATAAGGAATTACAGAAATAGGTCAACTTAATCAAATCAGTTTGTAGAAATTGAAAGCAACATTTAATGTAATTTAGTATAAATCTCATAGTCCTCAACATTTTTGAACCCACCAAGGTTATTTTTTCTTTCTCTTTCAATTAAGTTCTTCCTTACAATTATAGTTTTCAAAGTTTGTAGTCTTCAAAACTATAATCATATAATAAACTAGGTTGGCCTAGTCAACCTAGTTCTCTATTCTATCTTCTATCTAAAATACTAGGTCAACCTAGTTGATTTTGTTTTTAAGGACTCTTGTTTCTATAGTATATTAATGACCTTTTAATTTTTGTTCTATAATATTTTCATGCATTGTCATCTGAACTGACTTTGTATCATGTTTCAAATTAGGAATTAACAAGTATATGTTAGTAATTACTTCACACTTTCACTTTCAATTATTTACATGATTAGAATATATCACATAGTATAATTAGGTGGTTTTTCTTAATATATCATTTAGTTTCATTATTTTTCTCTTTCTTGCACACACTACCAAATCATATAATTTTAAAATGCATTTAAACATTTATCTTTCCAATTCCTAGCTACTTGGATTTCATCGCCAAGGGGGAAGCGAACTTGGTTTTATGGCCAAGTATAAACATGTGGTTAATGGTATATATTGGAAAATAAACTAACACCCTTATCATTGCAAGATTGTGAAGTGAGGGAGTAGGCCCCAATACTAATCTAGTACCATTACCAACATAGATCTCTTTCAACCTAAATATCCTAAAACCATCCATAGATTGCTTTATAGTTCCTTATTTTTAGACAACTTACTTATCACACTTAAAATAACACTATAATAATTTAACAACATTTATGATGACCATTTAGTTAGCATTTATTTTTTAGTTGACTATTTGTTCTTTACTCATTGGATTTTGTATTGTAAAAACTGGTATTAGATAGCATTGGTTCATGTTTTTATGTTGTGTGCCTCAATTGGACCATTCTCATTGACCCAATTGATTATGTGTGTACTTCCATTTATTGATTAAAAATAACATTAAAAAAATTTCCCTATTTTCAATACACTATCATTCTATTTGACATAGTCTCTTACAGACTATCTATTCCCTTGCTTATAGTACTGAGTCAAACTAGTCAACCCAGTATTCATTTTTGCCTCTCAAGTTATAGTACTAAGTCAACCTAGTCAAATCTATATCTTTATCAGGTTATTCTGTATCTCAGGTTATAGTATTAGGTGGGCCCTATCAACTTTGTATCCTTTTTAACTTAGTTTTCAGACCCTGTTTCTTGTACTAGGTCAACCTAATTGACTATGTGCTCTTATTTGTCCCTTCTTATCTCCTTTATTTTACATCAAAATTACCTTTCCTAATCTCTCTCCTTTATCATTAGCTTCTTGTTTAAAGACAAAACTGAGTTGAATTTAATGGATATGTTGAGTCTTACTAACCCTAATAGGTTCTCTCATAAGCAACTTATGGCTCCTAGCCTAGATGAAAGTAATGTTCATATATCCACTCCCAATATAAACTATGGGACCCCTCCTCATTCCTCTTCACTTCATAATCCTCTCTTCTCACTTCAAGATCAACCTAAATTAGAGTATACACCAAAAGTTCTCTTCTTCATCAATGGGTTTCCTCAACATCAAGGAAAGGATCCTTATACTATTTACCATCTCATGATAAGTGGTCAAGTTAAGGAGCCTCATTCACCTTCTCCCACACTCTCACATGGATTTGGGGATACTAGCTTATCTACTTCTCAGCCTCTTCCATCTATTTCGACCCATTATCATACCATGACTTCTTTTTCTTTGATTTCTTCTACCTCCATGTCTAGTATCTCTACTAACATGGTGGGTTATACATCTAGTGGGCCTCTTCCAAGACCTTATTTTCTCATGTCTTCCACTAGTGCATCATTTTCTACCTATGATAATCATGCCTATAGTGATGTTTCTTCTCAGCCCCTTACGAGTCCATCTTTTACCACACAAGTAAATTATGCCACTAGTGACTCATTTACTAGCAGTTCTTCTCAAGCTCTTACCAACACCCATAGTGGTATCAAGCCACTACTAATAATTCTAATACTTCACACAATTCCAATAATACAACTCAAACCCATCAACTCCTATTACAAAATCTTAATCAAATGAATGCTTCTCAATATAACAATGTAAATAAAATGATGCAAATGCAAAATCACCTTATCCATCTTTAAACCCACCCTTAATAGATGCCATGGTGCATGCATAACCAAAATGTTCCCCCACCTCCTCTTAGGGATTCCCATGGTAATATTATCCCTCAACCTCCTCTTGTTAATAAGACAATCAAGCATCTTCAAAATGAAACTTTTACATCTCAAATTACTAATATTGATACAGGAGGTATCACCCCTACCATTTCTTATAATGGGTCAATTGATCTTATTCTTATTTTTTTAAAAAAATAGAAATATATATAAAGATTGGGTCAAATTAAACACATTTGTCACTACCAAGATCTTATAAAAAAATCTCATGGGTGATGATTTAGATTGGTACAACCAACTTAAATCTCATTTTATTACTAGTTTAGAAGATTTAGTCAATGCTTTAGTCTAAGAGTTCAAATCTAGTGATCTTCCTAAGAATACATTGGCCCATTTTATCAATTGTAACCAACTTGAGACTGAAACCACACAAGATTTCATTAAATGATGGAATACCTTGTCTAATAAATGTGAACATAATATGGTAGATGACAACCTCTTTCATCTCTTTACCAATGCTCTATTTCCCATGTTGTAATATCAATTTTAGACTCTTTCCTCATGTAATTTAGAGGAGGCTATTGACCAAGCTAAATGTCAATATTTCCTTATACATCAATTCAAGACATCCCAACCTTCCATGGGTACTCACATGTTGCTTAAGAACAAAAATCATCACACTTCCAATGATGGTGTCATGGAATCTTATGATACCATTCACACTATTCAATTTGTTATTCCAAACCAAACTTTAGAACAATCCTCCCCACCTAATTACATCATCAATCCTCATTTATCTTCAACCAAAAACATCAATGTTCATAAACCTTTATCCCTAGTGTAATTACAAAATCATCTACCAAGGCCTCTTCCACGATAACTTGATCCCACTTGTCTTATGAAATCTTGGTATGGTCCCAATAAATTTTGTTGGTTTCATGTTAGTTGGCGTCATTCTCATGAGACTTGTGAGAAACTTCATAATTTTGCTATGGATTTCCTTCTTGGTCCCAATTTTTACCATAATTCTATCATTCATTAATGCCAACAAACCTATGGCATTACCTTTAAATCCCATGAAACACAAACTAAATCTCAAGCTTTGAATCATGTTGATGCTCATTTGACCATCTATAAAGATCCTCTTCCAAATCACCAAGATAACCAAGACAATCCCACCAATTCTACCAATAATTTTGATAGTATTCTTGACCCAAATCTTGAAGAGAATGTGGTCAATATGACTAATATGCAAAGGGTCATTGATTTCATTGATCCTCAACCCATCTACATAACTTCATTATCTTGCACATTTTTTGTTATCCAAGATTCTTCTCCAACTCACTTAAACAAGTTGGGGTAAAATTAACTTATATCTTTTGATGAACCAATTACAACATCTCCCTTGGATAATACTTCTCATATTCTTTCTACCATCCCTCCATCTTCTTTACCTATCACAAATGATACTCAATATTCTATCAACACTTATTCTAACAATTCTCAAACCAAACCTACATTAATTGCTCCATCTTCTCAACATAATCTACAAACTTATCCTTCAATTAAACCTTCTACCTCTTACCAACATAAATTCACATGCACTTCAGCTCCTTCTTCCAAGTACCTCCTTCAACATTATGCACCTCTTTCTAATAGTTTTCTTATGGGTTATAATGAATGGGATCATATCAAGAAACTCACTAATCTCCCATCTTAAATCCCATTTCTTAAACTTATATGGACCTCTCCATGTCATCATAGCCATCTTATGAAACTTTCATTTGAAATGAACATCCCTATTCCTCCCCTAGTAGGACAATAATCCACCTTATCTGAATCAAAAGATAGCATATTGAAACAATGTGAAGGGATGTCCATACATGTTGATGAAATAATGGACATTTTATTTCCCTCAAATTCCCCATTTTTTATATGATCCCTGATGATATTATGCTTCATTTAGATGATCCTCCTCTATTTATTAGTGTCTAAATTAGTCATATCCAAGTCAAACATGCTTTAATTGACAAAGGTTCCAACACTTGAATTGCCTCTCTTGATTTTATCAAAACCCTTGGATAATCCAAATGTAATCTTAAGTCTATAATTAGCACTTGTCAAGGCTATGACTAAAGGGAAATACCTCCCTTAAGTTGTGGGTGGCTCCTCATTACCATCCCACTTATCATTGTTAACATGAAGGTGATGATTTTTAACTTTCTTCTATCCTGAAACACTTTTCTTGGTAGGCCATGGACTCATCACATGAGAGAAATTGCCTCTTCTGCTTGCCAATGCATCAAATTTCCTCATAATGGAGCTATCTATAAGATTAAGGGTGACATTAACCCTTAGAATTTTGAACAATTCTAAGACTATGGTGTATTAAATATTCTTACCCTTGAACCCTTACCCATTGTTTCATTTCATGAATCTCAACACTTTAACTTTCCTATCAATTCCACCTGAGGTTATAATGGTCATCCTAAACTCATTGGGAATATTACCCCTAACTTCCTAAATTTTAATGATGATGAGCCTAATGAGATCAATCTCAAAATTAAAACTGTTGATATCTCATCTCATCTCATCTCTCATCTTATCACTTATTTGTAACCTCATTCTCATCAAACACCTTGTGATGACATCCCCATTTTCTTAACTAAGACTTGGCATTTCATTCATCACACCACATCACATGATAAGGTCATCCCTACCTACACCATTGATATTTATACACCTAGTTACAATGATGGTTATACCTTAGATGATCCATTTTTAGGAGGTATAGTTTAAGCCTAAGATGTTGAGATTATTCGTTATTGTTCCTATTTTCTTCAATATTTTAGTATATATTCCCATATTCCATCCTATATTTTTCCTAATTTTAGTAATTTTCCTCTTTATTGTAGAGTAAAGATGGTGTGGACTCCTTCAATTTTTGAATAACCTTGTAGGAGTATGCTCATGGATCATGTTATGTTTGGTCCATCTCACTTTTATAGATATCATGACCCCTATAGCTTACTTATCCCTAAGATGAATGTGACTATCCTTCAACCTTCTATGGATCCCACCCCTCCCTTAGTAGAGCCTAGTTTGGATTCCATTATTTCTCCCTCTATAGTTTATTTTCTTCTTATTTTTTATCCTATTTCTCCTTCAGTCAAGTATTGTCTAATCTCTACACCAACCCCACCTTCTCTTGGTGATGGTTTTCTCCCTTCACCACTAATGCCTCCTTCACCCACCAAATAGGTTGATCAGCCTTATTATGACGTTCATAAAGTTATTATTCACTATACTAGAGCTTATTACCTATACCAATCTCCCTCGGCTTCTATTTCACCTCTTCCTATGATTACACCTACCAAGACTAATCACAGGTGTATCTATTGCTTTCACAACACTGATAACCATTCATCCATGCATTATCACAAGTTATGATAATATATTGACACCTTTCATCCCACCACTCCTCAGTCTTCAAACAAGGCTATACCTACCCCAAAAGTATTACTTGAGTATCTTCCTAAGTATAGAGAGGTATATTGTATCTGATACCAATGTGGCACACATCATACTGATTATTGTTGTATCCTTCAATAGCATGTCAAGGATCACATCCTAACCATTCCTACACCTTCTACCATTCCTCCCATAGGTCATTCTCACAAGAAGGATCCCCCTTCCTCCCCCATGGTTCCACCTCTTCTATTTCCATCTCCTCCTATGGTCCCTTCTCTACCTACTATTCCTCCACCTATGAGTCTCTCACTCGTGGACCTTCCCTCACTCGTGGATCTTTCTCCACCTATGAGTCCCTTACCTATGGCACCTTCCCCACTGGTAATCCCTTAATTTATTATAGAAACCACTCCAATGAATTATTGTAAGCATACCCTAAATGATATTCCTCATCAGTATGATCCTTTAAGCATTCCTACATTTTTTGTTGAGGATATTCAATGTGAAGAATTTTCTCAACATTCATTGAAGATTGATGAGACATTAACTGTAACATGTATTCAAATTCATAGAAACTTATCAGATATTATGGATAATGTATGTGGATAAATATATTAGTATTTATGAACACATGCATGGTGTTCTTACATTTTCATTTGTATTAGATGTGTGTTACAACTTTACATTTATCTATTCTTATATCATTTGACATTGTGTCAAATTCTTATCTATCTTACATGGTGACTTTGGTTTCACACTTTATATTTCTTATGATGTCATTATGTTCTCATATGGATTTATTTTTCCTAATTATATTCTTTTCTTATTGAGTTCATTTTTTATGACTCCCCTTTTATTTTTCATGATTTTTTTTTATCTTATCTCTATCAACATAGATAATTTTTATTATGAATTGGTTATACAAACCTTGTTCCCTTTAGTCATTCCTTCTTTACCATGTGATCGGTTAGCAAACAATTCACCTCATTATAATCTCCTTTTACTGGTCCACTTTGGATATCCATTTTATTCCCTTTTTTAAACTAATAATACACATGGTTGAGACTTGAGATAACATGTTATTTCATCATTAATCCTGTTAGAGTTATAGGTTGCACCCTATTTAAGAAAAGGATTGTTCAAGACCCCTACTCAAACTAAGTCCAATATGGGATTGACCTAAGACTATGGGTTATCCATTTTAGGTCAAACCTATAGAATTAAATGGGATATCTCCCATGATATGAAAATATAGTTCCTTTCTAAGATCTGAAATCTATCACAAAGAAAAGAAATAGAAATGAAAACTAAATTAGAATTTAACCTATGTGGTGGTGAACCAAATTATTCAATAATCCACTCTCAATTTAAATAATTACATGATTAATAATGAATTTAATGGGGAAAAGGTTTGATCATATCCTTTGAAAATGTCTCAAAAATGAGTGGTTTACATGAAGGTTGGGTAGAAACCTACAACATGAAGGATAGAAGTAATAAGGTCTATACAAGACACTATAGGTTCCTTAATAGTTCAAGACAAATCTCATTAGAAAACACTTTACACAAACTGTAAGAAACTAAAAAACATGAAATAAAGTTTCATGAAGTAAATACATATGATTAAAAGGACAACATACATTATGCATATCAAACTTCAATGAGATACACTTATCATTCCATTAGAATCTGAACTTGTCTTATATTACTTCAAAAAGAGTTTACATGGTGATTTTGGTAGAGCATTCCTACACCCATATGAGGGATGGAAAAAAATTTCTCAATCCCTACATTTATAAGAATAATGAAAGATAAGAGAGAAGTATTTTGGCATAGAAAGGGTCATCAATGAGCCCAATGTGGCATAGAGTAGTTACACCAGCATTTTCTCCCTCTATTAGCATTGAAACTCCTTCAATGAGAGCATTTTGGCATAAAAGTGGTTTTAAATCCTTTAATTAACCTCAATTATGATTTTACCCTACCCAAAATATCTTCACATTCCTCCCCTAAGTAGTTATTCAATGCATAAGGGGGTGTAATAAGGTTATTTTGGGTGTTGAACAACCTTTGCATCAATATGCATGCTAAAATATTCATGAAAATATATTTTACCT
Source organism: Torreya grandis (assembly GCA_037957365.1). Lineage (NCBI taxonomy): Eukaryota > Viridiplantae > Streptophyta > Pinopsida > Cupressales > Taxaceae > Torreya > Torreya grandis. The sequence goes on from JARHVA010001019.1 coordinate 791,869, forward strand.
ATAATAATGACCCATATCTTGGTTTAATATCTCCCAAATGATATTTAAAATATTTTTAAAATGTCAATTAATTTCCTCACACCACCTTCTTTTCACTAGATCCTTTTACTTGTTTGATAAATAGGCCTGTATGGTTAGCTTCCCAAAATTTTGTTCATGTTCACCATGCCATTGATTCATAACTAAACTTAGGATTAAAACTCACCTGATAGCACTTAGATAACCTTTAAAATACCTTTAATATATTAAAATTAATTCCCTTGAAGGATTATTTACCTGTAACATATCTTAGCCTTAGACTACTAGGCCCAAAACTTGTCTCACAGAATGATAGTTTTTAATAGGATGATGAGAACCTTTCCAATGAGTTCCATGAATTATAATGATGTTGAGTAGGTATATTAAATCTTTCACATACTCTTTCCATGATTTTAATATCCCTAGGTACATATCATTTGGAATCTTTCCCTTGGCTCTGTAACATATAATCCAACTAAAACTCTATAATTTTTTCCTTTTTGGGGGCATTCGTACACCTTTCATACCATCCAATTCCATGAGGAAAAGCCAATTTGAGTTTTTATAGGATTCAAGTGATAAAATAATCACTTCTGAGTAAAATAATGTATTTTTAGCTAAACCTCTCAAGACTAATTGTTATTAGGGTTTAAGGGAGGTTTTAGGGGGTTTAGCGTTTTTAGCTTAGTTCTTGAGAATCTAAGTTTGGGTTTATTATCTGACTGCATCAAATCCAAGATATACATATCCATTACCTCTCAAAATAATTTGGATGAATTTAGTATACCCCTCTTTTCCTTGGTGAGTACTTGAATATGCTTCTTTTATGGAGATCTTGTCTTTTTAAAAACCTATATAGGTTTGCAAGTAGAACAATGCACTATGGTGGTCTCTCTAAGACTTGGGTTAGCCCAAAGGGATTAAAAATGATTAAATGATGCCCCAAAATGATTCACAACATTTTAACTCTTCAAATTTAGCTCAACTCCACTCTTGTGATGGCATAAACATGGTAAAACTTGGATATCATTATGTTTGCACACCTCTGCTATAAGCCTTGTCCTATAAATTATCCTATGAAATCATGTCTACCTCATATGTGACTAGAATAAATTTCTTAGATGGTTTAGATAATGAATTTATTGCCTTTATCATGTCAATTTCTATTCTCATAATGCACATATCTTAGTTATACTGAGGTCTATAACTCTCTTCCTTTATAACAATCATGTAGGTCAACATGGAGACCTTTAAGAGTCTTATTCAAGTGTCATTAGGCCACTCCTTCCTTATCAAATTCATTTTTCATGTGAAAATATTTTTCAAATTGATCTTTGAGCTCAAATTGGCCTTACTAGGCCTATTTTGTATAGTGTTAACCCTACACATGCCAAAAAGGGGGTCATGGTGGTGCCCAAGGGATCTCAAAGGATGTCAAAACTAGTTTCATAACTATATGTTTGCATTTTTATGGGATTTGAGATGATTTTCTATCATTGGGTCATTTTTGTTCTTTGTGTAGGGTTGGAGGTTTCCACACTCTTAAGGATGATTCATATAGTATGTACGTTCAAACCTACAAAAAAAGGTCATGAATGTTTAATGAATTGAGCTCCCCTCCTAACTTGAATAGGTTATATTCCCATGCAAAGACTCCATGGGGATATGAACATTAGAAGTTGGTGTTAGGGTTAGTTGTAGGTATTTTTGAGTCCTAAACTTCTTAATAATCATTCATACAATTTAGCCTCCTATTTCCAATAAAATTACAATGAATTTTTAGTTCTTAGGGAGACTTAAATTCTCTTATGAGATATATATCAAAGTATCTATGTGGTGAAGTGGGTGAGCATGTGAATCTACCCCTTGAAATGCTTACACATAGGTGGACTAACTTGAGCTAGTATTTTGGGTATTTAGGCCATTATTTTCCACCTTTTGACCCTTGAAACCTATTTTATAGACTTAAATCTTTCCTTCACTCTTCATTTTATCTATTGGATGGGTTAAAACAACCTATATGGATCTAAATACATCACTGATGTCTCATTTTAAAACTACCTCTATGACTGTGTCAAAACACTTCTAAGGTTTTGGATCATAAAACTAAGTGTAAGGCCATGAGGGAGGCTTAAAATGACCTTAGTCATAATTATATATTTTTACTAGACATTTAATGGACCCCAAGTTGATTGGATACCTATTATAGCATGAACATGCCATTTATCCCATAGTTTACCTACACATACTGACCTTAGTCTGAGATAAAATAGTGAATATGTCCACTATATGTCTCAACCAAGTGATCATTTACGGGCCTTAATAGGTTATGACCACATTTTTTTATGGAATTTGGGATCCTAGTTGTGATTTGATGGGGTCCATATCCTCATTTTGGCTCAAAATAGCCTCAAACTGCCTGCTAAAAAGTGAACTTAGACTTACACTTTAGAATATGGCCTATTATATTTGATATGAGGATGTTGGTGACTATAGGAAGCTTTTATAACATGTTTTGGGTGATTAATATGAATAGGTGGTGGCTATTCAATACTATCCTCATTCAAATCATCTCTACCCATTTAACCTCATTCTTGTGCTAACACGTGCTTATGTAATTTCATGGCTATGATGATGTCATTTATCTCCTCAAGGGTGATGGCTATCAAGGATACACCCTTGAAAACATGATCCTTATCTCATTTATGTTTATTTTACCCTTATTTGAGTTTACATTGAGTGGAGGCACCAATATAGACTGCAAATGTCACTCTATGATCCTTACCATAATTATTATAGGCTTGTTACTAGGACTATGTTAGGAGGGTGTAGCCTATAGGATGTCTAATGGCTATAGCATGTATATACCATATCACCACCAATATCCCTTTTGGATGCTCAACCCATGGTTTTCATGGTAACCATTAAATCTTGGATAACTTAGTTAGCTCTTCTTGAGGTTTTGCTATAGTGGCTTATATGGCTAACTATAGGTGTTTCCCCTAGCACTCCTAAGGTGTCACATGAACATATAAGTCTAGGGTCTGATGGATTTGATAGTATGGATGGATATAGTGCAATATGATAACTAACTTTAGATACCCAATCCTTCTGTAAGGTTAGGTGAATGATAAGGATAATAGTGTAGACACATTGGAGTTAAATGAATGTGACAACATAGTGATAAACAACACAATGGCAGTGAGGCAATAGTGAGACAATGTGAATATGAAATGGGCATGAAATGAACACAATACCTTCCCCTAATACCAAACTAAGTATACCCTAAGGACATTATAATTCATATGGAGGGAATCGTAAAGTCTTTAAGGTAGAAATAAGGTGTTTAACATCCAATAATGAAACATAACACTCTCATAAATACCTTAAAATATATGAAGAAACCAAAAAAATGTGACCAAGTTTTCTAAAATTATAGGACTAGGTCTACAAGGATGATTAAATCATATTGAGGTTTGATAAGATGTTAAAACCATGAAGGCAACTCACTGCCATAACACCACCTCATTCATATCCCATGAAACACATTAAAATCCTGTAGGTGCTACTGGGCCATATACATAGTCCATTCTAAATCATCTTTCAACCACATATAGATGGGTATCCATGAATTGTTTTGAGGTAAAATTAGGACCATTGGGATTTGAAACTAGGTGAGAAGGTGTTGAAGACTATGACATATCTTTGAAACCATGATACTTTGCTTACAACTCCTGAAGGAAGCACCCAAAACTTGATTCTTACACATATTGGTCTACAAACCATGAAAAGGAACTAGTCAAGGATATTAACATGACATCTAAGCTCAAATGAGTGGATTGTATGATAAAATAACCATAGAATGGTGATACATAACTTTAGAAAATAGAACAACTAGTTGGTTATTACAACTGAATCAAATTTCTTTAAAACCCGATGGTCTCAAAATTGCCTATGCAGATGAGGAGGATGTATAAACGCCTTAACTTATTAACCAATGTTCATATAGGATAGGCCTTTATCTTCCAAACATATGCCATGAGTGACTAGCCCCTTGAGTGCACTTTCCATTGTCAAAATTTTGGACCCCAAATCTACTCCTATTGTATAAAATAACCATTAACTTGAGGGGTCCTCTGAGCTTACCAATGAGCTTAAGGTATAAGATTAATAGTTTTGCGCCCCTACCAAGATAAAACACTATTATTCAAACATTGAACTTATTTAAACTCACCTTACCAAAATATACACCTGAATGAATTGATCCATACAGTACGGATTCATACTATTGAGAAAACACTTGGAAAATGTCCATTTTCCTAAAAATATCCCTATTTTATCCCTAAAATGTATCTTAATGATGTTTTAGAGAGAAAAAATAATGGAAAAATAGCACTTGACTTGGTGGTTTGACCTTTGGGAGATGGTCATAAATTGGTACATGTGGGCCTATATAGGAGGAACTAAACATTGAACAAGGCAATGTTGAATCTAATTAAGGTATGAAAATGTTCCATGATGGATTAGTGGGACTCATGAGGTATTTTTTGGGTGTATGATTGATCTATTGGTCAATTAAGGCCAAAATCTCATCTCATTATGGTCAAAATTATTGATCAAACTCAATTACATGGCTTTAAAAGAGGTTAATTAACTATACCACCATGTTGATGCATATGGAACATCTCAATAATCAATAAACCTAAATTAAATCACATAATATTATTCATAATGATCTTTGAAAGCTCAAAATGTGTATACCTTCTAATAATTATGCATGACTAATGTGCTCTTAGACCTTTTTCAAGCTTCCTCCTCCAACTTGGATTCATTAATGCATCTCCCTTATGTTAATGATACTTTAAGATGTATAGAGGCCAACCAAACACTTTGAAAACCATGAATTTACCTGACTCAAGCTTGACATGACTAGATAATGGACTAACTAGACATGCCTTAAGGGCTCACAACATGATCAACAACTAGGTGTTAATGATGGAATATGACTCCAAGCTATAAGTTTGGTCAATTTATAGGTCTAATACTATAAATTAACCAACATTTTTGGTGACTCAATCGGCTTAACCATCCTACTAATCATGGAACCCATAAATTTAATCAAGCTTGCTCATGATGACTAAATAAATGAAGCATGACTATAATATAGATTCTACCTCCATAAATCAAATTCTTGAATCAATAAGACACATGCAAGTAGTAATAAGGAAACAAGAACACACCAAACAACTACTTAAATATCAGGATCAAACAACAAACAAGACATTGTGCAAGAGCACTTGGAGATAAAAGATAGACCCACTTATCTATGTACAAAGATCATGAAATAGAACTAATAACAAAATTTGATATACCTCCCATTGATAGGTATGGGAAGGTTATATCCATTTAAATTATCAATATCAAATTCATTTCTCTCCTTGCAGCATGTGATGACATAAGGCTCACTCCAAAGGCTATCAAACTTGAAGTGTTTTCCTAGTTTTACATGGTATTCATCCCATTTGAGGACTATATCACCTTCTTAGAATGTTTTACAGGAGGATTTCTTGTCAAATGACCTCTTCACTTGGTTCTAATTCTACCACATGTTTTTCATAACATTATCCCTTATCTCCTCCATCTATTTTCATTCATTCAACCTTGCTTTTATAGCATCCTCCTCTAGGAGCTCAAGTTGGTGAGAAATCTCTAGTGCAGGTAGTTTAAAGGAGATAAGAAGTTTTTATTCTCTCCCATATACAAGGAGGTATGTGAAGTTTCTATTAGCCTTCTTGGGTGTCACCCTATCTTCCCATAAGGAAGTCCTCAATCAAGCATGCGACTCCCTTTGATTATCTTCCATAGTCCTCTTGATAATCCTCAATAAGTTCTTATTTAAGGACTCTGCTAGTCTATTACCCTATGGGTAATAATTAGATGATGATTTGAGATAAATTACATGTGAAATATCCCACTCACACACCTTGATACTACTAAAGGCCAATGCATTATCAGAAATGATTTTGGAAGGTATGCCAAATCTGGTCACAAGATTATGATAAAAGTCTAAGATAAAATTTTCATTGGCTTCTTTGAGGGAAGCTGATTCAATCCACCTTGTGAAGTAGTTTGTAGATTTTATGATCCAATTATGTCCTTTAATTTAATTTGGGTTTATCATTATTATAAAATCCAAGCCCCACTACATGAATGGTTGTTTGACTTGTATTGGTTGTAAGGGGAGGGTAGATAATTTGTATTTGCCAATGAACATTGCACATTTTGGACACTTTCTTACCTAATAGTGTGCATATTTAAACAGTATGGGCTAAAATTAGCTATATATAATGATATTAGAAGCTATGATCTTGGCATCAAAGTTCCCTCTAGATGGACCATCATGTAATTATTCAAGCATCTTATCTATTCGACATGATTCCACACACCTTAAAAGCATGTCTCTTATGTCTCTCTTGAAAAGTGTTCCATCTACTAGAATATAAGGTATACTTTTCAACCTTAAGTGCCTCATTTTAGATATATATATAACCCCATATGACACTATCTTAATTTTAGAAACTTGATCGCATCATGTGTCTAGCTAAAAGGTGTGTTGTTTGTAGCTAATTATTGGCCATCATGGACTACCAAAACTTGGTATTTAATTTACTTTAATTATATTGTAAGGTGATCACATAACCCTATAACCCTTAAAATATTTGTAACAAAATATTTGTAACTCTAACTTCAAGGTCATACTCCATGAATTTTGTTACCCACCCAACCCTTTTCTCATTAAGGTCTCTATTGGTTATAAACTCCTTAATGCTTGGGTGTAACACCATGAGTATGATCTTGCTATTGGAGACCATGTGCCTAAATTTATTCAAACTTATTACTATTACAAGAAAATGTTTTTATAAAAATATATACCTCTCCTCATACCCCTATAAGGCTTTACTAAAGAATGAAATAGGTTATTCTAGGCCTTGATCATTCTGATGCATTAACATGTAAGAGATTGCATCTAATGTAGAGAAAGCATACAAGTAGGATTATTTATCAAAATCAAGGTTAAGGAGTGTAGGGGCATGGGATATGGCCTCTTTGATGGCCTCAAATCTCCTCTTACCTTATTTTCTCCATGTAAACTCCTTGTGCTTCCTCAACATGTGAGTAAGAGGCTTGACCAGCTCTACAAGCATGGGATAAACCCTCTTATAAACTTAATCTTCCCCAAGAAACACTAGAAACCTTTCTTGTGATTGGGAAGGTGTAAGGAAAGAATGGACTCAAATCTTTCATGGTCTATTAAAAGACCATCTTTGGATAATACATGGCTCAATAATCTACCTTCAGGGACATCAAAGATGCACTTTTTTGGATTGAATGATACTCTAAACTATTTACATCTTTCAAAGACTAGTTTCAAGTAAGCAATGTGATTTATTGGGTCCTTTGAGAAAATAATGATGTCATCAAGATAGATGAGCACCATGTCATTGATTAAACCCTCAAAGGCAACATCCATTTCTCTTTGAAAATTTACCCGTACATTAGATAATCCAAAGTGCATTTTCATGTATATATAAGTGCCCCACTTTGTGGTGAAGGCATTCTTATGCTTATCCTCCTCTTTAAATGTGATTTGATTGGAACCAAAATATCCACCAAGTAATGATAACCTTTTATAGCCTAAATTTTTTTGGAGAATCTAGACTATTGAGGGTAGTGGGTAATGATCTTTTAGAGACACGTTGTTTAGGTCCCTGAAGTCAACACACAAACATATTTAAGCATTCTTATTCATCACTGGCATAAGGCTTAAAAAATATGAGGAATGTTTTATGGGAAATATTATCCTTGACTCAATCAAATTTAATATTTCTCTTCTCATCAACTCTTTTACCTTTGGATTGACAGGCCCTTGCTTTTGCTTGATTGGTTTTACATTGCTTTCTAATTCAATGGTGTGTTGTGAAAGTTTAGGGTCAAACACCTTCAAATCATTTTATTCCAATGAAAAAACATCTAAATATTCTTGGCATAAAGCAATAAAGGTATCTCTCTCTTTTGTTATGTTTATCTCTCCTAACTTCAACAACATATCTTTGAAGATCTCTACCCTCTTATAATGATCGTCCTTGGCTGAGATACATGCCTTATCTCTTCTCACTTTATCATATACATTAAAGATTATTTCAAATTTCACAAGTCCATTAGGTAAATTTTTAGACCTTAGATGAACTATCTAATCATCATATTGGTGTTTGAACTTGTTTTGATTTTTATGGTAGAATTCTGCCTCTTGAATTAGAAAACATGCAATTTTATCATCATTATAAAACACTTGCCGAATAACCTCATTATCAGGTATAGTTTTCCTATATATGACCTTAATCTTAGCTTTAATTTTACTTCCTTTAACCCCTTATGCAATCTCATATTGAGCTCCAATGCCTACAAGTCTATCTGCATGTTGGTTTGCTTCCCTTAGTATTGATTGTATGTTGAATGCCAAAAAATATTCAATGAGATCCCATACACGGTGCTTGTAGGATTTCAAATTATGGTTCTTGACTAATCTTATACCCCTAAATTATTACACAACAAGCTCACTATTACCCTTAACATGAAGGAGTTTCACAGCTCTCCTTCTTGCCTCCTGTAAACCATGTAGGAGGGCCTCATATTTAGCTATGTTTAAGGTGTAAATGAATTGAAACCTTGCAATTGAGTAGTATTTATGATTTGAGAGTGAAATCAACATGAATCCAACCAAACTACCATTATTTAACCTTTAACCATTAGATAATAAGGTACATAAACCATCTTCTTCTTGAGTTATGCTTGTTAGGGAGGGTATAGCAACACCTTCCTCATGCACATAGTACACTCCTAAATATGCCTCCTCAATGTTGTTATTGGGATAAAATCCATGATTTTTAACTACCCATTCATCTAAATAAAGGTCTAATATTCCCTCAAAGTGATCATGAGGCTCCTTTTCACTAACATTCTCATGTTCATCAAAAATGGTGGAGTTGACATTTGCAAGGTTAGACATATAGGGCTCTTGAAGGAACCTAGAGATAGGTTATGACCTAACTATGACCCTAGTCCCATAGCTAGTTCTAAAGACCATGTATGACCAGTTAGAGGACAATTAACCATCAAGTTTTGTAGTTAAGTCCCTAGATAGGCATAGGACAAAGTATGGGGGTACGTCCACAACCATTACATCTTGAGTGATGACACAATTTGGGTAGGATAGTAATGTACTCTTAAGTTCTTTCAACACACCTACTATTTTAGTGGGGGAACCATCCAGCTAAAGAATATCCTTTTCATTAGGCACATATTTAATCTCAATTTAATCTATTATGTCTTTAGACATGACCAAGGTTAAAGCACCTAAATTTATCATACAATTATGGACAAGTTAGTCCCCTATGATGACTGACAATTAGAATGGGTGGTTTAACAAGCTTAGGGGGTTGGACAACATTATGACCCTGATCTTGACTAGGAACTTGCACTTGAATAGGCTTACTACTTTTAACAAAAGTAGTGCTCACCTTGTCATTTACCTTATTCACATGGGATAAATTGGAGAGCTCTTGTTCGAGGATCTATTTATATCCTAAAATTGACATAGCATCATACATTGACATGGTGACATTGGACCTTTTCATGTGATACACAATGTTAAAAAGAATATTGGTGCTCTTGGACTACACCTTGAAAGTAGAAGTGTCACTTAACACTTTAGTGACATAAGGGACAAAAGGAGACTTATACTACTACCTATGATGTTGAGGTACTTATTCAATTATAGGGGCCTTAGTGGTTGTGTTTGAAGTTGTACGCTACTGACTAACTTGTGGAGGTGTTGAAGAGACCTTAGGCTGCCCCAAATTATCTTCCACCATCCTCCTCTTAGCTCTTGTATGGACTATAATTAATTCATCTACCCTTTTTGTAGTTTGCCCCCTATTTGCTACTACATGTTCAAAAACATAATCTCCTTGAAAATTTATGAAATCAGTGTCAGCTGGTACCATAACCATGTTTCTTTGTTACTGGATTGGAGCCTCTAATGATGTCATGATAGGCATGCTACCTTGGTTCATTGGATGACCTTATAGTGTAGGAGGTATTGTGTCATGGCCTTGGAATGGATAAACATGATTCTAACTAGGATCCTTATACATTTATCCACTTGCATCCATTACCATCTCATTATAATACCCTCTTGATTACCATTGACCCTCTTTTGCAAGGTTATTTTGTGTGGGGACCAAGGCTCTTGAACTACTTATAGCTATGGGATTATAGTTTTTATAAGGTCTAACTTGAGTAATTTGGCCTTAGGATTATTGATTTAATGGATAAGGGGATCTATTTTAGGACTAAAAAGGATATTGAGATTGGAAGGAGCCTTGATATGGTCTATATGAGGTCTGTTGTTACCTCTCTAGAGCCACTAGCTTGTTATTTTGTGCCTTCAACAAGCCTTCAATATTTTCAAGTCTATCCACTTGATTGTCCTTAGGTTATGCTTGGTTTTTTAGAGTGGGAAATGGATAAATGGTAGTTAGAGTTGTCTAGATCTTAGGAAAGAGAGGTATAAGAGGTATTGGCATGAGTTTCCTAGCTTGTATCAAATAATTTTATGCCCTTATGGATATCTCATAGGATTCAAATAGATTTGTCCAACCCATGGATTGGATCATGATTGCAACATATGAATTCAATGATCTTAATTAGTAAATAAAATCATAATTGGCTATGGGCTTAATGATAACCAAGATTCTATTCCAAGTTTTTTGGAACCTATAGTTGAAATCAACCATAGATTATTGGGGTGCCCTCTTGATTGAGGTGAGTTGTTCAACTAATGACACATGGTCACTCCTATCCTAAAAATGCTTGAAAAGACACTCACCAAACTCATATTAAGTATGGATTGAGGTAAGATCTAGACCCATATACCATTCTAGGACTTTGCTTTTCAAGGATGTGGCTAGTCATTTCATGACTACATTCTCCTGAGTAATGTTATGTACTGAGTAAAGGTTTGTAATGTCAACTATGTACTCTATAGGAGTGGTGGAGTTTTCTCCTATAAAGTATGGTAAACTCTTCAAAGAGGTAGCAGGGATATCATCATGTTTCTAAAGGTTAAGAGGAATACCACCATTGAAGGGGATAAAATCTTGTAATCTAGATCTTGACATTTGGATTAGTGGACCTTTCAGGGGCTATGTATTGGTCAAATTTTTAGAGTTTAGAGATGTGGGAGAATTAAGGGGTGATAGATTGGAGTTTGATATAGGTACCTTCTTCCTCCTTGTAATGTCCAATGGTAATTCAATGAACCAAACTTACTTACCTTTTGAGGTATACCTAGTGGATATTTGGTGCATGAACTTGCCCTTTAACATGATGATGACTACAGACACCTAAAACTGGCCACCAGTGACCTCCAATCAAACTTTTGACCAATTTTCACAAAAATGTATAATTTTGCCTAAAAAACTAAAACACATTAAAATATTTGAAACTAACATATTCAAGTGTTGATTTTGGCCAAAGTATCCCTAAATGGGGCAATGTATTTTATGGGCTAGCTAATTTTGATTAGATCATTTTGAATCAAAATGCCAATTATGCACCTGGGTGCTCTGGATTATTATTTTTTATCAAATCTCTTACACAAAACATGTGCCTTTTTTATTTTATGTTGGAAACATCCTAAATGGGATAATAGTTCTAACACATCTAGCATCACATCCTAATTCTAATCCAGTCAAATTTTGAGCCAATAATAGGACATTTTGACCAATTTGGTTAATTTGTGCATAAAGAGCCAAGGTTTGCATCAAAGTGCTTAATCATGCTTCAGAATTAAACCAAATCATGAGCCTAATTAAGAATTCCATGGAACTTGTTCAATATTTTCTTTTTGGAAATGAATATTGAATAGATGCATCATTAGGTGACATCATTTCTTGGGAAGATATCCCTAGGCCATAAATGCCACAAGTATTAGAATTTGTGCCTCCCATGCCTCATTAAGACTCTCCATGCTTAGTTAGTGCCCCTCTATCCCAAATATTTATGAGCCTATTTATGAATTTTATTTACATAATTTAATTAATCCTTAACCAGACAACTCCATCTTGAGATGGATGGTTTAGGTTGATTCTGACCATTTTTGAAAATATATGAATAGGAGGCCTTGCCTATTGAATTATAATGTTGAATTGATTCCAAAGCTTCATGAAAATTAGTGTTATAATACCCAAATATTGAGCCAAGATAAATCTAAACATTGTGCCAAGGAGAAATGGAGGTAACCACACTTCATTGATGTAACCTTCATGAGAACAAAGCTGAGCAAGCCACTACAACAAGAATTTTAGAGCATCCAAGGAAGGTGAATGAAGGTCTTTATTTCATGTTTTATTTGTGTTTTCCATCTTTGTTTTTTTAACTAAATCCCCCCTAGTAACTAGGCCTACAGATGTTGTGTTAGTGTGTTTATCTCATTTTGATGTCATTTTAGGACTAACATGATATTAACCATCCTCTCTTGAGTCAAATTCTTAGTTCACATAATGGCATGCCTGGTGGGACTACATCCCATAAATTTAGTCACAAAGCTCTTTCAAGCAACTCAATAATCTTTTCCATGTAGGACCTTAGAGTGAGATGGCCAAAAAGAGTGAAATTCTAAGTTAAATTTCCATTTTTATAACAACATTTTTATTTATAGAAACTTTGGTTTTGCTCTTTATTACAATATCAATGTTACATAGTAGTGATTTTGTGAAAATGAAACCATTGTTTGATAAATAGTGATTTGATGGACCTAAACAATGATATTTTCATCCATAGTAGTGATATCATCATCCTAAATAGTGATATTTTCCTTTTGGGTAATGATATAATATTTTTGGATAGTGATTTCATCATTTTGGGTAGTGATTTTGTATAACAATGATATTGATCACCCATGTAGTAATTTTGTCATCTAAATAGTGATTTTGTTTTATCTATGTCTTCTATCTAGTAACACCAATTTCATTGGAAAAATCAATATTATTACCCTTTTGTAGTGATATCATTATTTTGGCTAGCAAATTCATTTAAAATAGTGATTTCATTGCAAAACAGTGATATCATTCATTTGGCTTGTGATTTCATTCAAAACAACAATTTTGTTAAAATTGGTAGTGATTTCATAGGTAAATAGTGATATTATGTTTTCTATTTGATCTGACCCATAATAGTGATATTGTTTTTTGTAATTGTGATATTGCAGGGAGATAGTGAGATTAACTATGTAACAATGATTTTGAAATAGAAAGCTTAATTTGATAAGTTGTTTCACTCATTTGCAAATTAGCTTCAAAGCTAAAGGACACTCTAATTTTTTCATTATAGGATCAAGCTTGGAATTTTTTAAAACATACTTTTTAGACCTTTTTGAGAGTTTAAAATGGATCAAGAAATTTGTTTTTGGTGCTTAATAAAAAATTTAGTTTCTTAGGTAAATCTTTAGACAAATTATGCTTTAAAAGTTACAACTTAAGACCAAGGGGTCAAAAGAACACCACTTAATCTTTCATTTGGGGCTTAAAATTGAACACAGTTGTCAAATTTTGTCTTCAATAGTTGTTTAAACTTAGTATTTGATTGGAAAAGAGGACATTATTTGTATGCTCTTCCATATATCCACTTTAGAAAAAAATTGGAATAAACATGCCTAGTCGAAGGCATAAAAATAATGTCATCTAAATCACTACCCAAAAACTTGTAATAGTTTGGGTGATCTTGAAAATGACCCTAAAGTCTTTTTATTAGTCATTTATTTTTATGCAAACTTAGATTATGAGGGGGACTTCATTACCTCCTATAATTTATATAGGGAAGCTTTTACCTAGGGTTTTATCTCCCAACACTGAATTCAACCACTCCCACTAGGATCAGAGGTTTGAGTGGTTAAACCACCTTCTAGTGTTGGAGTTACACATGAGATGTATTTTCACTATGGACATCTCATTACACTAAGTGATATATGTAATGGTTACAACAAGGATAATACCTTTCTGAAATAAGCTAAGTGTCATGGACACCTAATTACATGATTTTCTTTTGTATCATGACGTGAAAGTTATTGTGTAATTGATTCCCCTAGAAACATTTGAAAAACTCGTAGTTTTTAGGAAAGCCCCATCTACTATGGAGGTGTTGTTGGTACAAGGTGCACCTCAAGGTCCATGTTGCATTACTATGATTTGAGAGAATGGGGGTAAAAAACCTACTATATATTGCACATTTACTTTTGGATGAACACTTAAAAGACGTATATTTATGAATTCTAACAATACCAAGCAACCTTGTTATTTTAAGACCTAAGAGCGATTAATTAGTTGGTTTTGTCCTAGATTAAAGTCTTGTTTTGGAGTCAAAACTTGGTGTGAACAAATGACACAAACCAAATAACATAGTCCTCATTTTCCTTTGAACAAAGAGGTTTTATGCTGCCCATGTGAATCATCAATTTTCCTTGTTCAAAGTTAATCAAAACTTGGAGTCATATCATCCCCTTTGGCATAATTATGTTTTCCAATTGAGTCTAGAATTTTACCAAACATTTTTTAAAGTCCTTCATTTATAATATAAATTTTTAATTTCACCTTCATAAGTTCATAAGGTTGATTTGTTGATTGGGTTCACCATTTGCACTAAACTGGAGGGAACTTTGATTCAATTTCCAATTTGGGTTGAAGGTCATTTAAGACTCATAATCATTATCATTTCTTGATAGAATTAAGTCATTTTGTGTTAAACACTTTCACTTTGAGTCTATACACCAAAATTTTTTACGTTACTATCCTAATTCCATCAAGATGATTTGAATACATAATTTTTGCCTTAGAGATATTATCAAAAATTTAAAGGTATGTATGTTATTTGAGTTAAGAAAGGTAGTGTTACGCTACCGAATTTGTGAGAAACCATCTTTGCCTTAGAGAGTTGTTGAAAAAAACATTTTTTCACATATTTTGAGTAGTATAGGATTGTTATTCTACCCAAAACATTTCAAACATTGTTTCATAAACCCTCTTGCATAGAGTTCAAGTTTTTCCATATTTTTTCAAGCTAATCTGAGTATACCTTTGTGAATATTTATCTAGCATAGTTATGCCATTCACAATTGTCTAGCCCATTTGTCAAAAGAACAAAGATTTATACCATTATTTTTGAGAAAACAAACTATCTCTAAAGTCCTTTTGTTTCATACCTTATACCTATTTGATCAAGTTCATGTCTAAGAGTCAAATGCCTAGTTTTTGTTAGAAGTGTTTCATATTCGTTAGATTAAAATTTCATCTAATTTTAAAGTCTAGATTTTGAAATTATTTGGCCAAGATTCCTAGCACATGCCTTATTTGATCCTAGATTTTGATGCCACATTTGGTCAAAAGACGTAGCAATGGTTTATTTCCTAGAATAGACTGAGTTGAAACACATCAACCTTAGAGTTTGGCATTTTGATTTTTGGTCCATTTACTTAATTTTTTTGAATAATATGTGTAACATTAGATACTTAACATTAGATTGTTTTATCAAAAATCATTGCATAAACCTTTCCATACTTCTGATTAATCTAGAACAAGTTTGAATATCATATTTTAGACATTGTCCTTTTAGAGTTTATATAACTCTCTTCCCTTTCTATTGCATAACATTCACTATGGATCCCAACATGTATTCCTACACTTTTAGTGGAATCATGTACAATCCAAGGATTATTAAAGTGATTGCATAAGAAGAAATGGCGCAAGACCCCTATGTAGATAATATTACTTATGAGACAGATCCTTATCCCTCTTATAGTACTCAAATAAGGGCATAAAACCAAGATCCATTGGCTAACTTTTTGGTTAATATGCCACCATATTCATAATAGGACCAATAAAAAAAAACATAATACCTAGCTATGATACCCATAGTTGAAGAACAAATTCCTCAACAATCATACTCTATTAGTATGCCTTCCACATATGATCTATGATTGTGTGAGCATAATTTTTTGGAGAATAAAGACCAAATTTTGGTTAGAGCCATAGGAAGTAGGGGATAAGTTTCCAATGTACTTCCCTCATGAAATTTTACCAAGCCTAGTAAGAATGCCTCACAACATATTGTATAGTCAACAAAATTCTTCTAGAATCCTTTAACTCTAGTCCAAATGACATATCATGACCTTAATGTGCCTAAAAAAGGAAATAACCTCATGGAAGCCCACTTTAACCAAATGTAGGTATCATATCAAAACCTAACTAAATATAGTGTATAATTTCATTCAAATGACCATTGTGAGTAAACCTCTTATTGACTTAGTTCCTTTAAGAAGAGTTTTGATAGAGTTAACTAGTAAAGACAATTAGAGTTTATACCCATTCATACAAAACACTTTGGTAGACAACTTGTTTTATACACCAATTATCAAAGAAGTATCTTCTATTTCTATGCGAAATAATGAGAAAAACACAATGGACAATGTGCAAGCAATGTCTAATCTAAATCAAAGTGGTACTAATACATAAATAACTAGTCAATAACATGTGCCTTTGGTTAATACCATGAGTGGATCTACAAACCTATAAATGGAAGATTTTGTACCCCAACCTCAACCAACTACTTAAATTCCTCAACCATTTGCTTCATTAAGCACACAACCAACATGATTAGGTAGTCAACCAGCAACCAATATCATGCCTCAATAATAAAATGTGACAAATCCTATTCCTCCTTAACAAGTGACGAGTATCATTCCACAACAATAGGCACAAATGAATATACCAATGTAGTAGAGGCTAAAGATATTGCCACCTCAACTAGGGGTAACTAATTTTCTACCTCATCAGGTAGTATCAAATATACCTTTTTCTTCACATACGAATATTCCAATTCAAAACCAAATGATGTTTAATCAATAACATATTCATGTTGGTTAGTGACAAGTTCCAACTCTCCAACATACATCCACTTCCAACTAAGGTTCATGTAATAAGGGGGTTTCAATGTCTTTCAAATACCTACTAGGTAATAATTACATTTTATACAAAACATACCACAAGTTCAAACAAAGATAGGGTCTTGGATCACAATTTTCCATTCAACAACAAGGTTTGAGTAGTTGGCAATAGATCCCTATTCAACCAAAATAGGCATAGTATATTTATATCCTTCCATCCCAACCTCAAAATATTCCAAGTCAAACCTTCATCTCCAACCCAAACTAGAATATTACACAACTAAATGTGTCAAATTAACAAGCACATCCTAATCCACGTATGAGTATTCTTGGATCATTTCCCAACCAATCCAATATATACCAAAAAATACCTCCATCGTACCTTGGTAAAAGTTTTTCACTTGTGACCACTCAACCATCTACCTATGCCCATATTCTCATAAATTTCTTAGATCAAGAATTAAAACAAATGAAAAATTCAATTGTAGCCATCCAAGTGGGGAAACAGGTTAAAATTTTTAAGTTGGATGATGTGTGTTTTTATCTTTTTAATATGGAGTACTTACATATTCCATTTCTTCCAAGATATGAGCCAATAAAAATTGATAAATACAAGGGGAAAGGTAACCCCAAAGCCCATTTAACTGAGTTCTTTTTAACATGCCAACCAATGACATATAGTAATATATACCTTTTATTCTTGTTTCTAAGGAGCTTAGATAAAAAAGCTTTGGAGTGATTCTTAAAGTTGCTTAAGAATTCAATAACTGATTTTCATAATCTTTTAGATAAGTTTATGCATCACTTTTCCTATAATCTCAAGCATGATATTTCATTGGTTGATTTGATGCAATCTAAATAAAATTTTGGTGAGATTTTTGTACGCTATCTACAATGATGGAGAGCACTTGAAAGTTGATTTTCACTCACAGTTTACCAGATAAACAATTAGTCATTGTATTCACTAAATATGTACATAGTGAGATAACCTATCATTTGGAACTTCAGTGTGCACATACCTTTAAATAAATAATTGACAAAGGTTCATTGATCAAGTGATATCTCATTAATAAATGAGTCATCAAGCTTAATTCAACTAATCAAAACCAAGGTACCAATTAGTGAAGCAGCCAAAACCAACATCCAATCCAAGTAAAAGCTTCACAACTAGCATAGGTCAATAACCAAGATAGACTACAGTAATTCAACTATAATAAGAATGTTGTGGGAAATAAAATAACTAAGTCACATCATGTCTAAATGGTGAAAACATCATTTTCACCACCTTTTCAGCTTACTCTTATGATTTAGGAATTTGAGTCAATAGAGGATGGTTAGTATGGTGTTAGTTTCAAAATGAAAAAAAAATAAAAGAAACACACTAACTAGCATAACATCTCTAGGCCTAGACACTATAGAGAGCTTAGTTAATAAACATAAATAAAACACACAACTAAAATGCAAAATAAACTCTCTTTTACCTTCCTTAGATGTTCCAAAATGCTTATTGTAGTGGCTTGCTCAGCTTGTGCTCATGAAGTCCTTCGCAATGGAAGCTTGGCTACCTCCATCTCTCCTTTGCACCTTTGGGTTGTGGCTTGCATTAGATTTAAATCAATTTGGCATGGTAACACTAATTATAATGGCTTATTGAAGATATTTGTGCATTATAACTTTGTACCAAAATAACTTCAAAATGATGTTCATGACCTCACTATTTATAGATTTTTGAGATTGATCAGAATCAACATGAACCATCCATCTCAAGATTGAGATGTGTGGCTAAGGATTAATCCAATTATGGAATTAAAATTGATAAATAGGCTCATAAATATTTGGTATAGAGGAGAAATTAAGAGGCATGGAGGGCTTTGATGAGGCAAGGGAGGCATAAATCCTGCTATTTGTGGCATTTATGGCTTACGGATGTCTTTCTAAGAAATGAGGTCACCTGATGACACAGATATTCAATACTCATTTCTAAAATTAAGTATTCAACAATTTTCCATTGAATTATTGATTAGGATCTAATTTTTTTTAATTAACTCTTGAGCATGTTTAAGCACTTTGTGCACAAATTACTCTAATTGATCAGAATGCCTTATTATTAGTCCAAAATTTGAATAGATTGGAATTGGAAAGCAATGTCAAATGTGTTAAATCCATTATCCCATTTCTGATGTTACCAATAACAAATAACTAAGTCACGTGTCTTGTGCAAGATATTTGATGGGAAAGATCAATCTAGAGCACCTAGGTACAAAATTGGCATTTTGACTCAAAATGATCTGATCAAAGTTAGTTGGCCCATAAATTACATTACCCCGTTTAGGGATACCCTAGCCAAAATTGTCATTTGAATATGTTAGTTTCACATCATTTAGCATGTTTTAATGTTTTTAGGCTAAATTGTGCATTTTGGGTGGAAATTGGCCAAAAGCTTGATTAGAAGTTATCGGTGCTTAGATTTAGGTGTCTATAGTTTGCCCCTATTTGGGAAGGCATTGTAAGATATAAGCACAATAACATCTTCTAAAAAAATGAAAAGGTTATATATGCCTACAACTATAATGATGATAAACTAACTATATGATGCCCCCTCGAGGGAATGGTTGGCACAAGCATGTCGGCAAATGGTCCCTCAATAAGAAGCAAAATGAGGGGACAAATAAAGGAAAGATGATGGGGTAAAAACACAATGATATTGAAAAATTATTCAAAATCACTGATAATGTAAGTGGGATAGTGTAAAATGGTTTTCCCAAAGGTGGTTATAAGAATTGTACCCTAATAGTGGTAACATGGTATGATAACACAATGGTTTTCCCAAATGTGGTTATAATTATTGAGAAGATGGAGCTACCCCAGTTAGGACAGACAAACAAGATAACAACATGCCCCTGTATGGGTAGAAAAAGTAAACTACCCCTAGGAAAAGGTGACAACTTTAACAAATGAACAAAATGGGGGAAATAGAAGAAAAGGAAGGAGGTGGTTAAGCTGTCTCCATATGCACTAGGAAAGTGGACATTGCCTACATAGTTCCATGGATGTAATATCCAATAAAAAAAACTTCAAGCCAAATGTAATTCTCCCAAGGAAGGGGAAGAATGTGATAACTAAGGAAAAAAATAGAATGGATGTGATAGAAGAAGAATAGTCTTGAAAAATGGTAAGTGCGTGAGAGAAAAAGGCCAAAAAGGATGGCAAAAATAAATGAAAAGTGATTTGCTTATAACTTAGTAAGGGTTCCTAGAATACTTAAGACAAAGAAGTGGTCAATATTTTTGTTCTTTTCTAATGATTTTTCAAATGTTTTTTGAATTATTTTGGAGTGTCTCAACTCAATCAAGAATGAAGAGACACTAAATGGTTCAAGCTCACAAAATGGTGAGAGCATTTAAACTAAGGTTGCTCACAAAATGGTGAGAGCATGGCTTAGGTTTCTCACAAAATGGTGAGAGAATGTTGAAAAGGGTGACTAAGCTAACCTCAATAAGTATCAATCACTACCTACATAGTCCCAGAGTAGGACCTCAAATCACTATAGTTCTGCCCTTACAGTGGAGGAATTCAACTAGTGTAGCAGTCAATTTAAACAAAATAGGCATAGTTGGTAAAAATTCATATTACAAAATAGGAACTGGTAAGTTGGTACATCAAGGCTTAATGTTACCCTTAGTTTTCCCATAGGTAGCTATAATTAAGACATAATGGCATAGATCAATGGTACTAATTTGACCAAAGCTGGTTATAATTAGTAACAAGACCAGTGGTAAGAAAGGAATAATGAGTGAAGGATGAAAATACCAAAACTTCTATCATATTATTTCAAAATATGATCTTTTTCTGAAGTAATTGAACTAATTGATGAAATTGATCAAATATCTTGATGCTAAAAATTCATAATGAATGGCAAAAACCAAGGTCAAATGGGCTAGGCTTTAGAACACACTAGGTTGGTAGGTTAAAAGCAAAAAGTGGATATGACTAAGAGGATGGATAAGGATGATATTTGCACAAATAAAAATAGTGATAAAATAGCATAATTAAAATGGTCCTTATAGACAATACACCTTAATGCTCAAGCATAGTATTGCTTGAGATGAATAATATTCATCAGCTTAGGAAGTTCATCTTTATCTAGTCTAGTAAGCATGTATGCTCTTGATCCATAATCTAAAGTAATGATGAAAATCCCTATCCAGTTTGGTTTGAATTTCCATTTTTGCTTCTTCTCAGCCATGGTATTTTTTCTTTAAGAACAAGATCACCAACTTTAAATGTTTGATACTTAACACACCTATTATAGTGTTCTTTGAGTTGGTTTTGATATGCTTGAAGATTGTTGAGTGTAGTTGTGTATTTCTCATCAAGTAGGTCTAGCTCTTATAGGAAAGCTACTCGATAGTCATGATCATCCAGGACATGCTTGAAATAGATGCGCAATGAAGGCAATTCAACCTCAATGGGAAGGATGGCTTCAGTACCATAAACAAGTGAGGATGGAGTGGCTCCTATGGGGTTACGATGATTGGTACAGTATGCCCAATAGGTAGGAAATATCTGGAGGTGATAATCATGACTGACATCATTGACAATCTTTTTGAGAATATTGATAATGGTTTTGTTGGATGCCTCAACTTAGCCATTACCTTGAGGGTAATATGATGTAGAAAAATGTTGTATGATGCTATATTCAATACATAGCTTATCTACATCCTTATTCTTGAATGATCCTCCATTATTAGATATATTGTCAGAGGGGATACCATAGAAGCAAATGAGATGGTTGAAGATGAATTTAGAAATTTGCTTTCTAATCACGTAGGTGAGGGGTATACCTTCAACCCACTTAGTGAAATATTCAATAGTGGTAAGGATATGTTTATGGACATTAGATGAAGTGGGGTTGATCTTCCCAATGAGGTCAAGCCCCCATGTAGAAAATTACCATGGTGTCAACATCAATTTTAGAGTTTTTGCTAGGACATGAATCATATTAACATGTCATTGACATTTATCACACTTTTTTACATATGCAATGGCATATGTATCCATTGTGGGCTAATAATAGCCAGTACACAAGAGATTTTTGGATAGGACTACCATACTAGAATGAGTGTTGCATACACCTTCATGAACTTCTCTTAATGCTAGTGTAGACTCTATTGAAGTTAAATAATGAAGCATAGTTCCATCAAAATTATGATGATAAAGGGTGGATCCAAGTAGAGTATAATGAGTGGAATGATGAATGAAGGATTTGGTTAATTTTTTAGATAGGTTAGCTGGCATAACTTGGTCAATAAAGAATTTTTAAAGGTCTGAGTACCAAATAGAATGACCAAAAATATCACAAATCATTACATTGGTTGAAGGTTCATGCTATGGTGTTAACAAATTCTTGATGAGGAATTGATATTCTCTAGCTTTATCTATTTGTCAAATCAGAGAGCCACTAGTAGCCATGGTATCTACAGTTTTGTTATTAGCCCTTGGTATGTGCTCAAACTAAATGTTGGTAATTTTTTGCTTAAGGGTATTGACCATGGCTTTATATGGAACCAGCTTATCATCTTTGGTCTAAAAATGATCTATGACTTGATTGATGATTAACTAAGAATCACCATAAACTTGGAGATGAGATATATTCCAATTCACTACTTGTCAAAGTCCTGCAACAAGTGATTCATACTTAGCCATGTTGTTAGTACAAGGAAATTTGATTCTGAATGATTTAGGGATTAGATCCCCTTGTGGTGTAATAAAAAATAGGCATGCCCCTAATCCATGTGCAGTAAATGAACCATCATAATATAGTTTTTAGGGATTCTCCTCAAGGGGTGTGTCAATGATGGTCATTATGGATTCATCAAGAAATTGAAATGTGAGTGGTTGTGTGTCTATGAGAGGTACTTCAGCAAGTTGATCTATAAGAACTTGTCCCTTGATTGCCTTCTGATTAAAATAATATATGTCAAACTCACTGAGCATCATGAGCCATTTAACCATTCTTCCTTTCAAAGTTATTTTAGAACATAGATACTTGAGTGGATCAAATTTTGAAATGACCATGGTCTTATTATTCAACATGTAATGGCATAGTTTTTGAGTTGCAAAGACCATGGCCAGACAAGCTTTTTCAATAGGTGCATGGTTATGTTCATATGTAACCAAGGTATGGCTTAGATAGTATACAACATTCTCTTTTTCATTTTCATCATGTTGAGCATAGAGTGCCCCTAGAGCATGGTTGGTAGCTAATAGGTATAAAAAGAATGGTTTTCCTAGCATAGGAGGTAATAAAATAGGTGGATTAACAAGATAGTCTTTAAGTTATTGAAAAGTTATTTGGTAGTGATCATCCTAGTGAAATGTAAATCCCTTTTTTAGAAGGTTTGTAAATGGATGGTACTTATCTGCTAACTAAGATATGAAGCATCAGATTGATTGGATCTTACCCTATAAACTATGAAGTTGCTTTAAATTGGTTGGTGGTGGCATCTCAATTATAGCTTGGATTTAAGCCAGATCAACTTCAATACATCTACGAGATATGATGATGCTAAGTAATTTTCTTGAAGTTACACTATATACACATTTCTTTGGATTGAGTCTGACTTTGTGCTCCCATAATCTTTCAAATATCTTATGCAGTACTACTGGATGGTCAACCCTAGTTTTGAATTTTCCTAATATGTCATCGACATATTATTCAATAATAGCATGCATCATATCATGGAATATGACAGTCATGGCCCTTTGATATGTAGTTCCAACATTCTTAAGGCCAAATGGCATTACCTAATAATAAAATCTTCCTCATGGAGTGTTGAATGTTGTTTTATGTTTGTCTTCTAGTGTTATTTTGATCTAATTATATCTTGAAAATCCATTTATGAGTGAAATTATTTCATAAACTATCATGGAGTTGATGATCAAGTCGATATTAGGTAATGGAAAATCATCTTTAGGACAAGCTTTGTTGATGTCTCAAAAAATAGTATAGATTTTGATCCATTTAGGCTTTTTACTAATATGTACCACATTAGAGATCTATTATGAGTAGTCAATGAGTTAGATACATCATACTTCTAAGAGTTTTTCCAACTCTTTCTTTACCAATACAACAATGCAAGGATGCATCTTATGTAGCTTTTGTTTTACCAATTTTGCATTAGGATTAACCACAAGGTGGTGTACAACCAAGGTAGGATCCAAACCTGGCATGTCAAAATAGGCCCATGCAAAGATATCTACAAATTATCTTAATAGAAATGGAACAACTTCATGTTCCTCCTCAGTGAATAACATGCCTAATTTTATCCATTTTAGGTCTGATGGAGTCCCAATATTTACCTCTACTATATCTTACACTAGAAGGGTCTAACCATCTTCTAGGATAGTAGGAAATAACTTGAATTATTGAATTATGTTAGGGTCCTCTGTTAGGAATTGCTCTTCAACTTCTCCTAGGCATGATGAATCTGAGTCCCCTAATGGGAGATATAGCCATGTGACAAAAATAGTTGTAAATTCTTGAAGAATTTGATCAATACTTATTTTTTCTCAAAGCTAAACTTGGATCCACATGCAAGTTCATCATTGGTAGTCTCCTAGTCTAATTTTGAAGAAGAATGAACACCCCCATCTAATGGTGCTTGAAATAAGTTTTCACCACTAGACTGACCTTTATCTTTACATTTTTCATAGTCAAAAAGTGCCTCAAAGAGGTTTTCACTTTGGGACCTCAATGTTTTACTTATTTGTTTTTAGCTAAGGGTGTTTACTCACTCTCTAAAATAGGCTATAGGATCTAATGTAATTGATGATCTTAACTTATAATCTCCCAATATAATGTTATCTCTAAGGCCTAAGAAGTCATAGAATACCTCATCATTCTGGAACTCATCAATTGATAGACTAGATTTTTGTTTGTCCCAATCTATCAGTTAGGGATAATATAATGGTAATGGGTTGTGATGAATGGCTAAGGTAAGGGTAAAAATGGTATTATTATCAAGCAAGTTGGTTTTAGCTAGGTCATCAAAGGTGAGGCTATGATCAGACTATGCTTTGATGTTAGCATCATTATCACTAGTCATTGGTGATGGAGTTTGAATAAGATATGTGGATCACCCCTAGGCAGTTTAAATCCAAGTCCATAAGGTCTTTCATACTTAGTCATGAAAATTGGCTCAATGGTTCCTTATTGATTCAGTATAAGGCCTCTTCCTTCATAATTGTGATGCTCCATGATCCTATTGGGAATAAGATTCTTGGCACTTTTATAACAAACATCTTAGTTGTCATTGTATAACCATGATTCATCCCATTCAAGAGGGTTAGGTTCTATGCTATTTTTAGCTAAGGGTGTTTACTCACTCTCTAAAATAGGCTATAGGATCTAATGTAATTGATGATCTTAACTTATAATCTCCCAATATAATGTTATCTCTAAGGCCTAAGAAGTCATAGAATACCTCATCATTCTGGAACTCATCAATCGATAGACTAGATTTTTGTTTGTCCCAATCTATCAGTTAGGGATAATATAATGGTAATGGGTTGTGATGAATGGCTAAGGTAAGGGTAAAAATGGTATTATTATCAAGCAAGTTGGTTTTAGCTAGGTCATCAAAGGTGAGGCTATGATCAGACTCTGCTTTGATGTTAGCATCATTATCACTAGTCATTGGTGATGGAGTTTGAATAAGATATGTGGATCACCCCTAGGCAGTTTAAATCCAAGTCCATAAGGTCTTTCATACTTAGTCATGAAAATTGGCTCAATGGTTCCTTATTGATTCAGTATAAGGCCTCTTCCTTCATAATTGTGATGCTCCATGATCCTATTGGGAATAAGATTCTTGGCACTTTTATAACAAACATCTTAGTTGTCATTGTATAACCATGATTCATCCCATTCAAGAGGGTTAGGTTCTATGCCAGATGCTGGTACAAATATGATAGGTCCCTTATCTTTATTCTTTTGTTGCCAATACATATGTGGAGTGACTTTAGGTCACCCAAAGGTTTTCAAATTCTAAGGAAGATTGGTAATATGAAATGTATCATGGGTCAATAACTCTCTCAGTCTATTATCTAAAATGGTGAAATGATTAGAATCTCCAAGAGGTGACATGTAGGAAAGGGAATCCAAGATATTAGGATCTATGCAATTATCTAGTGAAGGATCAATAAGTATAGCCTTTCCTCTATCTTTCTTGGAACTTAGATTCATGTTATAATGATAATAATAGCTTTTAAATTCAGCCTCAAGATGTTTTTAGTGTTCATATAGGTGTAAATCTCTTGGAATATTCACTTCCATCCCTAAGTGGGAAAACTTGATATATTGGTGCAACATTGATGGGACTACATAAATCTCATGTAACCAAGGCCTGCCTAGAAGCATATTGTATGATAAATCAAGATCAAGCACATGGAAAAGTGTATCATGGGTCAAAGGCCCAATGATAACTAGCAAACTAATGGTTCCTTGTGATTCTCTTTCTTGATTATCATAGGCTTTGATGGTTATCATTTTTGGTTAGAGATCTTTTATTGTGTACCCAAGAAACTTGATGACTTTTAGAAACACTATGTTGAGCCCTGATCCATTATCTGTAAGGATATGTTTCACTTTATGTCACTTTATATAAACCTCTATGTACAATTGATCCAAAACTCGTTTGACAGATATTTCAAGAACACAAAAATAACATAGTAACAATGAATTCTTTGAGAAGAGATGTTTTATTACTCAAGATCACAATACAACTATATGTTTATCTCTAGGAAGAGATGTATGATTTCCATTTGAGATTAAATATTCATTTATACACATTTTTAAAGTAGGCTGAGGATGTGGAAGGTCACCATTCTCAAGGGAGATTAAGTGGTTCAACTTTCATGATTTAAAACAATACAAAATTTGAGGAATTACTATTTTTAGAAACTTACTATTTTTAGACTATACTAAAATTGAAATTTGGGATACTTACATTAGGTTTTAAGGGGTCACAAACCATTGATCAAAGATCCATGTCATCTCACTATTTCTAACTCATATTTGCTTTTCACATTCGGAAGAAATAAGAAACTAAGGTTAAATGGTCAGGGGTTAGATGATACCCAGATGAAGTTGCGCACCGTATCCAGATGATTGAAGGAGCTCCTCTTTGGCTGTGGAGGATGACACATGTAGATAAGAAAGACTTAAACAAAGAAAATGTTAGATAGATATATGGTGGACTGCCAAGCAAAGCTCAGTCCCAGAAGTGTAAAAACTTCCTTACGAGATGACAGTCCACTTTTTGATAAAAAAGAATGTCAGATAAAGAAATAATAATGACTTAAAGAAAGAGAAATAGATAATGTATACCTAAGTCCTGCAATCTGTCTGTCACAATCACCGACACTGGTTAGTTTGCCATCGTTGGTTGGTCAATGTTGTCAACGTCAGTTATGCTACCAACGTCGGTAGGGGCAATGGGCCTTGATGCCAATGTTGGTAGGGGCAATGGGCCTTGGATGGGTTTTAGGTAATGTCTATGGTCAGCAGAGTGGTTTGGGAGATCTAAAAGGGTTGTGTAGGGATGTAAGACAATGGATAGCGTCTTAGGAAGGACAAAGGTAGATGTTGTGTGTGAGATGAGAGTCAGGATAAGAAGGCTTTTCAGCCTCTCTGAGAAGAAAGTTGGGTTTGGTCTCAACAGTACTTAGAAATAGCAAATTAATTGATTACCAATCCATTCTAAAGATACTAAAATATAAACCAGAATAATACTTAGCTCTTGGTGGAGAACCAGAAGTGTAGAAGACTTGTTCCATTATGGCTGATGTAGAAGACCTCATGCAATGTTTCAATCTGGTGTGGAGTGAATTCTGTAGAGTTTCTTAGCCTGGAGAGTGATGATAGAATGTTGATCCCTTGTCCTAAAGCCTGCCTTCGATATGCAAAGAGTTGAGGAGCAAGAGAATTCAGATCCTGGGAGTAAGAGAATTTGCATTTAGGTCTGTAGTCGAGGTCAGAATTTAGTTTTAAGCAATCGACGTCGGTGATACCGCCGGTGTCAATTGACTATTAACCAACGTCGGTGGCTAGAGAATGGGAAAAAAGGTTATTTTTAGCCTTTTTCCCATTTTCCATTTGCCAAGTTTGGTTGTCATTGTTAAACGGTCCAAAGGCGGGTTTAATAGGTGCGAGAGTTAGTGGGAGAGTTAAAATTAGGTCTTAGGTAATTATGATTAGTTATAGGGTGATAAATGGCCTAAGAGCTAGGAATCCAAGGTGAGATGTCTAGGAGGATTATTAATTTAAAATAAGTATTTTAAATTAATAAAGTATAGGTTAGGCATGTTGAAGTTAGAAAGGTACCAAAGGGGGGGTGGTTGACACTATTTTGGTGTCTACATTTGCCCCTTTTTGTCTTGTTGGTTGTTCTTGATGAACTATAAGACAAAAATAGGAGTAAGTTACCCCAGGTATGGGATAAGGTCATTTTTATCTTGTTGGTTGTTTTGATACACTGTAAGACAAAAATAGGAGTTAGTTACCCTAGATGTGGGATGAGGTATTCCCCTTCAAAGTGGGAGTCGAGGGAAGGTAACCTGCTATCGAGTGC
The DNA here is from genome assembly GCA_037957365.1 of Torreya grandis. Classification (NCBI taxonomy): domain Eukaryota; kingdom Viridiplantae; phylum Streptophyta; class Pinopsida; order Cupressales; family Taxaceae; genus Torreya; species Torreya grandis. The sequence continues at coordinate 820,576 of JARHVA010001019.1, forward strand.
CAATTTGATAGATAGTGGATGGGTATGGTGAAGGTTGAGTGTGAACGTTGCAAAAGTTGAGATTGCATGCATACCACTTCATGTGATAGGTAGGTCAAATTGTCACAATCAAAGGTTGAGGAGTGCTAAAATCAAAATAACTGGTCCCCAGCATTTAGTCGTAGTTGATTGGGTTAAATGATCAAAACTATAGCTCCAATGGTCGTCATGTTTTAAGTATCTCGAGCTTAGGAAGTGCTCCTGGAAAACATGAAAATGTCACAAATATTGAGGATCAACTAGAGCGTGATCTGTCAATAGGTGTGAGGGTCGTAATGTGGGTTGCGTATAATTTCCTAACTATTCGTGAGGTAGCATATATGCAATCAAAATAACCAAGGCAAAGTTGTCTTAGAAATGGTCATGGTCTGAGGAGATAGTCACAATCTCCAAGGTCATTGGTCGAGTCAGGTTGAGATATAAGTCATCTCAAGTGGCATGTGTTGTGGTCAAGGAGATGTATGTGATCTCCAATGTGCCCCATGAGAAGTTTAGGTAACTCATTCAGTGTCAAGGCTAATTGTTTGGTCATGATTTTGAGTTGGGTATAGATAGTTGGTCCATTAGATGGACGGATGAAGGAATGGCTGAGCTAACCTCAGAAGACCCCATGTCAATTGAGTGCTGCCTACATAGCCCCCATTTAAAGGGCCTTAGGCCAATGTAGTTCTGCCCAAAAGGGAGGAAGGAGTCAAGATTATGGACTGAGTTTTGACTAGGTTAAGTCATGGTTAAAGGTGAAATGGTTTGTCTATCAGGTAGGCAAACAAATGAATGGCTGACGTCATAAGGGAGATGAACAGGAAAATGGATGGGTGGATGGAGGAGCTAACCTCAGAAGACCCCATGTCAACTGAGTGCTACCTACATAGCCCCTTGGGTGGATGGAGGAGCTAACCTCAGAAGACCCCATGTCAACTGAGTGCTACCTACATAGCCCCTATTTGAAGGGCCTTAGGCTAATGTAGTTCTCCCAAGAAGGGAGGAAGGAGCCGAGGTTATGGATTGGGTTGGATTAGGTTAAGTCATGGTTAAAGGTAATATGGTTTGTCCATCAGGTAGATGAATAAATGAATGTGGGTGAGCTAACCTCAGAAGACCTTGTGTCATCTGAGTGTTGCTTACATAGCCCTTATTTGAAGGGCCTCAGGCCAATGTAGTTCTCCCTAAAAGGGAGGAAGGTTCAAAGATGTTGATAGGTTGTTTTGGTCAGGTTAGTGTATGTTAGCATGTCCCATATGTGTGATGGGACATGCTTGAAATGATGAGGATGATGATGATGTTACAGCCTTTTCCATATTATGTGATGGTGTACTCTGTAACATAGGTGATATGGGTTTTTCATCCCTAGCAATTTTCCATATTAGTGATGGTGTATGCTAAAAATGAAATGAGTGATGATGTTATAGCCTTTTCCATATTGTGTGATGGTGTATTCTATAACATTGGTTGGGTGGTTTTTCATCCCTAGCAATTGTCCATATTAGTGATGGTGTATGCTAAATATGAAATGAGTATATTTATGCTTCAGCAAGAAATGGTTTATGCTTGGCATAAATTGTGTGTGGTCGATAGTTTCCATGTGTATTGTTTTCCATAGAAACTAGTGTGAATGGGCTATGATGAGTTAGGATGTCATGATGTCATGTTAATGGTTTGGTTTGGCTTGAATTGGTTTGGTTGGGTTTGGTTGTATGGCAAAGATGCAAGAAGTGAAAGGTGCATTGCTCTTTCATTGACAAGAACCATAATAATAGCATAGATAAGGTTTTTGCAAACAAAAGCCCCGTTCATGCATTGTGTCATTGACCATTGGTTTATGTTAGAGAAGTAGTCGAATCACTTGACATTAAGTGAGCTTAAAATCCCTTGAGTATGTTGGGGTAATGGGTTTGATTATGTGAGATGTGAGGATAGTGTAACCCTTTTTAATAAGGATAACTTTGCCCCTTTTTATAGGTGACCTTGAGAATGACTATAGGCAAGTCCATGACTTAATAGTTTGTCAGTCAATTTTTTTTTGGTAGACTGATCAATGCAGGAAGTCTATGTGGGGATGTTGTTTTGTTTTGTGGTCATATGTAAAGCTAATCAATGTGGAAAGCTTCTAAGAGAGTGTTTTTTGTAGAAAAATTTAGGCGTAGCCATCTTTTGAGGGAGTGGTCTATATTCTACTTTGTGTGGTTGAATGTCTTTGAATAACTGTCCTTCAAGTGAGCAGTCTATTAATTACAGCAATTATGCAGCTATCCTTTGAGGTAGCAGTCTACATTTATAGTTTTATGACTTTTGAATAGGCATCCTAGTTTTATGTGTTTTGTGGACTAAAGTTTTAGTCATGGACTAGCCTATAGAGGTTTAAGGGTTTCCCTTTTTAGTAGGACAAAGCATTAATGCAAAAAGGATTAACTAATGTTTGTAGGAAAAGAAGGGAATAGGAATGAGGATAATAGGGGTTGCTCAAGGGACAAGCTCAAGTAAAATATCAAGTGAATGAGTACTTGATTAATAGTAGAATGGTCATAGATGCAAGGCATTAAGGGGCTCAGGTTCTAGCTAGCCTTCAAGAGAAGACAGATGATAAGTCCCTGATCCATACTTGTGTGTTATGATATAAGGTCTGAGCCAATTAGGAGCAAACTTGCCTCGTTTACTTCTTTCCATATTAGTCATGTGTTGGTTTTCTTTGAGGACAAGATCTCTAATTTTGAAATCTCATTCTCTCAGACTTTTGTTATAGGCACATTGGATGTGATTTTGGTAGATATGGAGATGGTTAAGGGCAGCAAGGTGATGTTCATCAAGTAACTCAAGTTGAGCCAACCGATCTTGATGAAAGTCATCGTTAGAAAGTATGTCATGCAAAGAGATGTGTAAAAAAGGTATTTGTATTTTAAGAGGTAGGACAACCTCTGTTCTATACACTAAAGAGAAAGGTGTAGCACCCATAGGGGTTCGGATGCTAGTGCGGTAGGCCCACAAAGTGAAGGGAATGTGAATGTGCCAATCCCTTCTAGTATCATTGACCACCTTCATTAGAATTTTGGTTAAGATTTTGTTAGAAGCCTCAGCCTGCCCATTTGCATGTGGGTAGTAAGGCGAGGAGAAGTTGAGCTTGATGCTAAATGAGTCACAAAGTTTCTAGACAGTTTTGTTTTTGAATGATTTGCTGTTATCAGTGATGATCTTATGGGGTACACCGAAATGACAGATGATATGGGTGTTGATGAAGTTGATGATTTTGTCAGCTCTAGTGGAGATGAGAGGAATAGCTTCCACCCATTTAGTGAAGTATTCAATTGTGGTGATAATGGACTGATGTCGAGAGATGAATGAGGGTTAATCTCACCAATTAGATCTAAGCCCCATTGTGAAAAAGGCCAGAAATCCTTAGCAACTTGTAGAGTGTGGCTAGGGATGTGAAGTAAGTTAGCATATTATTGGCATTTGATACAATGCCAAACATAATCACTGCATAGTCTTCGTAAAGAGTGGGCCAATAATAGCCCAGGCAAAGGATGTGTTTTGCAACTGATTGACCACTAAAATGCCCTCCACAAATCCCATCATGGACTTGTTTGATAGCATGAGATGTTTCAGTGGAGGTTAGATATCGAAGAAGGAGGCCATCAAAACCTCACTTATAGAGAAGACCCCCTAGCATAGTATATCAAGCTGTGCTTTTGATAAAAGCCCATCACACATTACTAGAGAGATCAGGGGGGACAATAGAATAAGTTAAGTAGTCCACAAGTTGTTTATACCAAACATCCTATGGACTAGAGTCAATGGTGCTGACGAGGTTGATGTTAGTGGATATATATGAAGGTAATGCCAAATGATGTACCATAACATAAATTCTCAAGGAATATGATGAAGATGGAATGCGTGAGGCGAGAGAAGCCATAGTATCAGAAAACTTATTCGTAGATCAAGGAATAGTTTGCAAGAGGTAATGGTTAAAATATTCTAGCAGGGTGTCAACACAGTGTTTGTACCTTTGTAAAACTTCATTTTTACAAAGATATGAACCATTGATTTGATTGACAACTAGTTGTGAGTCACCAAAGATGTTGATGGTCTTGATGCTTAGGAAAAGGGTGGTTTGAAGTCCCAAAATTAAGGCTTCATATTTAGCCATGTTGTTGGTACATTCAAAGTTAAGTTTGAAAGATAGGGGCATGGGCTCACCCTCGTAAGGGATGAGAATGACCCCTGCACCCCCACCATGTTGACATTTAGACCCATCAAAGAACATTGTCATTTGATAGAAAATGTCATCGGTGGATAACGTGGTGATGGATTCATCAGGGAACTCACCGTGAGAAGGTTGGTTGTCAGGTAGAGGGGCATCCACTAGTTGGTCAGCAATTGTTTGCCCCTTTATAGACTTTTGTTGGATGAATTCCAAGTTGAACTCAACAAGAAGCATGAGCCAACAAGCCATACGTTGGTTTTGGTATGGCTTGGAATGTATGTATTTTAGAGGGTCAGTATGGGTGATGACATAAGTTTTGTGATTGAGAAGATAATGACGGAGTTTGGTAGTGGCAAAGACTAATGCCAAATAGATTTTTTTGATATGAGTATACCGAGTTTCATAATCAATGAGCATTCGGTTTATATAATAAACCGCTTGCTCACGATGTTTTTCATCTCAATGCGCAATCATGACACCTAAAGAATGATTTATTGCTGAGATGTAGAGGTAGAAGGGTTGGTCGTCTTTAGGTGGAATAAGGATTGGTGGAGAGACATGATAACATTTAAGAGCCTCAAAAGCCTCTTGGCAATCCTTATCCCAATTAAAGGAGACATCCTTCTTGAGGAGGTGATGAAAGGGTTGACATCAGTCGAAAAGCTGTGAGATGAAGTGATGAATAGATTGAAGCTTCCCTTGCAGGCTGTGAAGTTGCTTTAGATTGGTAGGTGGCGGCATCTTGAGTATAGCTCTTATCTTAGCGGGATCAATCTCAATGCCATGAAGGGAAATGATGAAGCCTAAAAGCTTCCCAGAGAGAACCCCAAAGATGTATTTCTTGGGGTTGAGTCAAACGTTGTATTGGAGGAAGTGAGTGAATATGATTTTGAGAATAGTTAAATGGTCACAGTGGAGTTTAGATTTGCCTAGTAGGTCATCCACATAGTCCTCCATGATTTTGTGGAGGAGATCATGAAAGATGTAGGTCATGGCATGTTGATATGTGGCACCTGCATTTTTTAGGCCAAAAGGCATAACCCTATAGCAAAAAGTCCCCCATGGGGTGATGAAGGTGGTCTTGTGTTGATCTTTTGGTGCAATCAAGATTTGGTTATATCCTGAAAACTCGTCCATGAGTGATAGCATCTCATGACCAGCCGTAAGATCAATAAGTTGGTCGATGTTGGGTAGAGGAAAATCGTCCTTTGGGCAAGCCAGGTTAAGGTCATGATAGTCAATATAAATTCAAATTCCCCCAGTCACTTTTGTGACAGGGATGATGTTTAACACCCATTGCAGATAATCAATGGGTTGGATGAAGGATATGGAAAGAAGACGTTGAAGCTCCTCTTTGACAAGGAGTGCAATGCGAGGATGCATTTTGTGAAGCTTTTGCCTGATAGGCTTAGCTTTTGGGTTTGTGATGATGTTATGGATGATGATGTTAGGGTTGATGCCAGGCATATCGCTATAGGTCCAAGCAAAGGCGTTGCTATGATCTGAAAGGAATTTGGTATACTCAATTTGTTCTTGGGTGTCCAAAGATTGACCAATATTTAAAACATGATGAACATCAGAAGATTTAAGGTTAATGTCAATGGTCAATTCATTTAACGTAACTTGCATTTCTGAAGGAAGTGATCATTAGATGAAAGAGTCATCTGCACCCATGTAGGTGAGAATGGCATCATCGTCTATGCATTAGATAGTGTTGATGGTAGCAGATTCATCGTCTATCATGTTTGGATAAATGAGAGGGAGAGACCTAGATACCCCACCTATTTGATAGGTTAGGGGTTCCAAGCGAATGGTGTTTATGTAAAAAAAACTAGGAGGGATGGAAACCACCGACTCCGTAGGTGAAGATGGGGGAATAGGCAAGTTTAGAGGTGATTGTTCTATGATAGGTTCAGGGTGAGGGTTTTTAGAAGTTTTAGTAGGTTCTTCAAAACCCAGGCCATGTCACTTCTTGGCATTCTTTATGGCCTCATCATTTGGTGGTTCGACGGGCTGGTGGGAGCCTTGTTCATAGTGCCCAAAGCCAAAGCCCTTACATGCACACCTATAAAGATAGGTATGAGTAAAGTTTGGGTTGCCAAGAAAAGAAAAGTCAGACGTAAATAGTTGGGGTGATGAAAGAGGAATCCCATCAATGGGAGTTTGATCTAGCCCTCCATAGATGAGATTTGTTTGAAGATTGGAAGGACCATAAGGGATGACCATTCTGATATGATGGTCATAGCTAGGATTGTGATGAAGTCATCCATACTCTTGAGGAGTTTGGAACATGTCCAAGGTGAGTAAACGATACTCCCCAAGTGAAAGACGTTAGAAGGTATCTTCCATAGGGTCTTTTGTTGTCACTTGAGGAGGTGGTGTAGGTGTAACCATTGTTTGCGTACTTATTGAAGCTTCCACGAGTGGATGCAGTGTTTGAGTCGATGTCTTGAAAGGAATGAGAACATCGTTGGGTTGATAAGTTGTGTTGCATTTCTTGAAAGGGGAGGGGTATGCGGGAATGACATGGACTTGACCGTCATGTTCAAATTTGACACAACGGTGTAATGTAGAAGGGAGACAGGCCATGGCACAGATCCAAGGTCGTCCTAATAACATGTTGTATTGGAACTATCCCTCTATGATGTAGAAGAGCTCTAGGATTGTTCGTGGGCCAACACAAATATGTAAAATGACAGTGCCAATGGTAGTGGCGGTGGAGTCATTAAAAGATCAAAGAATTGCATCAGTTTTAGAGATACAATTCTTTGAGAGGGCTAATAAGTCATAGGCATGGGTGGAAATGATATTGATGCTATCACCCCCATCAATCATAACTCACTTAATGTGAGTTCAATCAACATACGTTGTGATGAAAAGGGTAGCATCCTGATCTTCCAAGTTCGACGTAGGAATCTCAGAATCACTAAAGGTAATAGAGGCGATGGTGGGTAATGATCGAACTAAGGCAGCTAGTGGTTGGGGGTCCTTGGGTTGGACCTCCACTGCCTGTAAAGCTTTGATTAAAGCTTGACAATATTGTGGAGAGCTTTGAATGAGGTCATATAAATTCATCTTCATGGGAGTTTGATGAAGCTATTTCACCATAGAATCATGGATTGCCTCTAAAGAAGTGGGTTGGGATGTACCCAAGATAGAAATCTTGGGTTTGGGTGGTTGAGAAAGTTTGACAAATGGGTAGGTCCAAGGAATAACAAATTTCTCTTTTGCTTTATCCTTTAAGGTTTGTGACCTAGTGGCCACATTGATGGTGTTAATCTCGAATAAAGGGGGCGAAGGAGGTAAAGGGACCATAGTCTGATGATGGGATTCTGATGAAGGTGAAGAGGTTTGAGAGACATGAGATGGTGTTGGAGATTTGTTGATAGTATCCTTAATAAGAAGGGTGTCTTTTTCCAAGTAATGGCAAATGACAACCTTGAGGGCACAACAATTTTTAGTGTCATGCCCAGGTGAGCGATGATATAGGCAGATTTTAGTGTCATCAAACCAAGACAATTTTGGTCCGAGAGGTTGAAATGGTTTAATAGGTGGAAGAGTGATGTTAGAAGTTTGCAAAAGTTGGCGTAGTATCAAAGAATATGAACCCACTAAGGGTTTCATGCTTGTTGATGCACTAGGTGTTGATGACTTTTGTTTGGGAGTTGTTGAGGGAGATTTTCGTATCACCTTTTGGGTTGGTGGTGTGGCCACTCGTGTAGACGACACTTTATTTCGTGAGGGGTGTGGAAATTTTTTAGAGGAGGTATGTTTTCAGTGGGCAAAGGGAGTAATGGAGGCAACTTGTTTTTGTTAGGTGTTGGAGTAGAGAGCACTCCAATTAAGGTAGAAGGATGAGGGCCCAAAATAGAGGGCAATGATGATGGTGGAGGAGGATTTCTCTGACGTGGTTTAGTAGCCTTCTTTAATATGGTGTGAGGACTACTATTATGGGGGGAGAGATTCAAATCTACCTTCACTTGTGGGTGAGTGAGGTTAGATATGGTGTGGACACCAAGGGATTTAACTAGTGTTGGTATGGTGGATGTTTGTGAGGGTTTAGGTTTAAATGCAGATGGTTGAGCTTCTGAAGATTTGGAAGTAGAACCCTGGTCCTCATTGGAGACTTTGGGAGATTTTGTCGAAGGAGGGTCATTAGTATGAGATGAAGTGGGATGTGTAAGATAAGGAGCTTTAAGTCACTCCCATAATGCCTCATGCTCTAAGTTACTTGAATGGAGAAATCTTAAGTTCTCATCCAATCGAGAGAATGGTTTGGAAGATGTTAGACGAGGCTTTATAATTGGTTTTTCAGAAGATTTGGGTGGTTGCAAGAGTGGAAATGTGTTAGATGCGGCAATCTCAGGCCAAAGGTGAGAGAGAGCCATTACTAGATCATCTTCAGTTGAAGTAGGTGAAGAGACAAGTTCTTCTCTCAATGGAGAAAGAATTGGAGAATGGGGTTCTTCGAGAGGAAAGAGCATAGGGATGATCATGCTATCTACTTGTGGTTAAAGAGTAGGAAAGGTATGGTCCTCCATTGGTAGTAGGAAGGATGAAGGTGGGGCTAGTGGCATTGGTATGGTTAAAGCACCCTCCAATATAAGAGGTGTAGATGGAGGACTATTAGGAGAAGAAGGATCTTCTTCCTATGGTGGAGGGATATGCTGACTAACCTCTTCGGTTTGTGGAAGTGGTTGGTTAGGGATAAAAGGTGAAACCATACTGATCATGCATATATTACGCTCTTGGGGGTCTTCGACTGTGGTCTAAACATTGTTTTGGCTAAGGGGATGGTTAGGAAAAGGTTGTCTAAAGATGTCTATGTTTTGGTTAGGTGGCACATTTGGGTTATCCAAGATAAGATAACCTTTGTCTAGCATGTCTTAGACAATGTTCTTGAAGGTTTTACAATTGTCTGTGTCATGGCCTTTAACACGGTGATAATTATAGAATTCATTCTCCCTATACCATGCAAGGATGGCACGCGAGGGATCAAATTGAGGTGGTGGTCAAATTTGAGGGAGGTTGAGGACTCCCTGTTTGACTAGTTTATCCAACACAGACACGTATGATTCTCTTATTAGAGTATATTGACGCTGTACATATCATTGTTGGAATTATCGTGTAATGCTTTGAGATGTGGAAGGTTTAGATTGGTTAGTTGTGGTCGATGATGATGATCTAAGTACCATAGCATTTGCTGATCCCTTAGACTTGGGATTGGAAGAAGAAGATTTGGATGAAGGGCCATTTGATTTCACATTAGTATTTTTACTACGTAGTTTGACTTTATTTTCTTGGACAACATGGAGTTCAAGCTTCCTAGCCATGGTGAAAGCTTCATCAAATGTGCAGAATGTTTGGACCCACAAAGTAGATGAGATGTGTTTGGCACATGCTTGTGAAAAGAGCTCAATGAGCTCAGGTTGAGGTAAAGAAAAGGAGAGTTGGTTGATTAAACCTCTCTAATGGGCAATGAAATCAGCTATTGATTCATCATCGAATTGTCTAATAGAATATAGGTCTGTAATGGAGACCTTCTTAGTGATGTTGATTGAAAAGTGGTCGAGGAATAGTTGGGTGAGTTGCATGAAGGTAAATAGAGAGTGACTGGTAATAGAACTATACCAATCGAGGGCAGCACCAGAAAGTGACATGGGAAATGTGCATAGTAATAACGCATCATCATGTGCTATAAGGTAACAAGCGTGTCTAAATGCCCGTAGATGTTGCTGTGGGTCCTCTTTACTCTGAAAGTGAGTAAACTTGGGAAGTTCCCACTAACTAGGATATGGTCAGATTGGGATTAAAGGATGAATAGGTTCATTATAGATTTATTCATATGAGAGAACATTTCTTGAACTAGAAATAGATGTCTCAAGATTAGACACCTTATCCATCAACATCTTGATTAGATCAGTTGATGGATTTGCAGGTGGGGCAGCCCCTAGGTTGTAAGGCATTTGGAAGGTGTTAGGTGGAGCGTATGACATAGTTGGTTGCGCTTGTATAGGTGCAACATATTGGTAACTAGTCATAGGGACTGATGTTGAAGTCAAGGGTGGATGCATCATGAAGCTAGAGGGCACAACTTGACTTGATGTCACCAAAGGTGGTTGGATGGTGGCAACACTAGCTGAAGGATAAGTAGTCACTCTTGTATTTATGGGTGTAAGAGTAGGTGGGATGAAGACAATTAAGTTTTGGAATGGTGTAGAACTTTGTTGAATGGTTTGTGGTTGAGGAAGTACAAAAACCCCAATGGAGGTAGGTCCAAAAATAGGAGAGGCCACACTTTGAATATTAGTCATGGTCGGGTTGTTAGTTGAGGCAATGGCCTGTGTGACCATGGGTTGGGTTACGAAGGCTGTTGATATGATTGCCATTTCAACTAAGGAAGTTGGCATCCCATAAACTGGGTTGCTGAAAGGATCTCATGTTTGACTTCTCGCGAGATAGTGCTAAAGAGCTTTGACATTGAGGTCAAGGAACCTTTCAAAGTCTTGGTCCCCTTCAGGAACAATAGGGGGTTGAGTTGAGGTTGGTTGGATAGGAGTATGTTTAGTTTCTGAATTATACTCTATTTGGGGACTTGATATAGTAGGCGAAGGTGGGAGTGGTTGTTGCCTTGTGTGGTTAACAAGAGTTTTGGTTTGATTACATGTCAACACCATCTAAGGCAAAATAGATTCAGGTTCTAAAAATTATATGTTTCAGCCTCAGAAAACTAGAATTTGTTTTTAACAGCAAAAAGGTTAGGTTTTTAGCTTGCTATTTGAGAAAAAAATATTTGACAGTGACCGACGTCGGTAGAAAAATTGATGTCGGTGAACGAATTGCTGATGTCAGTCAGATAACCGATGTCAGTGAAGATCAGTTGCCGATGTTAGTGGAAAAAATGATGTCAGTTACTGTGTATTTCCAGAAACTCAAAAAACTAAAAGTTTTTGGAAGAAAGAAGAAAGTCTAAGTTGTTTTTAGATCTCAGAATGTGACCTCACCAGCTCAAAAAATTAGATACAGATAGAAAAATAGATGATGGCAAGCAACCACTAAACATTAATTCCTAAGAATAAATTTTAGAGTCGTGTTGGCTTATGCCTTAGAAGAGTATGTTTGGGAAGTTGGGCTTTTAGAATAGGTACTAAAAGAAGCAGTATAAGGTTGGTTTTGGGTTGAGTTTTGGTGCTCAAAATTTATATTAGGTTATGTATGTGGCCTGGTGCTAGGAGCTTGCTCCCCTCACTTCACGAGCCCAAAGACAAGCTGGGTTGCTTAGCCAATATATACTTCCCCTAGAGTTTATACTCTGCCAGAGAATAGAGTGGGTTCTCCCCTTGGTAGTGAAGTCCAAGTAGGATTACCAGGAAGGGTAAGGTATCTGCTAGGTGATGAAATCCTAGTTGGGCCTTGTCTCAGGTATGTTTAGATGTTTGATTTTATGAATGTGGTCTAGATGTGTAACATATGTGCACTACGATTTATTCATAATGTATTTTTAATTACTAGATGAGCTAAATATGCATTCAAGCAGGAATGAGATGCAATAGATTTTTAACCCAAAATTAAAATGTTTTGTTTGGATGCAAACAATTAGGAAAAGTTTAAGAGCATGAATTTCACTACTCTAAGATGCAGAAAAAAGTGACAAGAAAAAAAAGTTCTTTTTAACTTGTGCTAATGGTGTCTTTTTGAAAGAGAAAGAAAGAAGAAGGATGCAAGAAGAGAAATTTTCCTAATGCACCTATATGAAAGTTTGTTTTAGAAGAAATGAAACCAAGGAAAACTCTAGGGTCCCACTGGGCATGCCAGAATGTTTCTAACTCATTTTTGCTTTTCACATTCATAAGAAATAAGAAACTAAGGTTAAATGGTCAGGGCTTAGATGATACTTGGATGAAGTTGCACACTGTATCCAGACAATTGAAGGAGCTCCTCTTTGGCTATGGAGGACAACACTTGTAGATAAGAAAGACTTAAACAAAGAAAATGTTATATAGATATATGGTGGAGTGCCAAGTAAAGCTTGGTCCCAGAAGTGTAGAAACTTCCTTACGGGATGACAGTCCACTTTTTGATAAAAAAGAGTGTCAGATACAAAAATAATAATGACTTAAAGAAAGAGAAATAGATAATGCGTACCTGATTCCTACAATCTATCTATCATAGTTGTCGATGCTAGTTAGTCTGCCATCATCGGTTGGTCAATGTTGCCAATGTCAATTATGTTGTCAATGTCAGTAGGGGCAATGGGCCATGGATGGGTTTCAGGTAATGTTTGTGGTCAACCAAGTGGTTTGGGAGATTCAAAAGGGTTGTGCAAGGATGTAGGACAGTGGACAGAGTCTTAAGAAGGACAAAGGTAGATGTTGTGTGAGAGATGAGAGTCAGGATAACAAGAAGGCTTTTCAGCCTCTTCGAGAAGAAAGTTGGGTTTAGTCTCAATAGTACTTAGAAATAGCAAATTGACTGATTACCAATCCATTCTAAAGATACTAAAATATAAACCAAAATAATACTTAGCTCTTGGTGGAGAACCAGAAGTGTAGAAGACTTATTCCATTATGGCTGATGTAGAAGACCTTATGCAAAATTTCAATCTAGTGTGGAGTGAATTCTGCAGAGTTTCTTAGCCTGGAGAGTGATGATAGAATGTTGATCCCTCATCCTAAAGCTTGCCTTTGATATGCAAGGAGTCGAGGAGCAAGAGAATTCAAATCCCGGGAGCAAGAGAATTTGCATTCAGGTCTACAGTCGAGGTCAAAATTTAGTTTTAAGCAACTGACATCGGTGATACCACCGGCATCGATTGACTGTTAACCAATGTCGGTGGCTAGAGAATGGGAAAAAAGGCTATTTTCAGCCTTTTGCTCATTCTTCCATCTGCCAAGTTCGGTTATCATTGTTAAGCAGTCTAAAGGTGGGTTTAATAGGTGTGAGAGTTAGTGGGAGAGTTAAAATTAGGTCTTAGGTAATTATGATTAGTCATAGGGTGACAAATGGCCTAAGAGCTAGGAATCCAAGGTGAGGTGTCTAGGGGGATTATTAATTTAAAATAAGTATTTTAAATTAATAAAGTATAGGTTAGGCATGTTGAAGTTAGAAAGGGACCAAAGGGGGGGTTGACACTATTTTTGTGTCTACACTCACCATGTTCTCCTCATTCTTATCTTTGGAATGGTTCAAATGGGGAGTCAATTAGAGCTACGGTGCAAAAGTTATGGCTCTCAGAAGTTTCATCATTAATTGGGGTAGAACCATCACCCAAATTGTCACCTAAATTGTTACCTGGATAAAAAATGGGTCATTATGGATCAAGCCAAGGGAAGACATATCACTTTGGTTGAATGTGGCTTGTTGGGATGGAGTTAGGTGTCTAACCAAATCTTTAAATTTATTAGGGGATATATCACTAGCAATAGTAGATCAGGTCAAAAACTCATTCAAGATGTTTTTATGGATTATTGACATTCACAAAAAATCTAAAATAAAAATTTGTGATAGTGTCTTTTATAATTATCCTACAATATCAAACTTCTTATCTTGGTCAGGAGTGAATGGTTTATTCTGAGGCTGAATGGTTGGTTGGATGACAGGGAAATTGGTGAATGGTTGTGCACTTGGGATAGTAATCATTGACCTCTAAGTTGTGATTACACAATCAGGATTAAATACTGGACCATTATTTATTACCAATGTTGGGAATGGTATGAGATTAGATAAGTCTCAGTTGTCAGTGCACTCATATATGGTCATGTGGCAAGGACAGGTTGTCAATATAAGGTCTAAAGGGGAAATTCCTAGTTTGTTAGTTTGCATGTATGCACTCCTAGGTCAAAGAAGAATTATCCATGTAATTTGGCTAAATGTTGTTGTTTATCAATGGTCTAGGTTGATTAGTGCTTGCTCTAAGATTAATGGAGATGGTATTAATGTTACCCCCTACAATATGACCTACAACCCTATTGTCATCATGTGTAACTGCATGGTAGGTTTATTGGTTATTACCATTCTAACCTTAATTTTGTCCATTGTTCTATCATTTTGTGTTTTACTATTGATTTTGTTAATTTTACTGGTTTTGCCTTTGATGTTGATACTGTTGATTTTACTATGATAATGGATGTTGTTGTTGTTGCTAATCATTTTGCTACTACTAATTGTTGTGTCAAGGAAAGGAGTTTTGATAAATCCAAAGAGTTTGATTAGAAGGGGAAGCACTATTATCCAATGTTATCTCCCCATTCTCCAACATATTCTCAATTAAATTCTTGATTTGGACACATCTTCATAGATTATGCCCGTTGACCCAATGATAGTCACAAAATTCATTTTCATGATACCAATCAAGATAAGGGATGCCTTAAAAATAATGATTTGATACAGGCCAACTAATTGGATTAATGGTATCAATCTTTAAAAATATAGACTTAATAGGTTCTCCTAGGTCACTAAAGACATGACATGTAGGCATGATTCTCTTAGGAGGAGGGGTTTACAATGGTAAAGGTTGTTTTATTTGTTGTGTAGGTCATGGTTGTTATGCTTGTGGCATTGGTTGGAGAGTTTTTTGAGTAGAAGTAAGCTAAAAAGGTGGTACATATGATGTTTTCACCATTTAGACATGATGGGATTTAGTTACTCCATTTCCCACAACATTCCTATTGTGGTTGAATTGCTTCGATCTTTCTTGGTTATTGGCTTGTATCGATTGTGATGCTTGAACTTGAATGAGATGTTGATGTTGGCCATTTCCTTGATTGGTACCTTGATTTTGATTAGCTAAATTAAGCTTGATGAATCTTTTATTGATAATCGCTCACTCGATCAACAAACCTTTATCAATGATCTCTTCGAAAGTATATGCACATTATAGTTCTAGATGATAAGCTATCTCACTATGAAAATTTTTGATAAAAATAGTGGCTAATTGTTTATCTAGTAAACTGAGCCTAAAATAGCATGCAAGGGCTCTCCATCACTGTAGATAACTTGCAAAAATCTCACTAGATTTTTGATTTGCTTGCATTAAGTCCACTAATGAAATCTCATGCTCGAGATTATAGGAAAAGTGTTTCACAAACTTATCAAATAGATCATCAAAATCCATTTCTAAATTTTTAGGTAAATTTAAAAACCACTTCAAGGCTTGTCTAACCAAGCTCCTTAGAAACAATGGCAAAAGGTATATGTCACTATATGCCACTAGTTGACATGTAACAAAGAATTTAGTTAAGTGGGCCTTAGGGTCACCTTTTCTTTTATATTTGTTAAATTTTTGTGGTTCGTATCCTGGAGGAAATGGTATCTACAAATACTCCATGTTGAATGGATAGGAACACACATCATCCAATTTGAAATTTTTAGTCTATTTCCAAGCTTGAATGGTAGCAATTGCATCCTTCATCTATTGTAATTCTTGGGATAGGAAAATGGAAGGAACATTGGTTTGAGGGAGAGTATTGGTTTGGGTAGATGGTTGGGAGGTCACAAGTGGGACACTTTGACCAAGGTATGATGTAAATACATGTTGGGGTATATTGGTTTGGTTGGGGAATGGACCAAGAATATGCATACATGGATTAGTATGTACTTAAAATTACACATTTGGTTGTGTGATATTGTGGTTAGGATGGAGGGATATAACTATAATATGCCTATTTTGGTTGAAAAGGGACATGTTACCGACTAATAAAACCTTGTTATTGAGTGGGAACTTGTGGACCAAGACCATGCCTTTGAGTTTATGGCACATTGTGAACCAATGGTTGTCTAGTAGGTACTTGAGAAATAATGGGACCTCCTTATTACATGAATCCCTATGGGGAAGTGAAAATAAGTTATAGATTTGGCATCTATCACTGACCAATATTTGCATGTTCGTGACTAGTCATTACTTGGTTTTGGATTGGCATATCAATCTACAACTAAAGAGGTACATTTGTTGTTATCTAGTGAGGTGGAACATTAGTTTCCCTTGATTGAGGTAGTAATGTATTTGTCCTTTATTGCATTGATACACTAGGTTGTGCCAGCTATTGTTGAATACTACTTGTTATTTATTGAGGAGTAGGATTCATCAAATTTTGTCATTAAGGCATGATATTGGCCATTATTTGACTATCTAATCTTGTAGGTTGTACACTTGAGGAAGTAGTCGGTTGGGGTTGGGATGTAGAAACCCCTATTCCTTGGTATGATGATCCACTCATGAGATGAACTAAAGTTACATGTTATCAGCTAGTTTTTTATGCATTAGTACCACATTGATCAGGATTAGACATTGTTTTCCCATTGTCCACTATATTTTGCTCATTATTCTGCATAGAGGCTGAAGACACTTCTTCAATAATGGACATATGCATCAAGTTATCTACTAAAGTGATTTTCATGAATGGGTCAGAACTCAGATTCTCTTGTCTAGTTAGCTTTATCAACACTCCTATCAAAGGAATTAGGTCAATAAGAGGTTTTCTCATCATGTTCATCTAATTGAAATTATGTGCTAGATTTAGGTAGGTTTGATATGCTATTTACATTTTGTTAAACGGGGTTTTCCATGATGTTTTTTCCTTGATTAGATATATTAGGGTCTTGATACGTTGTTTGGACTAGAGCCATAAGATTTCTAGAAGAACCTTATTGATCATAAATGATATTGTGAGGTACTCTTACTAGGATTGGTAAATTTTCATGGGGGAAGTCTATTGGAAACTTGGCCCCTACCTCTATGACTCTAACCAAAATACCATCTTTGTTCTCTAAAAAATGTCACTCAAACAAAAATGGATCATACGTGGAATCCATATTAGTAGAATATGATTGTTGAATAACTAGCTCATCTATTATGGGTATTGTAGCTAGGTATTGTGTAGTTTGTTCTTGGTCTTGTTCTAAATAAGGTGGTGTGTTAACCAAATAGTTAGCTAAGGGATCTTGTTTTTGTGCCCCTAATTGAGTATTATAATAGGGATAAGAATCCATCTCATAAGGAATCTTATCTACATAGGGGTCTTGCACCATTTCTTCGTGCATAACTACATTACTAATCCATGGATTGTACATGAGTCCACTACGAGCGTAGGAATACATGTTGGGATCCATAGTCAATGCTTTGTGATAAATGGTCAAAGAGTTCTATAAAATCTAAAACTAACAATATCTAAAATATTTGTTGTTCCAACTTGGTCTAGATTCATCAAAAGGATCAAAAGGTTTATTAAAATATTTGTGAGGAAACAAGTTAGTATGAAGTATCTAACATTTCACTGCTCACATAAAGATAAGCAAGTAAATGGACTAAAAATCAAAAATCCAAACTCTAAGGTTGAAGTGTTTCAAATCAGTCTAGTCTAGAAAATTAAAAAAATTTAGGTCTTTTGGCCAAACACAGCATCAAAATCTAGGCTCAAATAAGGCATGTGATAGGACTCTTGGCCAAATGGCATCAAAAGTTATACTTTGAAATAGATGAAAGTTTTAATCTAATAGATTTGAAACACTTCTAACAAACACTAGAAATTTTATTCTTAGTCATGAACTTGATCAACTAGGTATAAGGTATGAAACAAAAGGCACTTCAGAGATAGTTTATTTTCTCATAAATAATGACATAAAACTTGGTTCTTTTGACAAATAATCTAGACAAAATTGAATAATATAACTATGCTAGACAAAAGATCAAAAAAGTACACTTAGATTGGTCTAAAAATGTAGGAACAAATTTGAACTCTATGCAAGAGGGTCTATGAAACAATATTTGAAATGTTTTGGGTAGTGTAATGATGTTACACTACCCAAAAAGGTGTGACAAAAAAAAAGTTTATTTCAAAAACTCTCTAAGGCAAAGATAATTTCCCATAATTTTGATAGCATAACTCTACTTTTCTTGACTCAAAATGTTATGGTGTATAGACTTAGAGTG
Source organism: Torreya grandis (assembly GCA_037957365.1). Classification (NCBI taxonomy): domain Eukaryota; kingdom Viridiplantae; phylum Streptophyta; class Pinopsida; order Cupressales; family Taxaceae; genus Torreya; species Torreya grandis. The sequence continues at coordinate 838,740 of JARHVA010001019.1, forward strand.
CAAGTGTTTATAAAAAAATGACTTAAGTCTATCAAGTGGTGATAATGATCTTGAGTCTAAAATGACCTTCAACCTAAATTGGAAATTAAACCTAAGTTCCCTCAAGTTTAGTGAAAATCACAAACCCACTTAACACATCAACCCTATGAACTTATAAAGGTACAATTTTGAATTTAGATTATAAGTGAAGGACTTAAACAACTTTGGTAAAGGTTTAGACTCAATTGGGTAGCATAACTATGCCAAAGTGGATGATATGACTCCCAAGCTTTTGATGAACTTTGAACAAGGAAAATTTTTGATCTCATGCAGGTAGCATAATGCCTCTTTATTCAATGGAAAATGAAGACCATGTGTTTTGGATTGAACTATTTGTTTACACCAAGTTTTGACTTCAAACAAGACTTTAATCTAGGATAAGGCTCCACTGATTAATCACTCTTAGACTTTAAACTGACAAGGTTGCTTGGTATTGTTGGAATCCATCAATATACATCATTTGATAGGATTTTAAGTGTTCATACAAAAGTAAATGCACATTATATAGTAGGGTTTTTATACCCCCCTTCTCTTAAATGATAGTATTATCACATGGACCTTGAGGTGCACCTTCCACCAATAATACTTCCATGACAAGTGAGGATTTGTCTAAGATATAACAAGTTTTTAGGTATTCTAGGGGAATCAATTTCATAATAAATTTCACACCAAACAATACAAAAGAAAAGCACAAATTTTGGGTCTGTATCACTTGGCTTATTGCAAAAAGGTTTAGTCCTTTTTAAAACCAATACATCTAGCTATTCGCTTAGTGTAGTGTGATGTCCAAAGTGCCACTACATCTCATGTGTAACTCTAATTAGGAGCCAAATGAACTCAATGCCAGGAGGTGAAACCCTGGGTCAAAGCTTCCCTAAAGAACTCATAGAAGGTGATGAAGTCCCCCTTGTAAGCCAAGTTTGCATAAAAATAAAGGAAGTATGAAAGTAGAAAGACTTTAGGGTCATTTTCAAGGTCACCCAAACTTTGAAAAAAATTTAGAGAGTGATTTAGATTACTTTATTTATAATCCTTCAACTAGGCTACTTATAATAGGAATAGCACTTTTGATTCCAAGGGTTCCCTAAAGGGGACAAATGGAAGAGCATACACGTGGCACCCCTCTTTTTACCAAACAAAGATTTAACTTAAAAAATTAAGTAAATACAAAAACTTGGAAAGGTGAGTTCATTCTTAAACCCAAATGAAAAATGAGGTGGTGTTCATTTTACCCCTTGGTCTTAGTTATAATTTTGAAAACTAATGCTAAAAACTCTCTTAAACACCTAAATATTATTTTAAGTACCCAAAATAATGTTCCTAATTCATTTTAAGCATGTAAAAGGTTATCTAAACATGTTTTTATCAAATTTCAAGCTTGGTCCTGCAAAAAAAATGTTAGCATGTCCTCTAGCCTTGAAACTCTTTTAGGTTTGAAATAATGAATTTTAAAAAATGGGCTCTCAAGTATGTGTTTAAAAAAAACACAGTGAACAATGTCAGTTATATAACTGACAATGGTTATATTTTCTAAATGATGATGATTATCTAACTGATATTAGTTATACCAATGTGATCGATGATAGCTATCCAACCAATGTTAGTTTTACTAACTGATGTTGATTATTTTGTAAACCTGTGGTAAACAAAAATAGCAAAACAAAGTTAAAAAGTTAATTTGAAAGGGTTTTAATGATCCGAATGAAGATTTTAAATCTATAAAATGATCTTCTTCATGTGTGGGATGCATCTAGTCCCATCAGGCATGCCATTATGTGATCTAATAATTTGACTCAAGAGAGGATGGTTAGTATGGTGTTAGTTTCAAAATGAAAACAAAATGAAAGAAACACACTAACTAGCATAACATATCTAGGCCTAGACACTAGGGAGATCTTAGTTAACAAACATGAATAAAACATACAACTAAAATGAAAAAGAAACTCTCTTTTACCTTCCTTGGATGCTAAAAAATGCTTCTTGTAGTGGATTGATCGGCTTGTGCTCATGAAGTCCTTGGTAATGGAAGCTTGGCTAACTCCATCTCTCCTTGGCACCTTTGGCTTGTGGCTTGGCTTGGCTTGAAATCAATTTGGCATGGTAACACTAATTGTAATGGCTTCTTGAAGATATTTGTGCATTATAACTTTGCACCAAAATAGCTTGGAAATGATGTTCATGGCCTCTCTATTTATAGATTTTTGAGATTGATTAGAATCAACTTGAACCATCCATCTCAAGATTGAGATGTGTGGATAAGGATAAATCTAATTATGTATTGAAAATTGATAAATAGGCTCATCAATATTTGGGATATAGGAGTAACTAAGAGGCATGGAGGGATTTGATGAGGCATGAAAGGCATGAATCTTGATATCTATGGAATTTATGGCCTAAGGATGTCTTCCCAAGAAATGAGGTCACCTGATAATGTAGATATTCAAAATTCATTTCTAAAAATAAGTATTAAACAAGTTTCCATGGAATTATTGATTAGGCTCTAATTTGGTTTAATTAGCTCTTAAGCATGTTTAAGCACTTTATGCACAAATTACTCAAATTGATCAGAATGCCTTGTTATTGGTCTAAAATTTAATTAGATTGGAATTAGAAAGCAATGTCAGATGTGTTGGATCCATTATCCCATTTAGGATGTTACCAATAACAAATAAATAAGGTACATGTTTTGTGTAAGAGATTTGATAGGAAAGATCAATCCAGAGCACTTACGTGTAAAATTAGCATTTTGACTCAAAATGATCTGATTAAAGTTAGTTGGCCCATAAATTGCATTGCCCCATTTAGGGATACCCTAGCCAAAATTGGCATTTAAATATGTCAGTTTCACATCATTTAGTATGTTTTAGTGTTTTTAAGCCAAATTGTGCATTTTGGGTGGAAATTGGCCAAAATCTTGATTGGAGGTTATCAGTGGCTAGATTTAGGTGTCTACAAGTCCTACCTAAAAACCTCTCCAACCAACACCACAAGCACAAAAACCAAAACTTGAACAATAAATGCCACAAATTTTTCCATTATGAAACCCTCCTCAAAGGAGAACCGTGCCTATGCATCATGTTTGTAGTGACCTTGGAGATCTATTGAGTCTATATTTTGAAAACTTGTTGTTCCTAATTTGATTAGTTGACCTATACCAAAGCATTATCCTCAAGACATCCCTTATCCTAATTGGTATCATGAAAATTAATTTTATGAGTATCATCAGTTCAATGGGCACAATTTATGAAGATGTTTGCAAATCAAGCATTTAATTGAAAATATGTTGGGGAATGGGGAGATTACATTAGATGGAGGTAATTCCACCTCCAATAAAACTCTTAGAATCTATCAAATCCTTTTTCCACAACATAACCAACAACAATAATGACAAAAATAAAAATAGCCAGTGTAAAAACAAAATAAATAGTATCAAAATCAAAGGCTAAATTCATAGAATCAAAAATAGAGCCAAAAAAATTAGAATAATGGACAAAACTAAGGTTAGAATGATAAAAACTAACAAACCTACCATGTAGTTTCACATTATTACAATAGGGTTATAGGTCATACTGTAGGGGGTAGCATTAATACCATCTCCATTAATCCTGAACCGAGCACCAATCAATCTAGACCATTGATAAATAATGCCACTCAGTAAAATTACATGGATAATCCTTCTTTGACCTAGGACCACACATAGGCAAACCATCAAACCAAGATTTCCACTTTTGTACCTTATACTGATAAATCATCCTTGCCCTATGACCACATACAAGTGCACTAATAATCGAGACTTGTCTTATTTGGTTCCACACTATTACCACCATTTGTTATAAATCATGGTTCTATGTTTAATCCTAATTATGTAATAATAACTCAGAGGTCAAGGATTACCATCCTAATCCCACAACCATCTACCACTTTTCCCATTATCTAACTAGCCATTCAACCTCAGAATAATCCATTTACCACTGACCCAAAAAAGAAGTCTGATATTGTGGAACAATTGTAGAAGACACCAGCCCAAATCTCTATTTTAGATTTTTTATGAATATCAATAATCCACAAGAACATTTTGAATGAATTCTTAACCCAATCCACTATTACCAGTGGCATATCCCTTGATAAATTTCAAGATTTGGTTGGACACCTAGCTCTCACCTAATAAGTCACATCCAATGAAAATGATATGTCTTCCCTTATCCCACTCCATAATAATCCATTATACATAGAATTTCATATAAAATGAAATAAATTGAAACATGTCCTTATAGTTAATGGATTATGCCTCAATATAATGTCTCTAAATATCATCAAGCTTCTTAGGTATACAATGGTAGATCTCTAACAAAAAATTATAACTATTAAATCCTATGATAAATAGGAGAGAGAATCATAAGGCACCATTATCTTGTTAGTTATCATTGAGCCTTTGACCCATGATACACTATGCCATTGGTTACATGAGATTCATGCAGTTCCATCAATATTGCACCAATGTATCAATTTCTCCCACTCAGGGATGGAAGTGAATAGTCTAAGAGATTTGCACCCATATGAGCACTAGAAACATCTCGAGGCCAAGTTTCAAAGCTAAAATTACTAATATAACATGAATCTAAGTTCTAAATAGGATAAAAGAGAGGCCATACTTATTGATTCTCTGGAGGAAAATTGCATAGATCCTAATACCTTGGATTCCCTTTTCCATATATCACCTCTTAAAGCTTCCAATCATTACACCATTTTGATTAATGGCCCAAGAGAATATTTAACAAATGATACCTTTCATATTTAAAATATTCCTCAAAATCCAAAGACCTTTGTAAGACCTAAAGTTACCCCACACATGCATTGGCAATAAAAAGGTAAAGATAAACTTCATAATATAGGAATAGTCACATTCATACTGACATCTGGCCAAGAATAAGACCCTCTCAAAGGAGATGAATCATGGTTATACAATGACAATTTGGCTGATTATTACAAGAACACCAAATATCTCATTCCCAATTAGATCATGGAACATGAAAATTACAAAAAAAGAAGCCTTAAACCAAATCAACAAGGAACCATTGAGCCAATTTCTATGACTAAGTATAAAAGAACTTATGGACTTGGATTTAAACCACCTAGGGGTCACCCCACTTATCTTATTAGAGTTCCATCACTATAAATTAGTGATGGTGATGCTGACAGTGAAGCAGATTTTGATCATGGCCTTATCTTTGATGACCTATCCAAGACTAACATGTTTGATAATAATGCCATATATACCCTTAGCCTAATCATTCATAATAACCTATTTCCATTACACTATCCCTAATTGATAGATTAGGACTAACAAGAATTTGGTTTGCCAATTGATGAGTTTTAGAATGATTAGGCATTTTGTGATTCTCTAGGCTTAGAGACAATGTTCCATTGGGAGATCATCAATCAAGATTCTCAATCACATTAGATTTTGAAGCTTATTTTGGAGAGTGGGTGAACATCCTTAGCCATAAATAAATAAAGCATTGAGGTCCTAAAGTGAAAACCTCTTTGAGGCACTTTTTGACCAGGGAAAAAGTAAAGATAAAGGCCAGTGTAGTGGTGAAAACCTATTTCAAGTGCCATTAGATTGGGGTGTTCATTATTCTTTGAATTTAGATAAAGAGACCACCAATGATGAACTTGCCTATGGATCTAAGTTTAGTTATGATCAATAATAAGTGTTTAATTGAATTCTTTAAGAATTTCCAACTATTTTTGTAACATGGCTAGATCACCCATTGGGGGACTTAGATTCATAATGCCTAGGAGAAGTTGAAGTGCCAATCCTAATAGAGGACACTGATATAGTCTAACAGTTCAAGTCTTTGCCTATTATCCTAGAAGATTGTTTGACCTTTCTAGTCAAATATATAATAGAGGTAAACATTATGACTCCAACAAACCTAAAATGGTTCAAATTAGGCACGTCCCTCACTAAGGATGAATGTGAATTCTTTATAGCTCTATTGAGAGAATTTATAGATATATTTGCATGGGCTTATTTTGACATGCCAGGTTTAGACCCCACCTTGGTTTTACATCACATTATGGTAAATCCCAATGCCAAACTAGTTAATAAAAAGTTATGCAAGATGCATCCTCACATTTTTGTATTAGTAAATAAAGAGTTGGAAAAAATCTTAGAAGTAAGATGTATTTGATCCATTGACTACTCAAAATGAATATCTAATATTGTACCTATTAGCAAAAATCCTAAAATAATTAGATCTATACTTATTTTTGAGACATAAACAAAGATTTCCCTAAGGATGACTTTACATTGCCTAATATTGACATGATCATTGACTCCACAGTGGGATGTGAGATGCTTTCACTCATGTATAGATTTTTAGGATACAACCAAATCAGAATAGCCCCAGCAGACCAAGAAAAGACAACATTCACCACTCCATGAGGCACATTCTATAATCAAGTAATGCCATTTAGTCTTAAAAATGTTGAAGCTACATATAAAATAGCCATGACCATCATATTCCATGATATGATGCATGATATTATTGAAGACTACATCGATGACATACTAGGTAAATAAAAAATTAGGGCTAACCATCCATCAGTGCTATGTAGAATATTTGAAAGACTACGTGAGTACAAAGTCTGACTGAGTCTAAATAAATGTGTATTTGGAGTAACATCAGTCAAATTACTTGGCTTCATCATGTCTTATAGAGGCATTAAAGTTGACCCATCTAAAGTGTAAGCTATAACAAAGATTACACCACCAACCAATTTGAAGCATTTCTATAGTTTGCAAGGCAAGATCCATTCAATTTGACATTTCATATCTCAATTAGTAGATAAATGTCATATATTTACACATATTCTAAATAATAGAGTTGCATTCCACTAGGATAATCACTACCAAACAACTTTTTAGTAGCTTAAAGATTACCTAGAAAATCCACCTATTTTATTACCCCTATACCAGAAAAACCATTTTTATTGTACCTATCAGCTATAAATAGTGCCTTAAGGGAACTTCTAGCTCAACATGATGATAATGGAAAATAGCATATAGTATACTACTTAAGTTTTACATTGGTTACATATGGACACAACTATATGCCTATTGAAAAATCATATTTAGCCATGGTATTCATAGCTCAAAAATTACAACACTACATGTTGAACAATAAGACCATGGTCATTTCAAAAGTATATCCACTCAAGTATCTACTATCTAAAATAGATTTACAAGGTAAAACTTCCAAATAGATCATGCTTTTTAGTGAGTTTGACATAGAGTATGTCAATCAAAAGGAAATCAAGGGGTAGGTCCTTATAGAACAACTTGCTAAAGCACCCCTTGTAGACATAGAGCCATTCACATTCCAATTTCCTAATGAATCCATAATGACCATCATTGACATACCTCTTGAAGAGCATCATTAGAAGATATATTTTGATGGATCATTTACTACACATGGATCAAGATTAGGCCTCTTATTTATTACACCATAGGGGGATCTAATTCCTAAGTCTTACAAAATCATTTTTCCTTATATAAACAACATGGCCAATTATGAAGCACTTATTTTAGGACTTTGATAGGTAGTACAATAGAACATATCTCATCTCCAAGTTTATGTTGATTCTTAGTTAATCATCAATCAAGTCACAAATCATTTCTAGACCAAATATAACAAGTTGGTTCCTTATAAGGCCATGGTCAACACTCTAAAATAGCAAGTTATAAATATCTAATTCAAGCATATACCAAGGGATAGTAATGTAATTGTAGATGCCATGTCTATTATTGGCTCTTTGATTTGACAAATAGACAAAGCTAGAGAGTATGAGTTCCTAGTTGATATTTTATTCACATCAACTCATGAACCTTAAATTGTTGCAATGATTTGTGATATCATTGGTCCTAATTTCATCTAGTACTCCAACCTTTATAACTATCTTCATGACCAATTTTTACCACCTAACCTATCTCAAAAATAAACCAAAGCCTTTATCCATCACTCTAATTGTTATACTCTACTTGGATCAACCCTTTACTACTGTAGTTTTGATGGAACTCTGATTCATTCTTTAACTTCAACAAAATATACACTAGCATTATAAGAAGTACATGAGGGAGTATGTAGAGCCCATTTCATTCGGGAAGTATTATCCAAAAATCTCTTACGTACTAGTTATTATTGGCCCATGATAGATGCAGATGTAGTTGCATATGTAAAGAAGTGTGACAAGTGTCTTAGTAGTGTAAAACACACTTTTAAAGGATCAGAACCTTATTTTAATGATTTAATAAAATAAACTTTAAAAAATGATTACGGATATTTAATTATAATTTAATTATCTAAAATAGACTAAATTTAAGAGTGCAATAAAGTAAGAGATCAGTTCAACACAAATACCACACTTGATTTGATAATAGAGTTTATCTATAAAGTCTACATCTCTATAAATTCTCCAATATGGGGATCAATCCTATTAAAATATTTCAAAATATCTTTAAAAATATTTTAGAGTCACCAAAATTATCTTTCAGGCTTTAATCTGTTGAAGAGATACTCTCAAAAAACAACTATGTTGTCTGAGGCCTTTTATAAATCTCTAGGTCACTCTACCACTCTCATACATGCCTTGTCTCCATGGAATAATACTCAAAACCATGCTTCAAATATCACCTCAAGTTCAATTTATAATTTTTGAACCCACAAGTGTATCGGTCAAGTCCTTATCATTTTGACCAGAAAGGATAAGTTTGAATCCCACTTTCAATGCATTTGGTGGTCATATCAATCCAAAATCCCACATTTGGGAGGTGGGTGTAATTTAAAGTTTTTAAATGCCATGAAATTAGAGGTTTAACATTACAAGTATTCAGCATTGGCATATATTTTAGTGGATGTATGGTGCCATGGGTCTTTCACATGGAATGTGTGTGGAAACCATGGGAAATACATGGAAACTTGGTTAGATAGAAGCTTTGGTTGACATGTAATGTCGATGGGACATGGAAAGTGTGGATGTCAAATGGAAAGTTAGAGGGTCTTGGAATTTTGAGGGGATTTGGCATGTAATTTAATTAATTACATAATATATAAAATTGGTCCATAGTGAATGGTGGCAAGCCACGTGGTGGCTTGAGGACCCACCACATGGTCCAATCTCCTCTGATCACTTATTTTTTACTCATCAATTTTTGAGCACTCTCCACTTATCAATATCCAAACCCCAATTTATTTACTTGCCTAGTTCAATCTTCCATGTGCTATAACTTGTACATACAAGCTCCATTTTGTGATCCATGAAATGCATCGAAAAGCTCTTGATGAGCCCTTCTCCATGACAATGATCATACTATGATTTGATGACTTATTTTTTAGAGTGAAATATAGATCCTCCTTGATCAATCCTCCCCACTAGGAATTTTTTGACCTCTAAAAGTTAATTAATTGGTAAAGAGGAGAAGGTATTTCTCCTTCACTTTTCTAGATTCCATCCATTTGGCCTTATTCAAGTGTATCCCTTTGAGACCAACATGAAGATATTCAACATCTCCCCTTCATGAATTCCACACTTTCCTATCAAATATTGTATCTTCTTATAGTTTTGTTAGATATTTAGGAGTAAAATCATCAACAAAATGAATAAATACACTCTCATCATGATCTACAATCATCGATGACTCATACAATTTTAGATTTTCCACATTCACAACTGAATAAATCTATATATAAGATGGAAAATCCAACCAAAAATTATTTTTACCAATATTTCTATAATTTGGAAAGGACCATACCAGATTGGTTTTAACTTTTTACCTTCACCTATTAACCTTTCCTTATTCATGTGAAGCCATACCAAATCACCTATAGAAAATTTGTGATCAACATGATGTTTATCATGTCTTGCTTTATATTTTGCCTAACGTTTCTCCAATTGATCTCAAATAGCCTAATGTACCTATTTTATCTATTCAATGAACTTCTTAGCTTTAATAGTATCTTTACATTTATTATCAGTTGAATCTTATCCATAACAAACATCTAGAGGAGATTTAGGCAAATATCTGTAACAAACTTCAAAAGGAAATTTTATAGTAGAAGAATGAAGTGCAAAATTGTAAGCATGTTGTAAATAGCATAAATTATCATCCCATAAGTTGGGATGTTTACTATAATAACCCCTAAGCAAATGTACCACTATGTAATTTACAACCTCTATCTATTCATCAGTCTGTGGATGCAATGCAGTGCTCTTATTCAACTTAGTGTCCATCAATTCCCACAATGTTGACCAAAATTCCACAAGAAATTATGAATCCCAATCAGAAACAATAGAAGTGGTCAAACCAAAATGAACCCATACATGTTGAAAGAATAAGTGTGCCATACCTTCCCCTATAATCTACTTAGTGTAAGGAATCAAAACACACATCTTGCTAAATCTATCCACTACCACATACAAGTAATCATGTTTCCTCCATGACATAGGCAAACCCCTTACAAAATCCATGGAAATACTTTCCTAGGGATGAGTATGAACATGTAAGGGAGTATAAAGTCGCAATTTCCTATTACTAGGTTTGCTTGTGGCACAAAGAACGCACCCCTTGATATATTTGGCAACATTTTCCTACATATGAGGCCAATAACAATACATTTTTAAATGTTCAAATATATTACCAACTCCAAAATGACTAAAAATAAGAGAAGTATATGCTTCCCTAACCATGTGCACCCTTTCATTTTGAGGAACACAAATTTTACCCAAATGATACAATAATTCATTATGCACATGATAGTCTAATTCTTCTACCTATTTTCCATTCATCAACTCTTTGTATACATCCTTAAAGTTAGCATCATCAACATACTATTCTTTATAACTTTCATGAGTCAAAGAACTATGATGTAAAAGAATAGATGCAACTACTATAAGAGGCCTAGAAATCATGTCAACAACTTTATTATAAATACCTTTCTTATACCTGATCATAAGATGAAATTGCTATAGAAAACCCATCCAATGAAAACACCTAGACTATTGTAGCTTGGCCTGTGACTAGAGATACTAAAGGGGTTGATGATCTGTATGTATCACTATCTCCTTGCCCATCAATTAATGTTTCCATTTCTTAACACTTTTAACCAATGCATACAATTCTTTATCATAAGTCAAATAGTTTCTTACCACACCTGTGAAGGTCTCAGAATGATAGCATGCTAGTTTCTTTCCTTGAATTAGAATAGCTCCCATAGCATAATCACTTGCATCTATCTTATTCTCAAATGGCTATAGAAAATTAGGATGTGCCAAGATAGGAGCAATACTAATCTTTGTTTTCAAAGTATCAAAGGCCTTATGCTGCTTGCCTACCCACTGAAAGACTTGTTTAGTACTAGTCAAAGAATACAAAGGTGATGCAATAAGCAAAAAATTAGCAATGAATTTCCTTCAATATTGTACTACACTAAGAAAACTTCTAACCTTAATTACATTATTGGGTTTAGGCCATTTAACTATAACCTCCACCTTTGCAGGATCAATTTTCAATTCACCATGTCCTATAATATAACCCAAGTAAACCAAAGAGGTCTTGCCAAATTCACATTTAGACAATTTCAAATAAAGTTTCTCCCTTCTTAATGCATCCATGACTTTCCTGATAGGAATCACATGATCTTCCCAAGACTGACTGAAGATCAAAATATCATATAAGTAGACTATAACAAAATCATCAGGGAATGGCCTGAAAACATCATTCATCAATCGTATGAATGTAGCCAGTGCATTGCACAATCTGAAAGGCATGACAATACACTCAAACAATTCTTGTTTTGTCTTAAAATTATTTTTCCAAATATCACTATCATTAATCCTAACTTGATGATAACCACTATTTAAGTCTAACTTAGTGAAACAAATATCATTTCTTAACTAAATAGCAAATCATCAATATGAGGAAGATGGTAACGATTCTTAATAGTAATTTTGTTCAAAGCATAAAAATCAACACACATTTACCATGTGCCATCTTTATTTGGCACCAAAATGATAGGCAAACCAATAAGATATGTACTAGAATGAATAACACCCTTTTCTAAAAGTTCTATTACCTACTTCTTGACTTCCTTGTTTTCCACCACTGATAACCTATACATGCCAATGTTAGGGAGAGGAGAATCCTATAGCAATTGAATTTTGTTTTTAACTCCCCTTTTAGGGGATAAACCTTTGGGATCTTGAAACACATCATCATAACTAGAAATGATTTCACTCTTATGTTTAGGATCACAATTTTCTATAGCCTAGAAAATATTCTTTTTCCTTAGAATTAATCAACATGGGACAAAAATTCTTGCTTAAATTGACTAGTCTTTTCATTTTCCCTATTGTAACTAAGGATAAACTCATCTTAACATAATGTGCTCTGAATATATATTTAATACCATCCTTAACAAGCAAGAACTTATTCTCCTTCTTATAGAATATTTCTTTTTTATCATAAAGATAAGGACTTCCTAAAACAATCTCGCATATGTCTAGAGGGACTACATCCAGATAAAATTCATCCATGCATTTGGATGTGATGACAAATTTCAATCTATAAGTTTTGGTTACTTGCAGTTTTGCATCATCACACACCCAACCAAGTGGATAGGGTTCTAGATGGGGAATTATTTGTAGGCCTAACTTTTTAACAATCTATTTAGAAATTAAATTTACTTGTGATCCACTATCAAATAGAGTGTCAATCCTAATATGTTTTGCAACAACCCTAATGTGAAACAACTCATTTCTTTTCTTATCATCATGCATAGATTTCTATTTTGAAGAGGAAGCAACATTAGGTGACTTAGTGCTAGAAAGAGAAGAATAATTCTACATACTCATAGTTGTGATCTTAGTTTCATCCTCAGAGTTTAAACCTAGATCTTGAACTATAGTATTATTTTTCTTATCTTTCTTCTTAAACCTGTTAAAATAACTTAACTTAGGATGTAATTTCCAGCACTTAGACTCATCATGATTTTTCTTACAATGATTTCAAAATGGCTTACCCTCTTCTTTATGAATATTAAGGGTGGATTTTTATTTACCCTTTCCAGAACTTTGTCCTCTAGAATGCTTAACTTTAGACTTATTACTTTTAACTTAAGGAAAATATTCTTTTGTTTGTTTTTCTCTAGCCTTTAAATTAATGAACTTTAACACATGCTTCATCTAATCTAGTGGGATTAAGAACAAGAATAATGTGTTTCAAGTAACTATGCAACCCACCTATATACTTAAGTAATGTTTCTTATGTATAAAGAAGAATATTCAAAAGTAAAGCCTTTTTCCTAATTTTTTGTGTATAATCTTGAACACTTTGGCCTTTAGTTTGTTTGAAATATTGCCAATCCATCATGGCTTACTGCATATAGCCTAAAGGATAAAATTGCTTTTTTAGTGCATTAACAAATTCACTCCAATTAGAAATCAAGTTAATTTTGTTAATCTCATTTTTCTTTAACTTACTCTCCCACCAGATGTTATTTGTGCCTCCCATTTGAAGAGTAGCTAGGTGAATTTAAGCCTCATCATCTGTAATCTTCTAGACCTTACAAGATACTTCAATTTGCTTTATCTAGCTATCCATCTTTTTTTCATTAATCTCACCATTAAACATCGATAATTCAAAATTAATATCTAGCTTTAGTGAAGGAAGAGATTCAATAGCTTTTTTGTCTTTACCATCACCTAAAGAAGAGGAAGGTTTCTCAGAATTTTTACCACCTCCATCATGCTCCATCTTTATTCATCATTCATGATAAAGTTCCTTGACCATGTCCTTCATTTCCAAGAAGAATTGTTAGAAAGATCATTTAGACTTGAACACTTCTTTTGACAATTTCTAGAGTACATCTTCTGTCAATCTCTAGATTGTACTCAGTCAATTCTCCTTCACCCCACCTAGATCTTGACCTTGTCAACATATAGTAGCAATCCACATGGTTAAATATAAATTATGCTCTGATACCAAAAAATTGATCCATAATCATAATCAAACAAGTGTCGTAGCAGTGTAAAACACACTTGTAAAGGATTGAAACCTTATTTTAATGATTTAATAAAATCAACTTTAAAAAATGATTACATAATTTTAATCAGATTTTAATTATCCAAAATAGATAAAATTTAAGAGTGCAATAAATTAAGAGACCAGTTCGACAAAAATACCACACTTGATTTTATAATGGAGTTTATCTATAAAACCTATGTCTTTAGATCCACTCCAATATGGGGATTGCTCCTATTCAAATATTTCAAAATATCTTTACAAATATTTTAGATTCATCAGAATCATCTTGCAGGCTTTAATATGTTGAAGAGATACTCTCAAAACAAAACTATGTTGTTTGAGGCCTTTTATAAATCTCTAAGTCTCTCTACCACTCTCATACATGCCTTGTCTCCACAAAATAATAATCAAAACCATGCTTCAAATATCACCTTGAGCTCAATTTATAATGCTTTAACCCGTGTATCGGTCAATTCCTTATCATTTTAACCAAAAAGGACAAGTTCAAATCCCACTTTCATCACATTTGGCGGTCATATCAATATAAAATCCCACATTTGGGAGGTGGGTGTAATTTGAAGTTTTTAAAAGCCATGAAATTAAAGGTTTAACAAGCCAAGTATTTGGCATTGGCATAGAGTTTGGTGGATGTATGGTGGCATGGGTCTTTCACATGGAATGTCTATGGAAACCATGGGAAATACATAGAAACTTGGTTAGATAGAAACTTCGATTGACATGTAATGTGGATGGGACATGGAAAGTGTGGATGTCACGTGGAAATTTGGAGGGTCTTAGAATTTCAAGTGGATTTGGCATGAAATTTAATTAATTACATAATATAAAAAATTGGTCCATAGTGAATGGTGGAAATCCACGTGGTGACTTGAGGAACTACCACATGGTCCAATCTCCTCTCGCCACTTGTCATTTACTCATTGATTTTTTATCACTCACCACTTGTCAACATCCAAATCCCAATTTTTTTACTTACCCGATTTAATCTTTCACATGCTATAAATTGCACATACATGCTCCATTTTTTGATCCATGAAATGCACTGGAAATCTCTCGATGAGCCCTTTACCATGACAATGATCATATTGTGATTTGATGACTTATTTTTGGGAATGAAATATAGATCCTCTTGGATTAAATGTCAATGGCATGCTAATTTGATTCATGCTCAATTAAATACTCTAAAACCAATGTTGACACCATGGCCATTCACTACATGGGGCCTTAACCTCATTGGGAAGATCAATCCCACCTCATCTAATGGACATAAACATATCCTTACTAACATTAAATATTTCACTAAGTGGGTTAAAGCTACACCCCTCACTTACATGACTAGAAAGCAAATTTCCAAGTTCATTTTCAACCATCTCATCTACTGCTATAATATCCCCTCCAATATTATATTTGATAATGTAGGATCATTCAAGAACAAGGATGTCGACAAGATATGTTGCCAAAAATAACATCACACAACATTTTTCTATAGTATATTACCCTCAAGGTAGTGGCTAGGTTGAAGCATCAAACAAAACCATTGTTAACATTCTCCAAAAGATTGTTAATGATGTTGATCATGACTAGCACCTTTAGATATTGCATGCCATTTGGGCATACCATACCAATCACCATACACCCACAATAGCCACTTCAACTCACTTATTTATGGTATTGAAGTCATACTTCCTATTGAGGTTGAGTTACCTTCACTGCACATATCTTTCAAGCATGTCTTATATGATCATGTCTATCAAATAGCTCGCTTACAGGAGTTATACCTAATTGATGAAAAATGCATAGCTACGCTCAAAAATCTTTAGGCATATCAGAAATAACTCAAAGGCCACTACAATTGGCATATCAAGTATATAACATTTGAACTTGGTGATCTTGTTCTTAAAGAATACCATGGTTGAGAAGAAGCATAAAGTTAAATTCAAACCAAATTGGATATGGCCTTTTTATCATTACTATAGATTATGGATCAAGAGCATACAATCTCACCACACCAAATTGAGATGAACTTCCTAAGTAAATGAATATTATTCACCTCAAGTTGTATTATGCTTGAGCACTATGGTGTATTGTCTATAATGACCATTTTAGTTGTGACATTTTATCACTATTATTATTTATATGAATATCATTCTTATCATTCCTCTTAGCCTATTAATTATCCATTTTACAATTCTATTCTCTCAAATAAGCATTTTTTGAATCCTATCTACCTAGCCCGTTTGACCTTGGTTTTGCCATTAGTTGCACATTTTCAGCACTAATGAATCTAATCAATTTCAGTAGTTATTTCAATCATCTCAGATAGAGATAGTATTTTGGAATAGTATGATAGAATTTTTGGTGGTTGAATCCTTTATTTGTTGTTCCTTTCTTATCATCGGTCTTGCTACTAATTATAACTACCTATGGGCAAATTAGTACCATTGATCTATGTTGTTGTGTCCTAGTTATAACCACATATGGGAAAACTAGGGGAAACATTTGTTTATTGAGCCTTAACATACCAAATAGCCATTCTCTATGTTATAATATGCCTTTATCCCAACTATGCCTATTTTGTTTGAATTGATTGCTAAACTAGTCAGATTCCTCCACTATAGGGTGGAGCTATAGTGACTTTAGGTCCTACCTTGGGACTATGTATGCAGTGCTCATTACTTTTTTAGGTTATCTTAGTCACCCTAAGCCATGATCTCACCATTTTATGAGCAACCTAAGCCATGATCTCATTTTTTTGTGAGCAACCTAAGCCATGCTCTTACCATTTTACGAGCAACCTAAGCCACACTTTTGCCATTTTATGAGAAACCTAAGTAACACTCTCACCAATTTGTGAGCTTGAACCATTTAGTGTCTTATCATTCTTGATCAAGATGAGATACTCTAAAAATTCCAAAAACATTTATAGAACCATTATAAAAAACAAAAAACATTAACCACTTCTTTGCCTCAAGGATTCGTTAAACCTTACTAAGTTACAAGAAAATCATTTGTCACGTAGTTTCCCCATCATTTTTGGCCTTTTATAACATGCACTTGCCATTTTTCAAGATCATTCCTATTATTCTATCACATCCATTATGTTTGTTTTCATCAGTTATCATTTTATTCCCATTTCTTGGGAGAACTACATTTGGCCTAAATTTTTTGTTGGACATTACATCCATGGAATTATGTAGGTAGCATCATCCACCTCCTTTTTTCTATTCTCTCATTTTGTTAGTTTGTTAAGTTGTCACCTATTTTTTATGGGCAATGTTCATGTGGCTTAAATTTAAATTATTTCTTTCTTTATTATTTTGTTTGTGCACCTATTTGTTTGCTTTTAACATTGTTGCCTTGATTTGGTATATGTAAGTTCATTGGGTGATTACTTACACATTTATACTTGAATCCATCCATATTCATATGTTTATAGTGACATCATGGTTTTTATCATTGGTACATTGATTTATATTGAGTATTAGATTACAAGAGTCAGTCCTTATGCATATTTTGACCAAGTCTCATGATTTTATACCATGATGCCTACCAACACAGATACTAGAAACCTCAGCCTTAGGAAGTCTATTCAATAATGATAGCATTGACATCTCTTCATCACTAACATCCTAATTCGATCCCAATCATATCCCAAATAGAGTAATTAACTATGAAATAATTGCAACCATTGTTAGGTTAGATGAGCATCTCCTTAATAGAAAGTTGTTTCAATTCATCATTACCCTTTGTGTTAAGTTACCATCATTAATCAACCAAATCAGTCATGTTTTCCATAATTAGGGTCCAATGCTTATAATCACCTATGGGAAAATCATTGTACATTGTTCCACTTGCATTTCTTAATGATTATAACCACCTTTGGGAAAATCATTGTGTTTTCACCAATTTTATTTTTATACCCATATAGGGGCATGTTGTTATCTTATTTGTATGTCCTAACTAGGGTAGCTCCATCTTCTCAATGCTTATAACCACCTTTAGGAAAATCATTGTGTCTTCATGTCATGATGCTTCTATCGGGGTATAATGCTTATAACCACCTTTGGGCAAACCATTATACACCATCCCACTTGCATTATTAATGATTTTGACTACTTTTCCAAACTCATTTTGTTTTCAACCCATTATTTTCCTTTCTTTGGTCCCCTCATTTTACTTTTTTATTTTTGAGGGACCTTTTATTTTTTTAAAACTAAAAGAGGGGTAAAAATTTATTGAAGAAAACAAAAGGGAGAACAAGGAGAGTTACATATTTTTATCCTAGTCAACTAGGTGAACCAACTTTTGAACTAAGTTTAGAGGGAGCTTCGTGTGATAAAGAATGTTCCAATCCGGGCTGTACTCGAAGGCCCATTTAGCTAGATTGTTAGCAACCTCATTCCACTCATGAGGGATATAACTAAAGGACATCGACTCCAAGGAGGTACAAAGCTGGAGGATTTGGTGGACAGTTGTGGTTAGCTGCCAATCTATGGTCCTGAAGTTCCTTTTGTTTAATAAGTTGACAACAATCTGTGAGTCTGATTCATAGGTGATTATGTGCCATCCATGTTGGTAGCATTGTTGGACAACATCCAAGATAGCCATGGCTTCCATGAGGTTGTTGGTGTGGTAGCCTTTGTGGATCAAAAAATAGAACTGTATATTGCCATTACAGTCCCGACCAACTCTGCCAGTGCCAGCCAACCTAGGATTGCCCCATGAGGAGCTCTCAGTGTTGACCTTTAACACGCCCTTGACAAGGGGAGTCTAGTGTCTCGCACGGTTTGTTGGGCACGCCTGTGGACAAGAACCACTCATAGGGCACGTGGAGGGAGTAGCAAGAAAGTTACTGGTAATATCCAGAGAGAGATGTGAGAGGATGACTGCATCGGTAGTGTCCAGGCCTGCCTCCCTATTGCATTTAGTTTAGATAGTTTGCTGAATAGAGATAATGATTTGCCCCCATAGAAGCCTGGGCTCTAAGTCTAAATTCTAGAAAATCCTTTTATTCCTCTCAAGCCAAATTTGCCACAAAATAAAGGACGAGATGATGGCCCAAACCACCTGAAGGATAGTAGCCTTTGAGGGTGAGTGGCCTAGACAATCCCAAAACTTGATTAGAGAGGACACATGCCAACAAGAAACTCCCCACGCCTGCCACCAGAGGTGCCAAATCTGTCTAGCAAAGGGGCACTAGAAAAAGAGGTGAGAAATTGTCTCCTCACTATTGCAACATAAACCACATATGGAGGGCCCCTAAAAGCCCCATTTGCAAAGATTGTCCCAAGTGAGACACCTGTTGTGGGCTAGCACCCAGAGGAAAAAGTTGCACTTGGGCCAAGAAAAATAATTCCACACTTTCTTCAGCCAAGTGAGCTCCCTAACGCCAAAGAGATGCTTTGTCAGAGCCATATATCCTGAGGATACAGAATAATTCCCAAAAGGGGCTCCTCCCCAAGCCAAAACATCAGGCTCCTATGAAGAGCTACATCCTCTCGAAGCTAGAATTTGAGTTAGCTCAATTTGCTCCCTCACAGACCCTCCAGGCAGCCAATCCACAAAATCCTTCCATTGGTACCTCTTTGCCATGCCCAGGGCAAAGGCCTCCTTGTAATGAGCCACAATATTCCATCTAGAAGCAAGAAGAGAGTTGCTAAGAGGCTATAGGTGTGGGTGGGAGGAGAGGAGAGGAGGAGACCCATCCCAGGAGTCACTCTAGAAGAAGGCCTTGGTCCCCCTATTGTAGATCCAAAAGAGGCTACGCTTCACCAGCTGGGCCCCAAGATTGAGGGTGTACCACACCATAGAACCTCGACCCTGAAGTGGCATCTTGGGAATAGCAGAGGGCTCATCACCCAGGTAATACTTATGAGACAAGATACGAGCCTAAAGGCTAGAAGGATTGGAACACAAGTGCCAATAAAGTTTGGTCGTGAGAGCTTGACTGCTTAGAATAGTAGATCATAGCCCAAGCCCGCCTTCCCTCTTTTTTCAACACATAGTGTCCCAGTTAATGAGACTCCATTTGGTGTTTTACAAGTTACCACTCCACAAGAATTGGTGTGAGAGAGCATTGAATTCTTTGAGAAAAAACACAGGGGCAGCCTACACCATACTCTAGTATATGGGAATAGCCTGAATCATAGATTGTAGAAGTATCATCCTACCAGTTGTAGAAAGCCATATATGTGTCTAGTGATTAACTTTCTTCCTGAGTTTATCATAAATATTCTACTAGAATAGCCTAGGCTATCTTCCCACCACTATAGGCACCCCTAATTAAGTCATAGGGAGAGAATGCATTGGAAAACTCAAGATTGTAGCAATCCTCTGCTGAATCAGCTCTGGAGTGTTGAAAAAATAAACTGAGGACTTATGATCATTAACTTTTTGACCAAAAGCTACTAGATAAGTATCAAGGATGAGCCGAATCACCTCCACTTCTCAGCTCTTAGCTTTCCTAGTAAGGGCAGTATCGTCGACAAACTAGAGGTGAGTCAAGGAGGGTAGGCTGGTCCCCCACTTCCATCCCTAAAGCAAATGTTGTGATTCACGAGCCCTGATAAGTTGGCTGAGGCCCTCAGCCATAATGATAAACAAATATGGTGAAAGTGGGTCTCCTTGGTGTAGACCTATAGATGCACCGAAGAGCTTAGAGGGTTTGCCATTGATGAGAATCAAGAAGGAGGGAGTAGTAACACAGCTCAAAATCTAGTGCACCCAAGCTGAATTGAAGCCAAATAAAAGTAAAACCTTGTGTAAGAAGCCCCACTTGACTCTGTCATACACCTTAGCCATATCAAGCTTAAGAAACATAGCCCATTCCTGGGAGATACTCATAGAATGAATACCTTCAGAGGTAATGACCACTCCATCCAAAATTTGTTTGCCTACCATAAAAGCCCCTTGTTCCTCTAAAATAACTGTGGGAAAAAAACTTTGAGCCTCTCCATGAGGAGCTTAGTAATGATTTTTTAGACTACATTACAGAGAGTGATAGGCCTAAAGAGGTCCAACTGGTTTGCATGCTCCTTTTTTGGAATGAGAATAAGGAAGGTAGCGTTTAGTGCCCTGAGCATTTCCTTGTTGGCCTAGGACTCCTGGACCACTTCTAGAAGATCGTGACTTATAATATCCCAGACGTCTTGAAAGAATTTGGCAGGGAACCCATTTGGCCCCAGTGCTTTGCCTCTTCACAAGCTGAAGACCACTCCCTCCAATTTTGTCATGCCAACTAGCTGCATAAGAGATTCATTCAGATCTGGAGTCACTACAGAAGGGATGTTAGATAGCATAGTATCCTCAGCTGCCTCATCAAGATGTTGATCATCTGAAAAGAGTGCAGAGTAAAAATGAATAGCTTCCCTTAATATAGCTAGAGAGGAATTCAGACTAGTCCCGTTTGTAGTAACGAGAGAGGAAATGAAATTCCCATTATGGCGGGCATGCACTGAATTATGGAAAAACACTATGTTCTTGTCCCCTTCCTAGAGCCAATCAATTTGAGCCTTCTATTTCTAGTAGATTTCTTCACAGAGATCCCACTCAGCTAGATCAATCGAAGCTTGAGATTCCACAATGCTAAGAGGTTCAAATAGTCCCAGATCACGTATCTGTCTGGTAATGTCATCCAACCGATTTTGTGCCCTCTTCTTCATTGTGTGAAGATTGCCAAAAGAATTTTTGTTCTAATATTTTAACTATCTTTTGACATATTGTATCTTTTTGGAGAAGGAGAACACTATTGTGCCATAAGCTGGTCCCCCTTATCTCCACCACTATGCCATTAAATCCTAAAGTGAAGATTCTCGAAGCCACATCAATTAGAACTTAAAAGGTGGCTTCTTGGGACTAGCAATGTTATTGGAAGACAGCTTGATAGGCCAGTGATTTGAGCCTCTCTAGTCAAGAATTTTGGATGAGAGGTGAACAGAGCTAAAAATCCAAAAACATGAAATAAGGAACCTATCCAAGCACTCAGTGATGGTTGCATCCCTTATCCTTCTACTATTCCGAGTAAAAACCTCGTTCAGGGGGATGACATCTGAAAGGTGAAAAAAACTAATATTTTGTTGAAGAAGCTCAGAAGAAGGGCCCAAATGGGCTAAACCACCCCTCTTTTCCTTTAAGTAAAGCATGGAGTTGAAGTCACCTACCATGATCCATGGCAGGAAAGGATGGTAGCTCTTGACATAACGAATGTGTTCCCAAAGTCTGAGCTATCCAAGGAAGTCAATAGGGGCATACACATTGGTCAAAAGTATCTGTTCTCCAGTCTCATGAGAGGTGGCTACCAATGAAAGCACTGAGATATAAGACATCCAATGAATAGGCATGATTTTCTTGGGATCCCACCATGTAGTGAGACCCCCAAAGCTCCCTACAGCTCCCACACACTGGCATTGACCCTGCAGCCACATTCTAGGAGCGCAAGAAAACATGGAGTCTATGGAGAGCTTGGTCTCTTGAATACAAAGAATGTCTGGGGAGTGTTCATATAGAAATTTGTGAATAGCTTTTTGTTTGGGAGTGCTACTCAACCCCCTCACATTTCATGATGGAAAAATCATTAAGTGGAATGAGGGAAATGTTCATTCAAGGGCTTGATAGCTCCTGACTCAACCAATAAATCACCTATAAGTTTAATTTTGTCCTGGTCCTTTTTGGGTCCAACTCTGGAGGAAGTAGAAAAGGAAACCTTCTTAAAAGGTCTTTGCATAAGGCCTAGAGCAGATGGGGCTCCTTTTTCCTTGCTAAAGTTGCCAGCATCTTTAACCATATTTGCCCATCGAACATCCTTGTCCTGAGAAGCAGGGGCCATCACAAGGGCTTCAGACTCAGGGCTAAGAGAGATCTCTAGGATCTATGAATTAGCTTCATCCTAAGACCTGATAAGAGAAGAACTCTTCCCTTCTAGCTCCAATAGTGTGCTCTAATCCACAACTAGAGAGCCATCCTCTATAAGCATGCAGTCCAGAGCTTTGAAGTAGTTGAAACACGGGTCCCCCTACCAATCTAAGTGCGTACACTTCTGACCATATCCCCTAGCTCGATGATAGACTAGGTGAAGCCATCCTTATCTAGGCCAGTAGAATCAGATGGGCCTTGCCCCATATTTGAAGTGTTTAGGGGAGCTTTACCTTTTGCTGAAGCATCAGACTGAGTATTTCTAGTTGCAATATAGCTCGATTGGTTAATCCCCTTATCCCCATTGGTCAGTCGAGGCCTTGAATAACCTCTTGAAGTACTCCCATCTCTGGCAACTTGAGGACATTAGCAATGTAAATGGCCATACACATGGCAAATTTGACATCAAAATGGAATGGCTTCATAGTCAATTTGTTGGACCCATGAAGATGAGCCTAGGCAAATTTCCATAGAATCTAGTAGGGGTTATTTAAATCAATATCCACACAAATACGGGCATAGGAAATTACCTTTCTATCCAGTGATTGATGCGAGATTTCCATGGGTGTTCCAAGCAAAGCATCAATCTGACACAGGATGTCCTCGCTCTAGAATTCCAGAGGTAATCTCAGAAGGTGGACCCAAATCAAGACACACGAAGGGAGGTCCTCTACTGAGTTGAACCCCACATGCCAGGGTTTGATAAACAGGTCAATATGATCATAGAAATAAGGGCCACCCTCAAAGATCCAATTCTTATTTGACATGGATGAAAAATTCACCATGAAGTAGCTATTACTCGCCAGCATGATATCGAAGTCACCCTCCACCTGCCAAGAGCAACAAATCTAGGCTTCCAAGGCTAATAGAGAAATTTGAATACCAAGAAACTTGTAAATCAGAGTGTGTGAAGTCAAATATTCTACATCTTCTTTGATTGACTCTAGGGAGATAACTAGCAGCGGTCGATCTTGGCTGTGTGGGAGACATCTGTTGACTTTAGTGAGCTTGGAACACCCACTGACATAGTAAGTTTCCTTCCCCTGAGGGTTCATCTTGGCCACAGCCTGCCCTTGACTGGGGGCTCCTAAAAGTGAGGAACTCATAGCTCCTCTGCCCATAGTTCCCCCACCATCACCTTCCATCCGCTCCCAATCCCCACTCATCTCATTTTTGAGGGACCTTTTGTTGACCTTTCATTATACCAACTATTCCCTTAAGGGGCATCATACAGTTAGTTCATTAATTGCCATTGAAGTTGTAAGCATACAAGACCTTTCATTCTTTGAGAAGATATTACTATTATTATAATTTTTAATTCCATCCCAAATAGAGGCAAACTGTAGACACCTAAAACTAGCCATCGATGACTATCAATTAGGATTTTGACTAATTTCTACCAAAATGCATAATTTAGCCTAAAAAAATTAAAACACATTAAAAGCTTTGAAACTAACATATTCAAGTTCCTATTTTGGCCAAATTATCCCTAAATATGGTAATTCATTTTATGAGCTAGCTAATTTTGATCAGATCATTTTGAGTCAAAATGCCAATTTTGCACCTAGGTACTCTGGATTGATCTTTTCTATCAAATATCTTGTACAAAACATGTGCCTTTATTTTTTTGCATTGACATCATCCTAAATGGGATAATAGTTCTAATGCATTTGATATCACATCCTAATTCCAATCCAATCAAATTTTGGGCCAATGACATGACATTCTAACCAATTTGATTAATTTATGTACAAAGAGCCAAGGTTTACATCAAAATGATTAATCATGCTTAAGAGATAATTAAACCAAATCATGAGAATAATTAATAATTCCATGGAACTTGTTGAATATTTTATTTTTGGAAATGAATATTGAATATTTACATCATCAGGTGACATCATTTCTTGGGAAGACATCACTAGGCCATAAATGACACAAATATCAAGATTTGTGCATCCCATACCTCATTAAGACCCTCCATGCCTAGTTAATACCCCTCTATCCCAAATATTGATGAGCCTATTTATAAATTTTAATTACATAATTAAATTAACCCTTAGCCACACATCTCCATCCTTAGAAGGATGGTTTAGATTGATTCTGACCATTTTTGAAAATCTATAAATAAGAGGCCTTGTCTATTGAATTATAAGCTCTCATATGCCAGAGTTATAATGCTAAATTGATTCCAAAGCTTCATGAAAATTAGTGTTCTAATACCCAAATATTGAGCCAATCCAAATCCAAACATGGTGCCAAGGAGAGATGCAGGTAGCCACACTTCATTGATGTAGACTTCATGAGCACAAAGCCAAACAAGCAACTACAATAAGTATTTTGGAGCATCCAAGGAAGGTAAAGGAATGTCTTTATTTCATGTTTTATTTGTGTTTTCCATATATTTATTTTAACTAAGCTACCCCTAGTAACTAGGCTTATAGATGTTATGCTAGTGTGTTTATCTCATTTTGATGTCATTTTGGGATTAACACGATACTAACCATCCTCTCTTTAGTCAAATTCTTAGTTCATAATGATTGCTCCAAGACTTACAAGTATCCTCTAAAATTTCCAATCTATACCAAGATGATGTCTAGGTGCCTTGATTGTTATCCCATTGGGCATTTTAGAACTATTGGAGCTTTAAGTTGTACCCTACCTAAGAAAATGATTGTTCAGGTCCCCTACTCAAACCTAGTCTAACATGGGATTGATGTAAAACTGTGGGTTGTCTATTTATAGGTCAAACCTCTAGAATTAAAGTGGGATATGTCCTTTTATATGAAAATATTGTGCCTTTATAATATTTAAAATCTATCACTAGAAAAAGAGAGATAAATGAAAACTAACCTAGAATTTAATAAATGTGATGATGCACCAAATTTTTCAATGATCCACTCTCAGCTTAAGAATTTCATGACTACTAATGAATTAAATGGGGACAAGGTTTGATCATATCCTTTTAAAATTTATCAAACATGAGTGTTTTGTATGAAGGCTTGGTATAAACCTACAAGTTGAAGGATAGCAGGGATAAGGTCTATACAAGACACTATAGCTTCCTTCACACTTCAAGAGAAATATAATTAGAAAACACTTCACACAACATATAAAAAACTAATAAACCTAAAAAAAAGGTACATGAAAGACATACATATGATGAAAATGACAACATACATTATGCATATCAAACTTTAATGAGATATATTTAGCATTCCATCAGAATATGAACTTGTCTTATATTGATTCAAAAAGAGTTTACACAGTGATTTTGGTAGATATTTACTACACCCATCTGAGGGATAAAAAATAAATATCTCAATGTATACATTTATAATAATAATTAAATACAAGAGAGAAGGATTTTGGCATATAAGGGGTTATCAATGAGCCCAATGTGGCATGAAACTGTTATACTAGCATTTTCTCCCTTTATGAGCATTGGCACTCCTTTAATGAGATAATTTTGGCATATAAGTGACTTTAAATCATTTAAATAACCTCAATTATTCTTTTACCTTCCCAAAAATAGCTCCACATTCTTCCCCTCAGTGTTTATTCAATTTATATGGGGGTGTAACAAGGTCATTTTGGGTATTGAGCAGCCTTTACATCAATATACATGATAAATTCTTCATGAAACTATCTTTAACCTATAGTAATGAACCTTATTTTGGTGTGAGCTCACCCAAATGATAGTTGCAATATTTTTAAAATTTCAATTAATTTCTTCACACCACTTTCCTATCACTAGATAATTTTACTTATTTGATAAATAGGTACGTATGGTTTGCTTCCCAAAATTCTATTCGTGTTCACCATGCCATCAATTCACAACTTAAATTAGGCCTAAACCCTATTTTATAGCACTTGGATAACCTTTTCAATTACTTTAATGTATTGACATTGATGCCCTTGAAAGATTATTTACCTGTAACAAATCTTAGCCTTGGATTACTAGGCCCAAAATCTATCTCACAGACTGACAATTTTGAATAGGATGATTAGAAAATTTATAATTATTTACATGAATTGGAATGATTTTAGGAAGTAGAATAAGTCATGTACTTACTCTTTCCATGATCTAAAATCTTTCCCTTAGATCTGTAACATAGAATCTAACTAAAAATCTATAATTTTGTCATTTTTAGGGGCATCTGTACACCTTTCACACCATCCAATACCATTAGTGGAATCCCCTTTGATTTTTAGACACTTATAAGAAAAATAATGGATTTTTATCTAAACCTCTCAAGACTGGTTGTTATTAGGGTTTAAGGGAGGTTTTATGGGGTTTGGGGTTTTTGGCTTGGTTCTTTAGAATCTAAGCTTGGGTTTATGATCTTATTAAATAAAATCTAAATTAACAAGTTCCCTTACCTTCCAAAATCATTTGGATGCCTTCATTATACCCCTATTTGCCTTGGTGAGTGCTTAAAGATTCTTCTTTTATGGAGAGCTTACCTTTTAAGAAACTTGTGTATGTCTACAAGTATAGGGGTGTAATATGGTGGTATTTCTAAGAATTGGATTACCCTAAATGGCTTCAAAATGATTCAATGACACCCCCAAAAGGATTCACAACCTTTCAAATATTTAAATTGAGCTTAGATCCACTCTTTTGATGGCATAACCATGGTAAAACTTGGATATCATTCTTTTTGCACACCTCTACTATAAGTCATGGCCTATGCATTAGCTTATGAAACCATTTCTAACTCATATGTGACTATGGGAAATGTCTTATATGGTTTAGAGATTGAATTTATTTCCTTCATCATGTTATTTTTTTTCTTGTTGTGTAAAT
The DNA here is from genome assembly GCA_037957365.1 of Torreya grandis. Taxonomy (NCBI): domain Eukaryota; kingdom Viridiplantae; phylum Streptophyta; class Pinopsida; order Cupressales; family Taxaceae; genus Torreya; species Torreya grandis. Next base: position 866,600 of record JARHVA010001019.1, read on the forward strand.
AACTTAGTTATATTGAGGTCTATAAATCTTTTCCTTCAGACCAGTCATGGAGGTCAACTTGGAGACCTCCAATAATCTTATTCAAGTTTCATGAAGTCCCTCCTTCCTTATCAAACTCATTTTGCATGTGAAAATCTTTTGTAGATTGATTTTTGAGCTCAAATTAGCCTTTCTAGGCCTCTTCCATATAGTTCTAACCCTACACATGCTAAACAAAGGGTCATGGTGGTGCCCAAGGGACCTCAAAGGATGTAAAATATGGTTTCATAACTATAATTTTTTATTTTTATGGGTTTTAAGATGAGTTTCTATGATCAGGTCATTTATATTCTTTATGCAGTCTTGGAGGTGTCCACACTCTTAAGGATGATTCATAGAGTATGGATGTTCAACCCTAAAACAAATTTCATGAATGTTTATGGAATTTACCTCCCCTCCTACCTTGAACATGTTGGATTCCCAGACAAAGACTCCATGGGGATATGAGCATTATAAGTTGGTGTTAGGGTTAGTTACAGGTATTTTTGCATCCAAAACTTCTTAATAATCATTCATATAGTTTAACCTCCTATTTCCAATCAAATTTACATATATTTTTAGTTATTAGGGAGAATTAAATCCCCTTAAGATCTCTAGATCATAGGATCCATGTGGTGAAGTGGGTGAGCCTGTGAATCTACCCCTCAAAATGTTTGTACATAGAAGGACTATATTGAGCTATTATTTTGGGAATTTAGACCATTATTTTCCACATTTTTACCCTTAAAACCTCTTTTTGGACCTGAATATTTCCTTCACTCTTCATTTTTTCCATTGGATGGGTTATAATAACCTATAGGGATCTAAAGTCATCACTAATGTCAACCTACAAAACTGCCTACATGACTATGTCAACACACTTCTAAAGTTTTGCACCATGAAACTAAGTATAAATACATGAGGTAGGCTTAAAAGGACCTTATTCTTAATTTTATATCTATACCAAACTTTTCATGGATCCCAAGTTGACTAGATACCTCTTATAGCATAAACATGCCGTTTACCCCATTGTTTGCATGTATAGACTGACCTTGGTTTAAGACAAAATAGTGAATATGTCCATTATTTATCTCAAAAAATTGAGCATATGGGGGCCTTAACTAGGTCATGACCACCTTTTTTATGTAATTTGGGATCCTGGTTGTGCCTAGAGGGGGTTCATATCCTCATTTTGGCTCAAAATAACCTCAAACTACCTGCTAAAAAGTTCACTTAGACTTGCACTTTAAAATATGGCCTATAGTCTTTGATCTAATGATGTTGGTGACTCTAGTAAGTTTTTATAATACATTTAGGGTGATTAATATGACCAGGTTTTGTATATTCAACACTATCCTCCTTCAAAGCCTCTCTACCCATTTAACCTTATTATTGTGCTTAAACTTGCTTATGTAGTTTCATGGATATGATGATGTCATTTGTGTCCTCAAGGGTGATGGCTATCAGTTATACACCCTTGAAAACATGATCCTTATCTATTTTATGTTTATTTTACCCTTATCTAAGTTTACATGGAGTGGAAGCACCAATATAGACTATAAATGTCACTCTGTGATCCTTGCTCACCATGACTATTGTAGGATTATTACCAAGCTTATATTAAGAGGGGGTAGCCTATAACATGTATGATTAATATAGAATTTATAGCTCATATCACCTCCAATGTATCTTTGGGATTCTCAACCCATTATTTTCATGAAAACCCTTGTATTTTGTACAACTTAGTTAGCTCTTCTTAAGGTTTTGCTATAGTGGCTTCTATGGCTGATTATAGGTGTTTCCCCTAGCACTCCTAGGTTGTCACATGACCATATAAGTATAGGATCAGATGGATTACGTGGTATGGGTGGATCTAGTGAAATTTTATAACTAACTTGGGATACCCAATCCTTGGATAGGGTTAGGTGAATGAAGAGGATAACAATGTGGACACATTAGAGTGAAATGAATGTGACAATATAATGATACACAACACAATGGCAGTGAGGTAGTAGTGAGATAATGTGAATATGAAATAGGCATGAAATGAACACAATACCTTCCATTAATACCAACATAAGGAGACCTTGAGGACACTATAATGCATATTGAGGGAGGCATAAAGGATTTAAGGCAGAAACAAGGTGTTTAAGGTCTCATAATGAAACATAGTATTATCAAAAAGACCTTAAAATCTATGAAGAAACCTTAACTTTTACAAAAATGTGGTTGAGTCTAATAAATTCATAGTAATAGCTCTATAAGGACTTTAAGATCATATGGAGGGTTGAGAATATGTTTAAAACGTGAATGCAACTCACTACCATATCACCACCTCTTTTATATCCCATGAAACACATTGATATCCTATAGGTGCTAATGGGCCATATACACAGTCCTTTCTATAGTATCTTTAAACCATATATATATATATATATGGGTCTCCATGAAATTTTACAAGGCAAAATAAGGACCATTGGGATTTGAAACTAGGTGAGAAGGTGTTTAAGACCTTAACACATCTCTGAAACCATGAAACTTTGCTTACAACCCCTGAAAGAAGTACCCAAAACTTGATTCTTACATAGATTGGCTTGCATACCATGAAAAATAACTAGTAAAGGATATTTATATGTCATCTAAGCTCAAATTATTAGATTCTATACTACAATCACCATACTAGGGTGCTACAAAAATTTAGATAATATAAAAAATGGTCAGTTCTTATAACTAAATTAAATTTCTTTGAAAATTGATGGTCTCAAGATTACATATGTAGATGAGGAGGATGTATAAACTCCTTAACTTCTTAACCAATGTTCATAGAGGATAGGCCTTAATATTTCATTAAAATTCCATGAGTGACTAGCCCCCTAAGTGTAATTTCCAAGGTTAAAGGCTTGGACCCCAAATCTGCCCCTGTTGTATGGAATAACCATTAACCTGAGGGGTCCTCTGAGCTCACCAATGAGCTTGAGGTAGAAGAGTATTAGTTTTGGGCCCTTAAAAATATAAAAAAATATGATTACTCCACCATTGAAATTTTATAAACTCACCTTACTAGAATATGCCCCTAACTAAACTAATCTGTAAAGTATGGATCTAAAATGTTGAGAAAACACATGCAAAATGTCCATTTTCATATAAATCTCTTTATTTTATCCCTAAAATGTATCTCAATGATGTTTTGGAGGGAAAAATATAATTTGACTTGGTGGTTCAACCTAAGAGAGATGAAGGATCACAAATTGGCACATGTGAGCACATATAGGAGGAATTAAGCAATGAACAAGGTAATGGTGGATCTAATTGTGTTATGAAAACATTCCATGATGGATTAATAGGGCTCATGACGTATTTTATGGTCATATTCATGATATAGTGGTCAATTAAAGCCAAAATCTCATATCAATATGGTTAAAACTATTGACTAGATTCAATTACATGGCTTTAAAAGAGGTTAATCAACTAGACCACCATGTTAATGCATATAGAACATCTTAAGAATCAATAAACCTAAATTATATCACCTAATATTATTCATAATAATCTTTGAAAACTTAAAATGTGCATATCTTTTGATAATTATTAAAGACTAATGTCCTCTTAAACCTTTGTCAAAATACCTCCTCCAACTTGGCTTCATTTTTGCATCTCCCTTATGTTGATGATCCTTCAAGATGTATAGAGGCCAACCAAACACTTTAAACACCATGATGTCACCTGAATCAAGATTTAAATAAGGCATAAGGACTTATAAGGACTGTTAAGGCAAGTTTGAAATGTGACTAGATAATGGACTAACTACACATGCCTTAAGGGCTCACAACATGACCAAAAACTAGTTTTCAAAATGGAATATGACTCTAAGCTATAAGGTTGGTCAATTTCTAGGTCTAGGACTAGAAATTAACCAATAAATACTAAGTTTTTTGGTCAATCTTGTCATTGGATACTTATCTTTCTTTATCCTAAGCCTAAAGCTCATTTATGTGTATCACTATATACTTCATGATTGGTCATTCCAATTCTGTATGGAGGAGGAATCTTAAAATCCTTTAAAACATTCAAAATCAAAATCATTTAACAAAAGGTAATGATCTAAAAGGAAATATTCAAACTTATCAAAATTTAAATCACACTAAAACATGTGATTCTAGGCATTTCTACTTCTAATAAAATCTCAAACTCCATAGTTGGCCTCATAATAGATCCAAGGTCCATTAGGGTGTGGTAGGCTAGTAGATTAGAAAAGAACAAAAAAATCTTTTAGTGTTGCCTACTTTATCATACAAGTACCCAATCTTTATAGCAAGCCAATGGATCTATAAGTGGTCTTGAGGATCAAAGAACATGTTATGAGAAGGTAGGTATATTTTAATTTTCTTATTAAAAAATACCTACATGAGTTGATCTTAGTAACACACTTATTTGCCTACATATCTCTGTGTCTATAGAAAATAGGTATCCTCTATATATTGATGATCACTAGTCACTTAGTGTCTTCTCATATCCTTAGTGTGCCTCATGTCTTCTAAGGTCTTCTCATAAGATGCCTAAGTTATGATTATTGCATTCCCTTTTTCACTCCCTACAATCCTAATATTTCCCCTTGAGAAATATTATTTTATTCACTGATCACTCCCCTAGGGATTCCATTTGTGAGTTGCATTGTAAGACCATGGATATGACATAGCTTCCTCACAAATTTTCAACTTTTCACAATTACCATTCCAAACATCCCCTTTTACATTATTTCCACCTCATTGGTGTTCTGTTTCTGAGTTATAGTGTAATATCATGGATAAGACCTAGTCTTCTTCACAAAATTTTCCAATATCCAAGTCATACCAAAATTACATGTGTCAAATATGAGATAAGATTTGATTCATTATGAGTTACACGTCATTGACATTTTTACCATATTGATTTAGTATGTTTTATGCCTACTTCATTATATTTCACTTTTATCTTCTTATTTTTTGATTGCATGTAAGAATCCAACAATTTTTCTTGAGTTTTTCATACTTGTTAATTTGAATTAATGTGATTTATTTAAGACCATTTTGCCAATTTTGTTTCTCTTTTATACTTCACAGTGTGATTTAGTATGATTGATTGACTTAATTTATTTGTTTTCTTACCATTGATCTTTTACATGCTTTCCATTTTATTACATTATTTCCATACTTCCCAATGTGATTTAGTGTGATTTTACTTGTTTTAAAATTTGGTGTCAATCTTTCTCATGGTTTAAAAACAACTTTTTACCCTCTTGTTTACCATTCTTTGGTTTCTTATACTTAGTCAATTTTTTTTGCTATTCAACATTTCCCAATGTGAAATAGTGTGTAATACATTTTATTTTGATTAATTATACTTTTCCAAGTCATTTTTGCCTATTTATTTTTAACCATACATGTGTCCTACATAATTCTAGAAAAAAACATGCAACACATATATTTCCTATAGCATATATTACCAAAGCAAAATACATGTGCTAGAAAGAAATATTTCCATGCATCCAAAACCACAACCAGAATATACACATAAGATCAGCATCAAACTATAAAAATAAGATATATATATATATATATATATATATATATATATATCATGTGTTTTTTATACAAAGTACAAAAATACATCACTCCAGCTCTAAAGCTAGGCTCTATCATGTCTATCTCATGGCCTAGCCACATTGCCCATCGATGCCTCAAATAGTCTCCTCTAAATATTATGCTATAAAGAGGATGTTTGAGATCTCAATCCTACTACTTATCTCTATAGGTTGGCCACTTGGGCCTATACCTATCTTAGTTGAATAGTGGTATACAAATACACAACTCTCTCATGAGCCAAGGCCTACCATGCTTGTGCCTCTCCCACCCTCACCCCTATTATTGGTTATATCCCATATCCATGTTCTTCTAATCATCTTGCAGCGTCTCCTTCTAGTCTAAACTAACTCACCTGAGCTAGGAAGATTGTACCATGGGATCATCTAATGTGATAGGGTTGTATGGCATCAGTGCCCCATTTAGAATATCATGGAGTGTTCCCCTCACTAGGGATCCTAAGTTGGTCTCCTCTTCATCCAAAAAATATAAAAAATTCAAACCAAATAGATGTCATATATATATATATATGGTTGAAATTTGATTAGGCTTTTGCAAATATAATACTAGTTGTATAAGAATATATATATATATATATATATATATATATATATATATATATATATATATATATATATATATATATATATTCTTATACAACTATTATTATATTTTCAAAAGCCTAATCAAATTTAAACCATTTATTACCTATCTAGGAATAACCAATCACTATCTCCATATTTTCTTAACCATCAATCATGGTCACTCTATAGCTCATCCCTTGAGCACCTAGTCTGTGGGACACCCCCAATCAAAGCGAACCCTAGGGTCATGAGCCAGGCCCATCTCAAGCCTCACCTCAGTGGTGCCTCTATAGACCATCTCTACCCTAGGAATATTGATGGGTCATTCTAATGACCACCCTCTATTCTCTCTCTCATAATTTTCATATCCATTGGTTGTGCAACCAAAGTGGTCATTGATCCTCCTATTGTGGTATTGACTATGGTACCTATATACACTAAAATCTATTCACCCCACTAATTATGATAATTTCACTAATTTAACCTATAACTACATTTCTTATCTAATTTAAATAATGTCTCATTATCTTACATCATACAAACCTTACAATTAATGCCCTAACAAAACCCATTTTACCCACTAACCTACTCCTTAAGCCACCCACTTGCCAAATCAAAAATACAATGTATCCTACCTACCCATCTACCACCCTATTCATAACTATTCTTAATCCCCTAAACCCTAATAGGATATTCTTATAATTGGAGGATTCTAGAAATCTCCTCTATTTTATCCCCCTTTCTCTAGAATTTTCTATTCTAAAGATTTCCATGAAATTAAAAATTCCATGGAAAATCCCTAGCCATTGATTTTTCCCTCCATTCTTTATATATAAGCTCACTCCCTCCATGAAACTAACATGAAATATTAAAGTCTTATTTCTATCTTTCTACCATTATAATCTTTCTGTCTTTCATCCATCAAAATCCTTTATCAAGCATAATTGTATATCAGAAGCCATTATCAACTATCAAGCAAGCAATCCAACAATCATCAATTTGGCATCAAACATCCATTTGGAAATCTTGGAGAAGAGTCATAAAGAGGTAAAATTATGGTAAAATCATTCCTAAAAATTTTATTATCTCTTTTATCCCCTCATATTGGTGTGTTTATATTTTAGTTTTTATTACTAAAATTAGTAATAAGAGTTGAATATAAAATTTAAACTACATTTTCGTGACCATGGTGGGAGATTTATTCCCAAACTAACCTTAATATCTTGCTAGAAGTGATTTGGATCCTTAGAAGACCAACTGGACATGAATTAAGCACCAAATTTTGAAATTTCATCATGTACAAGAGATTTGTTATCTTGGTCTGGTATTAGCAATATTACAGTCACAGTTTTGTAAAGGAAATTATGATATTGCCTAATGCCTAGCCTTAACTGCTAATATTTTTTGAATTTTACATGTTTTTTATTTTATACAAAATCATAACTTCACAAGTTATGATTTTGCCTTGCTAATCATGGTTTTTGCAGGTCCAATTATGATTTTGTGAAATCTAGTAGTTAGGTTTATATCTCTATATTCTACTTTAGCTAACCCTTCTACAAGTTAATCAGTGTTATGTCTATTCTCTGGAAGTGTGTTTATATCCTCTATGCAATGAAAAGAAGAGGTAGTCTAGCATTTTGACTATTTGTCCCTCAAGTTCAATATCATGACTCTTGAATTAGCAGATTTACCCTGGTAATAGTGATCTTGTAGTTAGAGTCATGGTTTTAAAACTTTGGTTTGCTTTATATCCCTATCTTTTATCTGTCACTGATCCTTTTGTAAGTTGTTATTATTTTATATGTGTTGCTTAGAGGGTCTTTTGGTTTTTGGTATGCAAGGAAAAGAGGAATTAATCAAGCCTTGACCATCTTAACCATAATTTGAAAAGTTACAACTCTCCTAATCATGACCTCAACCTGGTAATCATAGTATTATCATTGATAACTATGGTATTTCCTTTTAGGGCTAAACTAGTAAAATCCTCACCTAACAGGTTTTAATTTTTAAATAAGGGTCCCTAAGCTTTGATTAAATAGTTATAAGGTCCTCTATAAGCCAAGATTATCTCTTATTCATTCTAACCATTTTGGAATCTAGTCATTTTTTACCTAACTATGTGCTTGTAGAGGTATTCTAAAGTTTGTTGTGTGTGTGCAAGTTCAGTAAGAATAGAATGAAGAACAAGGAAAATATCAAACACCTCCCTATTAGCTTGTTTAACCCCTTGATGCAATACCATGAATTTCAAATTAGTGTTATTGCTCTAGTATCTATGGTTTTATGGATTATAGTTGTGGTTTTGTGTTTAGATTAGAGATATGGTAGTTTTTTATCATCTTCTTGATCTTTAGATAAACATCAGAATTAGTAGTTTTATCATTATGTCTGTATATTAGCATATATCATTTAAGAAAAAAATTCATCATAAAATTCTAATAATATAGTCTTAAAAATTTGTAAACTATCATAAGTGGTTGAAAACATTTTGTTGGCATATCTATTTATAGCATTTTAAGGTTAAGTTATCTCCCTAGTAGTTATCTACATCAGGCATATCCTATAATGTTTCCATTTTATACAAAACCATAAATTGTGAATTTTTAGAAATTGTAATTTTGCTTTCTTAGTTATAGTTTTACCTAATAATCATAGTTTTATAGGGTAACTATCATGATTAGATAATTTTTTCAAGATCACAACTCATGATCTACAATTTTGTTTTAATATTTGTGATTTTGTTGTTTTTGGTTGTGATTTTTCACTATGTAACTATAGTTTTTCAAGGAGTTACTATTTTTTTTAAAGTTAAACTACTAACCCCTTTGGTGCAGGACCCTTCAAGATCAAGGCACCCCATTTTGTCTTCTAACCTTTATGTTTGTAGGAGGGGTGCAAATAATATATTATTTTTGGTTTCTTGTATATTATTACTTATTATGTGTGATTTTAATTGTATATACTTCTATTTTTCTCACATAGATAATTAGTCAAGAAAATTTAATTATGTTTGCCTATTTATTACCCCCTCCTGATTTTAGGATAGCATGTGATGTGGAATTTATACCCATGCAAAAGCTTAGAAATTATGGGTTGATGATGTATATTTCATCACCATGCACTAGACTAAACTCCATGTTTTGGCAAAGTATAAAAATTAGGAGAGTTATCATTAGGTGCCTAAGCATAATTTCCCATAAAGGATTCTATGGAGTGAGGGACAATTAATCTCCAATATGCAGGGTGGTCAGAAAACATCCTATATGGATTTGGGCCCCACTATACCTTAATTTATATTGGGAAATCATCTATAAATCCTTATGTTAAACCTAGCTTAGGACCCTTTAGTCATAACAGGCATTTCATTGTAGGGGGAAGGATAAACCCCTAAGAAATTGTTAAGTGCAAATAAGGTCAAGAGGGTTCAGTTGATTCTATAATAGGTTACCAGCCTATAACCTCATCCATAAATCCATTATATGGTATGAGCATTAGGTTATATACCCTATTCACTTTACTAGTGTAGGACTTGTCACTATGTGTGTTGGTTGGGTGTTTTGTTAGACCTGTGTTGTTTTCAAACTGAGTCATCCATACCCCATTTTGTTTGTGACACCTTATATACCCTTAGTTCAACATATATCCACAAAACCTATCATCATAACTATCTTTCACCCATCCTCCATCCATCGTACATTGACCACTCATCTTCTATATTCACCCCTTATTTAAAACCTATCCTATATCTTCTATCTACTTAAAACCTATAATCTCTATCCATCCCACTATATCTTGAACTAAATCTACCCTACATCATCTATTCATCTTTTATTTTCCACCCATCTCATATTTTCTACTTCCTATCTTATACATCATCTAATATCTAGCCTGTATTCACCCATCAAGTATCCATTTTACATCTTCCACACCCTTCATATCCAACAACATCCATTATACATCCTTATCCTAAGTAATTCCTATATTTCATCTTGTCCATCATATATCTTCCTAAACAGCATCTCATGTCTACACTATATTATCTATCCACCTAATACCCATCATATATCTCCCATTCCTCTCACATTCATCTTATATCTTCACATATTATATTTTTTATAACCCATCAAACTCATATTCACCCATCATTTTTAATACTATATTTAATCTTAGAATCAATTTCTAATGGTCACCCATCCCCTTATTCTCATTATCATCCTTAGACTAGGTATTATCAACATACATAGTATTATTAAGATTCTAATCTAGCACCCATCACTCATCCTTATCAGTGCCTTTTTCACCTAGCACCAATCTAATTATCACTTTGCTATGTAAAAGTTATTTTAACCCATCACTCTCTTTCATTATCACTAGATTGGAATCTTACAAGGCTTTGTCTTTTGGTAATTCTTAGCCAATCTAAAAATTTGCCACATCACATTATTTGACCACTAGTAGATTTGATTTCTAGACTAAGTTTGTATTCAAACACTTTCCCATCTCCTATAAAACCTTATCACATCTCTCTTTCTCTCATCCAAAATGGTGATCCTCACCCATACCCAGCTTATGATAGGAAAAGCTTCCAACCAATATAATTATCCATTAGGGAATCTAGGTGATCCAACTCGAGAACATGGTGATACACATAGTGACATGCATACCCCTAGAGGAGAAGATTAATGACTTAATCCCCTTTATAATGAAAAGGTTAGGAATTTAATTGACCAATACCTTTATGAAAATTTAGACCAAGTTTTAGTTTGATCCATTGAAATAAGGGGCACACTACCCTCAAATTTTGACTGTAGCCTTCTACAACATATAGTTTGTCCTCCCACTCATATTAATACACCACATCAAAATATACACACCAATAAAATAACTAAAGAAGAGGAAGGTGTGGGAAAAGAATTTGGATAAGAAGAATGACCCATACCCCTTCTAAATAACTATATTGAGGCTAATAGGAGGCAAACTATCTTAAGAGATTGACTAGACCAACTTACATAGTAAATAGATCTCTTAAAGCATGTGTAAAATCAATGGCCTTCATCCCCCTGTCAAAATGTCCATAACACCCAAAACACCCATAGACCCCATAATAGTCATGATCAAATTTCTATCCTCTTAAGGACCCCACATTTGCACAAGAATGGAAAACAATGAAGGAGACTCTCTAAAAAATAAACCCACGCTCACAAGTACTCAAATATAAATATGAATATTTTTGTTCTTCTCCCTTGGACATGAGCATCTTGCAAATACCTTTCCCACTCCCACTTCAAAGTGACTAAATTTGAAAAATATAGAGGGAAAAGTAATCCTCAAGACCATGTACAAGAATTCTATGTGGCCTATCATGAAGTATCATATGAATATGCCTATTTTCCCAAAAATCCTTACTAGACCAACCTTAGAATGGTTCATGCATCTATCGAAGGGGTCTATATCTAGATTTGGGGAATTAACTAAATAATTTATTAGACGTTTTTCATTCAATATTGAACATGATGTCTCTATCATAAACCTCTATAGTATAAAATTGAGAAGTGGGGAAAGCTTGGCATCTTTCTTGAAAAAATGGAGAAGCTTAGTAAGTCACCTATGATTTATAGTACCTAAAAAAGATCTATCCAAAATATATGTTAATAATCTTAATGTTGAGCTCAAATATCAGTTAAAACTCTAATGTGTTAAAATTTTCATTGAAATAATTGAGAAAGGGATGCACAATCAAAATCAAGATAACTCCTTTTTAAGCAAATCAAAAATATTCAACAAAAATAAAAAAGTTATGGGAGATGGGGTGATCAATTCATAATAGCATTCTGTGAAAATAGTACAAAAGAAGAACCCATAAAAAAACAAAATGTATCCTCTATTCAAGTTTAATGAGGCAAAACAAAACCTTAAATTGGTAAAAGACCTCTCCCCAGTTTGAGAGTACCCATTGAAATAATCTTTAAATAATTAATTACTGCTAACATAATTACTCTTCCTAAAATTAGACCCTTGGATGATCATCAACCTTGACCAAATTTGTACCATGAGGATGAATTATGTAAACATCATAGGGTCAAAGTCATGATAATAAAATATGTATGAAATTGAAGCACTACATTCATGACCTAATTGAAATAGGTGATATTGAAATAAAAGGGGAGAGTACTTCAATTCAATCTAAGAATGGGTAGCTAGGCATTTATCAGGACCCCCTACCCAAGCATGATAAAAGAAATAAGAAGCCACCAAGAGACCAAGGTTAGGCCTCATCTTCCAAAATCACTATCTATCATGCCATTCCATATCATTACATCAACACCATTAAAATATGTAGCCCCCAAGATCCCACTCAATCATCACCCACTATATTAAAAATCATATGGACCACTACTGATTGTGTGGTTGCCACTAGATGTAGAAAAATCATAGTTCTTGGGGTACCCCAAAAGACCTGTATACATGTTTTTGGCTCAATATTCACCCTTGGAGAGATTTCTTTAGGCTCCCTTAATTGAACTACACAATGGGAATAACCCCAAGCTGTGGGTCACCTATACTGGGGTTTGACCTTTAAAAAAGGCTAGCTTCCTCTTAATGCTCACCTAAACTAGTGCAAATTGGTAAAAAAATGGTTAGAAAAGGGTTTAATGTCTCCTAATAAGGATAAAAGGTGATTCACCAAAGTTAAAATGGATAGTCATACAAGCTTGAACCCATATTGAATCAACATAAGATAATTATAGCTCATATAACCTCACCATCTCACTAGTTATGTAAATATTTCATAGAAGAGGTTTCAAGTAGAATACTAATCTAGACCTGCAAGTTAACTTGAAAACATCTTTAAAGATGTAATCATAAGGATGATAAATTAGGAAGACTCTCCTTCACAAATTCACCCTACATAAGCATACTAAACATTGATTAAAGACAAGATGTAGGTAAAGAGTTCATCTTATTACTTCAAAAGGTAGTTTTTAAAATATTTTGATAGGGTTTAACCTAAATGAACTCACTTTTACAAGATTCTCAATGAGTATCATTTTCCTAGAAAAGAATGAAAAATTCTAAGAGCTGAGAACCCCTATAATAGGAGAAGGGAGAGAGAGAAAGATTATGGGACCATGTTATTAGAGAGGGAACATATTGTCTCCAATCATTAACTGAGCATGAGCTATCACCTTTTGCTTCAATGAATGCCTTGCCACCTTTTTGACCAATCAGGGCATGGCTCATGGCTTATCAAATGGGAAAGGTCCCTTAAGGCTTTAAGGATGCATTGAATTATCCTATCTACAAATTTTAACCACCAGATCCTTTTCTTGATCCTTCATACCATCTCTTAATGAAGACAAAACATCCATGCTCATGGATCTGATAGAATCATGGATCTATGCATTTTAAGTGGTTTTTTATTCAAAATATGGCCATGCTAAAGGATGAGGAGATTCTTCATGATCACGTATTTACCCTCGATCAAATCTAGACCCAAATATTTTCTATGGATGGAAAACCAATCTCCCTTATTATTTTTCCTATATCCACATATAACGATGTAGACCTATAGAATACATATCCTATTTTGATCTTCATTAGGTCTAAAATACCTATTTTCTACCTTTTATCATATATATAAACTAAGGACTCACCATATATAGGTTCTTTTGCAAGAATGGTGAGCACAGTCTCAGAATGAACCCTGTAAGCTACAAATCTTTGAACTAGAGGTCTATATTGATCTTTAATGGTTCCTTTTATGTTCTTTTAACTTTGATGCATCATTGGGTCCTTTTAATGGTTTTGGATCAAGCTTTAATAGTTATGGGATGATCCTACAAGACCTCATTCACCTTGGTCAAAAAACTACCCTTTGGTTCAAATTTGTTCATTGAATATTGTTTAGGGACAATCGAATTGCTCCATACCATCTTTACTCTCATTGGGCCCATAGATCCCTTCTATCATATCTTGACCCTTTTAACTTTATACACACTATTTAGTCTAGGAATTTGACTTAAGAGAGGATGGGTAGTATGGTGTTAGTTTTAAAATGAAAATAAAATGAAAGAAACACACTAACTGGCATAACATATCTAGGCCTAGACACTAGGGACAGCTTAGTTAACAAAAACAAATGATAAACACAACTAAAAAGTAAGGAATAAAAAACAAAATTCCTTCACCTTCTTTAGATGCTCCAAATGCCTTTGTAGTATTGGCTTGCTTGGTTTTTGTGCTCATGAAGTCCTTATCAATAGAAGTTTGGCTACCTCCATCTCTCCTTGACACCTTTGGCTTATGAATTGACTTGGCTTGGAATCAATTTGGCATGGTAACACTAATTTCAATGGATTCTTGAAGATATTTTTGCATTATAAATTTGCATCAAAATAGCTTAGAAATGATGTTCATGGCCTCTCTATTTATAGATTTTTGCAAATGTCTAGAATCAACTTGAACCATCCTTCCTGAGATTGAGATGTGTGGTTGAGAATTATTTAAATTTTTAGAATTAAGTTTATAATTATCCTCATCATGACATTATAAGAAGGGTAAATTAAGAGGCATGGAGGGAATCATGGAAGGCATTGATGAGGCATAGAGGGCATGACTCCTGATATTTGTGGCATTTATAGCCTAGGGATGTCTTCCCAAGAAATGAGGTCACCTGATGATGTAGATATCAAATATCTATTTCCAAAAATAATTTTTCAATAATTTTCCATGAAATTCTTAATTAGGACTTGATTTGGATTAATTAGCTCTTAAGCATGATTAAGAACTTTGTGCACAAATTACTCAGATTGATCAGAATGCCTTATTATTGGACTAAATTTTGACTAGATTGGAATTGGAAGGTGATGTCAAATATATTGGATATGCTATACCATTTAGGATTTTATTAAAAACAAATAATAAAGGCATGCACCTTGTGTAAGAGATTTGATAAGAAAGAGCAATCCAAAGCACTTAGGTGCAAAATTGGCATTTTGACTCAAAATGATTTGATTAATGTTAGCTAGTCCATAAATTGTATTACCCCATTTAGTGATAACTTGGCCAAAATCAGCACTTGAATATGTCATTTTCACATCATTTATCATGTTTTAGTGTTTTTAAGCCAAATTATGCACTTTAGGTGGAAATTGGTCAAAAACTTGATTGAAGGTTATTAGTGGCCAGATTGAGGTGTCTACAATTTACCCCTATTTGGGAAGGCATTACAAGCTATAAGCACATTAACATCTTATCAAGGAATGAAAAGGTCATGTATGCCTACAACTACAATGATGATAAACTAATTGTATGATGCCCCCTCAAGGGAATGATTGGCATAAGTAAGTCAGCAAACTATCCCTCAAAAAAAAAAAAGTAAAACGAGGGGACCAAAGAAAGGAAAGATGATGGGGTGAAAACATAATGATATTGAAAAATTAGTCAAAATCACTAAGAATTCAAGTGGTATGGTGTATAATAGTTTACCCAAAGGCAGTTATAATCATTGTACCCTGATAGTGGCAATGTGATATGATAACACAATGATTCGCCCAAAGGTCGTTATAATCATTCAGAAGATGGAGCTACCCTAGTTGAGACAAAAAAATAACATAATAACATTCCCCTGTATAGGCAAAAAAATTAAAGTGGTGACAACACAATGATTTTCCCAAGGGTTGTTATAATCATTGAGAAATGCAGGTGGGATGGTGTGCAATGATTTGCCCATAGGTGGTTATAATCATTGGAACTCGATTATGGAAAACATGATAAACTTGGCTGAGGATGATGATAACTTAACATAGATGGTAATGATGAATTTAAATAACCTACTATTAGGGAGATGCTTGTCTAAAAAAATAAAGATTGAAATTCTTTCATGTTTAAGTACTCTATTTGGGATATGATTAGGGTGGAATCAAGATGTTGGTGCCAAACAAATGCCACCATTGTTGAATAGACTTCTTGAAGTTGAGGTTTTTTGTATCACTTGTCAATAGGCATCATGGTATAACATAATGAGGACTTGGCCAAAATATGCATGAGGACTAACTCCCAAAATCTAATACTCAATAGAAAATAATGCACCAATGATAAAAACCATGATGACAATGTAAACAAATTAATATGGATGGATTTGAGTATAAGTGTGGGCAAGGAATCACCCAATGAACACACATAAATTGAATCAAGGCAATAGTATTGAAAATATACAAATAGGTAGACAAACAATAAACTAAATAGAAATAGAAACAAACAAATAATTCAATAGAAACCCTACAAACATTGCCCCTAGGAAATAGATGACAACTTAACAAACAAACAAAATGGGAGAATAAAATAAAAGGAAGGGGGTGGCCGAGCTATCTCCATATGCACTAGGCAAGTGGATGCTACCTACATAGTTCCATGGATGTAATATCCAATAAAAAACTTTAGGCCAAATGTAGTTCTCCTAGGGAATGGGAAAGAAATGATAATTGATGAAAATAAATAGAATGGATATGATAGAAGAATAGGAATGGTCTTTAAAAATGGAAAGTGCATGAGAGAAAAGGCCAAAAAGGATGGAGAAACTTAATAATAAGTGTTTTACTTGTAACTTAGTAAGGGTTCCCAGAATACTTAAGGCAAAGAAGTGGTCAATGTTTTTGAAATGTTTTAGTAGTCTCTCAACTCAATTGATAATGAAGAAACACTAAATGGTGAGAGTATTTAAACTAAGGTTGCTCATAAAATGGTGAAAACATGCCCTAGGTTGATCACAAAATGGTGAGAGCATGGCTTAGGTTGCTCATAAAATGGTGAGAGCATGGCTTATGTTCTTCTCAAAATGGTGAGAGTGTAGCTTAGATTGGTCACAAAAAAGAAAGAGCATGGCTTAGGTTGCTCACAAAATAGTGAGAGCATGGTGGATAAGGGTGACTAAGCTGACCTCAATAAGTATTGAGTGCTACCTATATAGTCCCATAGTAGGACCTCAAGTCACTATAGTTCTAGCCTTATAGTAGAGTAATTCGACTAGTGCAACAATCAATTCAAAAAAAATAGGCATAGTTGGTAAAAAAGGTATAGTACAACATAGGAAGTGGCAAGTTAGTACATCAAGGCTAAATGTTGACCCTAGTTTGCACATAGGTGGTTATAACTAGGAAATAATGGCATAGATCAATGGTATGAATTTACCCAAAGGTGGTTATAATTAGTAGCAAGACTAGTGGTATGAAAGGAATAACAAATTAAAGATGTAACTACCAAAACATATGTCATACTGTCCTAAAATATGATATCTAAAAGAAACACACTAGCTAGCATAATATCTCTAGGCCTAAACACTAGGGAGATCATAGTTAATAAAAAAAATGACAAACATAACTAAAAAGTAAGGAATAAAACATAAGAATTCCTTCACCTTCCTTGAATGCTCCAAATGCCTTTGCAGTAGTGGCTTGCTTAGTTTTTATGCTCATGAAGTCCTTGTCAATGGAAGCTTGGCTACCTCCATCTCTCCTTGGAACCTTTGGCTTGTGGCTTGACTTGGATTGGAATCAATTCAACATGGTAACACTAATTGCAATGGTTTCTTGAAGATATTTGTGCATTATAAATTTGCACCAAAATAGCTTAGAAATGATGTGGTAAGGCCTCTTATTTATAAATTTTTGAGATTGATCAGAATTAACTTGAACCATCCATCTCACAATTGAGATGTGTGGCTAAGGATTAATCCAATTATAAAATTAAAATTGATAAATAGGTTCATGAATATTTGGGATAGAGGAGAAATTAAGATGCATGGAGGGCTTTGATGGGGCATGGGAGGCATGAATCTTGATATTTGTGGCATTTATGGCCTAGGGATGTCTTCCCAAGAAATGAGATCACCTAATGATGCAAATATTAAATATTGATTTCCAAAAATTAGTATTCAACAAGTTTCCATGGAATTATTAATTAGGCCTTGATTTGGGTTAATTATCACTTAAGCATGATTAAGCACTTTATGCACAAATTACTCAAATTGATCAGAATGTCTTATTATTCATCTAAATTTGACTAGATTATAATTGGAATTCCATGTCAGATGCATTAGATCCTTTATCCCATTTAGGATGGTACCAACACCAAATAACAAAGGCACACATCTTGTGCAAGAGATTTGATAGGAAAGAGTAATCTAGAGCACCCAGGTATAAAATTGGCATTTTGACTCAAAATTCACTGATCAAAGTTAGTTAGCCCATAAATTGCATTGCCCCATTTAATGATACTCTAGCTAAAATTGGCACTTTAATATGTCATTTTCACATCATTTATCATGTTTTAGTGTTTTTAGGCCAAATTGTGTATTTTAAAGGGAAATTGGACAAAAGCTTCATTAGAGGTTATCAGTGGCCAGATTTAGGTGTCTATAGTTTGCCCCTATTTGAGAAGGCATTTAAAGCTATAATCATAGTAACATCTTCTCAAATAATGAAGAGGTAATATATGCTTACAACTACAATGATGATAAACTAACTATATGATTCCCCCTTAGGGGAATGGTTGACACAAGTAGCTTAGCAAATGGTCCCTTGAAAAGAAAGAAGCAAAACAAGGGGACCAAAAAAAGAAAAGATGATAGAGTTGAAAACACAATGATATTGAAAAATTAGTCAAAATCATTAAGAATTTAAGTGAGATGGTGCACAACGGTTTGCCCAAAGCTGGTTATAAACATTATACCCTAATAGTGGAAACATGGTATGATAACACAATGATTTGCTCAAAGGTAGTTATAATCATTAAGAAGATGTAGCTACCCCAATTAAGATAGATAAATAAGATAACATGCCCCTATATGGGAAAAAAAATTAAAGTGGTGATAACACAATGAGTTGTCCAAAGGTGGTTATAATCATTGAGAAATGTAGGTGGGATGGTGTGCAGTGATTTACCCATAGGTAGTTATAATAATTGGATCCTGATAATGGCAAACATGATAAACATGGATGAGGATGATGATAACTTAACACAGAGGGTAATGATGAATTGAAAAAACCTATTATTAGGGAGATGCTCATCTGAACTAATAAATATTGAAATTATTTCATGTTTAATTACTCTATTTGGGATATGATTAGGATGGAATCAAGATATTGGTGCTAAAGAGATGCCACCATTAATGAATAGACTTATTGAAGCTAAGGTTTGTTGTATCACTTATTGGTAGGCATCATGGTATAACACCATGAGGACTTGGTCAAAATATGCATGAGGACTGACTCTCAAAATCCAATACTCAATAGAAAACCATGAACCAATGATAGAAACCATGATGAAAATGTAAACATATGAATATTGATGGATTCAAGTGTAAGTGTGGGAAAGGAATCACCTAATGAACACACATAAACTAAATCAAGGCAACAGTGTTGAAAGTAAACAAATAAGTAGACAAACAAACAAACTAAGTAGAAAAAGAAACAAACAAACAATGCAATAAAAACCCTACAAACATTACCCCTAGAAAATAGATGATAACTTAACAAACAAACAAAATGAGGGAATAGAATAAAAAGATGAGGGTGGCTGAGCTGTCTCCATATGCACTAGGCAAGTGGACACTACCTACATAGTTCCATGGATGTAATATCCAATAAAAAAACTTTAGGCCAAATGTAGTTCTCTCAGGGAATGGGAGGAAAATGATAACTGATGAAAATAAATAGAATGGATGTGAGAGAAGAAGAGGAATGGTCTTGAAAAATGGTAAGTGTGTGAGAGAAAAGGCCAAAAAGGATGGGGAAACTAAATGATAAGTGATTTGCTTGTAACTTAGTAAGGGTTTCCAGAATCCTTAAGGCAAATAAGTGGTCAATGTTTTTATTCTTTTCTAATGATTTTTTAAATGTTTTTGGAATTTTTCAAAGTATCTCAACTTGACCGAGAATGATGACACAATAAATGGTTCAATCTCACAAAATGGTGAGAGTGTTCAAACTGAGATTGCTCACAAAATGGTGAGAGTGTGGCTTAGATTACTCATAAAATGGTAAGAGCATGGCTTAGGGTGACTAAGCTAACCTCAATAAGTATCGATCACTACCTACATAGTCTTAGAGTAGGACCTCAATTCACTATAGTTCCACCCTTATAGTGGAATAATTTGATTAGTGCAATAGTCAATTCAAAAAAAATAGGCATAATTGGTAAAAAGGTATGGTACAACATAAGAAGTGGTAAGTTGGTACATCAAGGCTTAATGTTTCCCCTAGTTTTCCTATAGGTGGTTATAATTAGGACACAACAACATAGATCAATAGTACTAATTTTTTCAAAGGTGGTTATAATTAGTAGCAAGACTGGAGGTATGAAAGGAATAACAAATGAAAGATGCAACTACTGAAACTTCTATCATACTATCCCAAAATATGATCTTTGTCTAAATTACTTGAACCTACTACTAAAACAAATCAAATACCTCAATGCTAAAACTATGTAATGAATGACAAAAACTAAGGTCAAATGAGCTAGGATTTAGAACACACTAGGAAGATAGAATGGAAGCATAAAGTGGATACGGCTAAGAGGATAGATAAGGTTGATATTTGTACAAAGAAGAATAGTGATAAAATGGCATAACTAAAATGGTCCTTAAAAACAATACACCTTAGCATTCAAGCATATTACCACTTGAGATGAATAATATTTATTGGCTTTAGAAGTTCATATCTATCTGGTGTGGTGAGCCTATATCCTCTTAATCCATAATCTATAGTAATGATGAAAGGCCCTATCTAGTTTGGTTTAAATTTTATTTATGCTTCTTCTCAGTCGTGATATTCTTTTAGTTTTATTTAAGAACAATATTACCAAGTTCAAAAGTTTTATACTTAACATGTTGATTATAATGGCCTTTGAGTCAGTTCTTATATACTTGAAGATTGTTAAGTGTGACTGTGAGTTTCTCATCAAGTAGTTCTAGCTCTTGTAGGTGAGCTACTCGATAGTCAGGATAATCCAATACATGATTGAAATAGATGCATAGGGAAGGCAATTCAACCTCAATGGGAAGGATGGCTTTAGTATCATAAACAAGTATGGAGTGGCTCTTGTGGGAGTATGATGATTAGTATGGTATGCCCAATAAGCAGGGAATATCTACAAGTGCCAATCATGACCAGCATCATTTATAATATTTTTGAGGATATTGGCAATGGTTTTGTTGGATGGCTCAGCTTGTCCATTACCTTTAGGGTAATATGATATAGAAAAATGTTGTGTGATGTTGTATTTAGTACACAACTAGTCTACATCCTTGTTCTTGAATGATCTTCCATTATTAGATATAATGTCAGAGGAGATACCATAGCAGCAAATGAGATGGATAAAAATGAATTTAGAAATTTGATTTCTAGTCATGTAAGTGAGGGGTATAGCTTTAACCCACTTATTGAAATACTCAGTGGTGGTAAGGATATGTTTATGGCTATCAAATGAGGTGGGGTTGATCTTCCCAATGAGGTCAATTCCCCATGTAGAAAATGGCCATGGTGTCAACATTAGTTTTAGAGTTTTTGCTAGGGCATGAATCAGATTAGCATGTCATTGACATTTGTCACACTTCTTTACATATGCATTGGCAACTATATCCATTATGGGCCAATAATAACTAGTACACAAGAGCTTTTTAGATAGGACTACCCTGCTAAAAGAGAGGCCACATACTCCTTCATGAACTTCTCTTAACACTAGTGTAGACTCTATCAAATTTAAACAACGAAGCAAAGTTTCATCAAAACTATGATGGTAAAGGGTAGATCCAAGTATAGTATAATGAGTGGAATGATGAATGAAGGATTTAGTTTATTTTTGAGATAGGTTAGGTGGCAGAACTTAGCCATGAAGGTAGTTGTAAAGGTCTGAGTACCATATAAAATTAAGACCAACAATATCATAAATCACGGCAACAGTTGAAGGTTCATGAGTTGGTGCTGACAAATTCTTGATGAGGAACTGATATTCTCTAGCTTTATCCATTTTTTGAATCAAATATCCAATAGTAGCCATGACATCTACAAATCTACTATTAGCCCTTGGTATATGCTCAAACTGAATATTGGTAATTTGTCACTTAAGAGTGCCGATCATGGATTTATATGGAAATAGCTTGTCATCGTTGGTCTAAAAATGATTTGTGACTTGATTTATGATTAACTAAGAATAACCATAAGATTGAAGATAATATATATTCCAATTCACTACTTGTCAAAGTCTTGCAATAAGTGGTTCATACTTGGCCATGTTGTTTGTATAAGGAAAGCTAATTCTTAATGATTTAGGGATTAGATCCCCCTATGGTGTAATAAATAATAGGCCTACCCTCGATCCATGTGTAGTAAATGAACCATAAAAATATATCTTCCAAGGCTACTCCTCAAGGGATGTGTCAATGATGGTCATTATGGATTCATCAAGAAATTGAAATGTGAGTGGTTGTGTGTCTATGAGAGGTGCTTCAGCAATTTGATCTACAAGAACTTGTCCCTTGATTTCCTTCTCATTAGAATACTCTATGTCAAACTCACTAAGAAGCATGATCAATTTATCCATTCTACCTTTCAAATATATTTTAGATAGGAGATATTTGAGTGGATCTACTTTTGAAATGACCATGGTCTTATTATTCAACATTTAATGGCACAATTTATGAGCTATAAAGACCATGGCTAAACAAGTTTTTCTAATAGGTGTATAGTTATGTTCATATGTAACCAAGGTATGGCTTAGATATTATACATCATGCTCCTTTCCATTGTCATAATATTGATCCAATATTTCCCGCAGAACATGGTCAGTAGTTGATATGTATAAAAAGAATGGCTTTTCTAGCATTAGAGGTAATAAAATAAGTGGATTAACAAGATAGTCTCTAAATTATTGAAAAGATATTTGGAAGTGATCATCCTAGTGAAATGTAACTCCCTTCTTCAAAATTTATGTAAATAGATGGCACTTGTCTGCTAAATGATAGATGAAGCGTTAGATAGATTAGATCTTAGCCTATAAACTACAAATTTGCTTTAAATTGGTTGGTGGTGATATCTTGGTTATAGCATGGAATTTATCTAGATCGACTACAATACGTCTACGAGACATGATGAATCCAAGTAGTTTTCTTGAAGTTACACCAAACACACATTTATTTGGATTGAGTCTGACTCTGTACTCCCATAATCTTTCAAATATCTTACACATCACTACTAGATGGCTGGCCTTGGTTTTGGATTTTCCTAATATGTCATCGACATAGTCTTCAACAATATCATGTATCATATCATGGAATATGATAGTCATGGCCATTTGATATGTAGCTCCAACATTATTAAGGCCAAATGGCATTAATTGATAACAAAATGTTCCCCATGGAGTGGTGAACATTGTTTTATGTTGATCTTCTAGTGCTATTCTAATTTGGTTATATCCTGAAAAGCCATCCATGAGTGAAAGCATTTCATAACCAGCTATGAAGTTGATGATCATGTTGATATTTGGTAAGGAAAAATCATCTTTAGGATAAGCTTTGTTGATGTCTCAAAAATTAGTACAAATTCTAATCCCTTCAGGCTTTTTACTAACAGGTACCACATTAGAGATCCATTCTGAGTAGTCAATAGATCAGATACATCCTACTTCTAAGATTTTTTTCAACTCTTTTTTTACCAATACAATAATGTGAGGATTCATCTTACATAGCTTTTGTTTTATCATTTTGGCATCAATATTAACCACAAGGTAGTGCAAAACCAAGGCAGAGTCTAAACTAGGCATGTTAGAATAGGCCCATACAAAGATATATACAAATTCTCTCAACAGAGTTGTAAAGATGTCATGTTCCTCCTTAGTGAGGGATACACATTATTTTATCCATTTTAGGTTTCATGGAGTCCTGATATTTACCTTTGTTGTATCTTCAACTAGAATGGTTAAACTATCTTCTACGATAGTAGGCAATGACTTGAACTATTGAATTATGTCAGGGTCCTCTATTAGGACTTGCTCTTCAATTTCTCTTAATCATGATGAATCTGAGTCCCCTAATGGGATATTTGGCCTTGCGATAAAATAGTCAAAAATTATTGAAGAATTTGATCGAATACTTATTGTTTCTCAAATCTAAACTCGGATCCATAGGCAAGTTCATAATTGGTGGTCTCCTAGACTAAATTTATAGTAGAATAAACACCCCCATCTAATGGTTCCTAAAATAGTTTTTCACCACTAGATTGACCTTTATCTTTACTTTTTCCCTATTTAGAAAGTGCCTCAAAGAGGTTTTCACTTTAGGACCTCAATGTTTTACTTATTTATTTTTGGCTAAGGGTGTTCACTCATTCTTTAAAATAGCTATAGGATCCAATGTGATTGAGAATAATGATTTGTGATCCCCCAATATAACATTATCTCTAAGGCTTAATAAATCACAAAATGCCTCATCATTTTGGAACTCGTCAATCGATAGACTAGATTTTTGTTGGTCCTAATCTATCAATTAGGGATAATATAATGCCAAAGGGTTGTGATGAATGGCCAAGGTAAGGGTACAAATGGATTTTTTATTAAATAGGTTAGTTTATCTAGGTCATCAAATGTGAGGCTATGATCATACTTTGCTTCACTATTAGCATCATCATCACTAGTCGCTGGTGATGGAGTTTGAATAAGATATGTGGGGTCACCCCAGGAGGTTTAACTCTAAGTCCATAAGGCCTTTCATACTTAGTCATGGAAATTGGCTCAATGGTTCCTTGTTGATTTGGTCTGAGGCATCTTCCTTCATAATTATGATGCTCCTTGATCCTATTGGGAATAGGATACTTTGAATTTTTATAACAATCAATGTGCTTGTCATTGTATAACCATGATTCATCCCCTTTAAGAGGGGTAGGTCCTAAGGCAAATGTTGGTACAAGTATGATAGGTGTCTTATCTTTGTTCCTTTGTTTCCAATTCATATGTGAGTTGACTTTAGGTCACCCAAAGGTTTTTGTATTTTGAGGAAGATTGGCAATATAAAATGTATCATGGGTCACATACTTTCTCAGTCCATTATCAAAAATGGTGAAATGATTAGAAGCTTTAAGATGTGTCATGTGGGAAAGGGAATCTAAGGTATTAATAACTATGCAATTACCTGGTAAAGGATCAATAAGTATAGCCTTTCATTTATCCTGCTTGGAACTTGGATTCATTTTGTACTGATAATTATAGCTTTGAAATTTAGCCTCAAGATGCTTGCAATGTTCATATGGGTGTAAATCTCTTAGAATATTCACTTCCATCCCTGAGTGGGAAAACTTGATACATTGGTGTAGTGTTGATCGGACTACATGAATCTCATGTAACCAAGGCCTGCCTAGAATCATATTGTATGATAACTCAAGATCAAGCACATGGTAAAGTGTATCATGGGTCAAAGGCCTAATGATAATTGACAAACTAATGGTGCCTTGTGATTCTCTTTCCTAATTATCATAGGCTTTGATGGTTATTGTTTCTAGTCAGAGACCTACCATTATGTACCCAAGAGGCTTGATGAGATTTAGTGACACTATGTTGAGGCCAGATCCATTGTCTATAAGACATGTTTCACTTTATGTCACTTTATATAAAATTCTATGTATAATGGATTATTATAGAGTGGTCCAAGGGAAGACATATTGCTTTGGTTGAATGTGACTTGTTGGGCTAGAGCTAAGTATCCAACTAAAGCTTGAAATTTATCAAGGGATATGTCACTAGCAATAATGGATTGGGTCAAAAACTCATTCAAGATGATCTTGTGGATTATTGACATTCATAGAAAATCTAAAATAGAAATTTATGCTGGTGTCTTCTACAATTGTTCCACTATATCAAATTTTTTATCTTGATCAGTAGTGAATGGTTTATTTTGAGACTGAATGGTTGGCTAAATGATAGGCAAAGTGGCAGATGGTTGTGGGCTTGGGATAGTAATATTCAACCTCCAAGTTGTGATTTCAAAATCAAGATTAAATACTAGACCATTATTTCTAATCAATGTTTGGAATTGTGTGGGACCAGACAAGATAAGTCTTGGTTGCCAATGTATTCACATGTGGTCATGTGGCAAGGACAAATTATTGATATAAGATCCAAAAGGGGAAGTCCTAGTTTGTTGGTTTATTTCTATGCATTCTTAGGTCAAAAAAGGATTATCCATGTAATTTGGTTGAATGTTATTGTTTAGCAATGGTCTAGGCTAATTAGTGCTTGGTCTAGGATTAATGGAAATGGTATTAATGTTACCCCCTTCAATATGACCTACAACCCTATTGTAGTCATGTACAACTACATGATAGGTTTATTGGTTGTTACCATTCTAACCTTGGTCTTGTTCATTGTTTTGTCATTATTGGTTATGCTACTAATTTTATTGATTCTATTAATTTGGCCTTTGATTTTGACACTATTGATTTTACCATTGCACTAGCCATTATTGTTATTGTTGTTGATTGTTATGTCAAGGAAAGGAGTTTTGATAGATCTCAAGAGTTTGATTAGAAGTGGAAGCACCATTATCTAGTGTTATATCCCCATTCTCCAACATGTTTTAAATTAAATGATTGATTTGGACACATCTTCATAGATTATGCCTATTGACTCGATGATAGCCACATAATTTATTTTCATGGTACCAATCAAGATAAGGAATGCCTTACGGATAATGATTTAGTATAGGCTAACTAGTCAAATTATCAGTATCAAGCTTACAAAATATAGACTCAATAGGTTCTCCTAGGTCACTAAAGACATAATGTGTAGGCATGGTTTTTTGGGGAGGAGGGGTTTGTAATGCTAATAGCTATTGTATTTGTTGTGTATGCCTTGGTTGTTGTGCTTGTGGTATTGGTTATAGGAGTTTCTAGTTATGAGTAAGCTAAAAAGGTGGTATAAATGATGCTTTCACCATTTGTACATGATGGGATTTGGTTACTCCATTCCCCACAACATTACTATTGTAGTTGAATTGCTTCAATCTTTCTTGGTTATTGGCCTATGTCAGTTGTGATGCTAGCGCTTGAAAGGGATGTTGATGTTGGTCATTTCCATAATTAGTACCTTGATTTTTATTAGTTGAATTAATATTGATAACTCCTTTATTGATGAGCACTCACTCAATCAATAATATTTGTTTGATGATTTCTTTAAAATTATGCACACATTGTAGTTTCCAAATGATAAGCTATCTCACTGTGAAAATTTTTGGTAAACACAATGGCTAATTTTTTATTTAGTAAACTATGGGTAAAATAGATTTCAAGGGCTCTCCGTCATTGTAAATAACTTACAAAACTCTTACCATCTTTTTGATTTTCTTGTGTTAAGTCCACTAATGAAATATCATGCTTAAGATTATAAGAAAAGTGTTGCACAAAATTATCAAAAAGTTAATCAAAATCTGTTACTAAATTTTTAGGCAAATTTAAAAACCAATCCAAGGATTATCCAACCAAGCTCCTTAGAAAAAATTGAAAAAGGTATATGTCACTATATGCCACTTGTTGACATGCAACAAAGAATTCTGTCAAATGACCCTTAGGGTCACCTTTCCCTTTATATTTATCAAATTTTAGTGGTTCGTATTCTAGAGAAAATAGTATTTACAAATACTCCATGTTGAATGGATAGGAACATACGTCATCCAATTTGAAATTTTTAGTTTGTTTACCAGCTTGAATGGTAGTAATTATATCCTTCATCTATTGTAATTCTTGGGATAAGAAACTAGAAGGAACATTGGCTTGAGGGAGAATATTGGTTTGGATAGATGGTTGGGAGGTCACAAGTGGGACACTTTGATCAAGGTATGATGGAGATACATGTTGAGGTATATTTTTTTAGTTGGGGAATGGACCAGGAATATGCATGTATGGATTAGGATGTACTTGAAATTGCACAATTGGTTGTGCAATATTCTAGTTTGGGTTGGTGATAAAGGTTTGACTTGGAGGATTATGTGGGGGGGATGAAGGGGTATAACTATATTATGCCTGATATGGTTGAAAAGGGACATGTTGTTAACTAATCAAACCTTGTTGTTGAGTGGGAACTTGTGGACTGAGACCCTATCTTTTTATTTGTGGCACATTTTGAACCAATAGTTATCTAGTAGGTACCTGAGAAACATGGGGACCTCCTTGTTGCATGAATCCCTATGAGGAAGTGAAATTAGGTTGTAAATTTGGCATCTATCATTAACCAATATTTCCATGGTGTTTACTAGTCATTGTTTTTTTTTGGATTGGCATATTAGTCTATGATTGAAGAGGTATGTTTTTCATTACCTGGTGAGGTAGAAAATTTGTTGCCACTGGTTGAGGTAATATGTATTTGTCTTCTATTATGTTGATACACTAGATTTTGCCTACTATTATGGAATAATACTTGTTACTTATTGAGGAGGAGAAGGATTCATCACATCCTATTGTTGAGTAATGACATTAGCCATTGTTTGATTACCTAATCCCATAAGTTTTACACTTGAGGAAGTATCCAATTGAGGTTGGGGTGTAAAAATTCCTATTCCCTTATATGATGATATGTTCATAGGATTGACTATAAGTACATGTTGTTAGCTAATTGTTTGTGTGTTGGTATCATTTTGATTGGGACTGGACATTATTTGTACATTGTCTACTATGTTTGGCTCACTATTCTTTGCATAGGCCGAAGACACTTATTTAATAATGGGCATATGCATCAAGTTATCCATCAAAGCAATTTATATGAATGGGTCAAAATTTAGATTCTCTTGTCTAGTTAACTTTATCAACACTCTTGTTGAAGGAACTAGGTCAATAAGAGGCTTACTTACCATGTTCATCTGATTGAAATCATGTGGTAGATTTCAATAATTTTGATAGGCTATCTGCATTTAGTTAAAGTGATATTCCATGATGTTTTTTCCTCAATTAGATATATTAGGATCTTGGTACATTATTTGGACTAGAGCCATAGGATTGCTAGAAGAAGCCTGTTGATCATAAATGATATTGTGGGGAACTCTTACTAGACTTGGTAAATTTTCATGGGGTAAGTCTGCTAGAAAATTGGCCCCTACCTCTATGTCTCTAACCAAAATCTCATCTTTGTTCTCTAAACAATGTTGCTCAAACAAAAATGGATCATATGTACAAGTTGTATTAGTAGAATATGACTGTTAAAGAATTGGCTCATCCACTACAAGTATTATAGCTAGGTATGTGATTTGTTCTTGGTCTTGTTCTAAATAAGGAGGTGTGTTAACCAGATAGTTATCCAATGGATCTTAGCTTTATGCCCCTAATTGAGTATTATAAGAGGGATAAGAATCCATCTCACAAGCAATATTATATATAAGGGTCTTGCACCATTTCTTCCTACATAACTACATTACTAATCCCTAGATTGTACATGAGTCCACTATGAGTGTAGGAATACATGTTGGGATCTATAGTCAATGATTTTAAGATAAAAGCTCAAAGAGTTTTACAAACTCTAAAAAGGATAGAATGTTTAAAATAGATGATGTTCCAACTTAGTCTATATTTGTTAAAATGAACAAAATGTTTATGCAAATATTTGTGAGGAAATAAGCTAGCATAAAGTATATAACATTTAACTATTCACACAAATATAAGCAAGTAAATGGACCAAAAATCAAAATGCCAAACTCTAAGGTTGAAGTGTTTCAAATCAGTCTAATCTCAGAATTTAAAAGTTGCTAGGTATTTTAGCCAAACATGGCATCAAAATCTAGGCTCAAACAAGGCATACACTAAGATTCTTAGCTAAATGGTGTCAAAAGATAGACTTTACATAGATGAAGGTTTTAATCTAACATATTTGAAACATTTCTAACAAACACTAGGCATTAGATTCTTGGACATGAACTTGATCAACTAGGTATAAGGTATGAAATAAAAGGCACTTTAGAAATAGTTTATTTTCTCACAAAAATGGTATAAAACTTGGTTCTTTTGACAAACAAACTAGACAAATTTGAACAGTATAACTTTTTTAGACAAAAGATCACAAAAGTACCCTTGGATTGGTCTAAAAATGTAGGAACAAATTTGGAACTCTATGCAAGAGGGTCTATAAAATAATATTCAAAATGTTTTAGGCAATGTAATGACACTATACCACCCAAAAGGTGTGACAAAAAAGTTTTTTTTAGAAACTCTCTACAACAATGATGTTTTCCCACAATTTTGATAGCATAACACTACTTTTCTTAACTCAAAGTATTGTGGTGCATAGAATCAAAGTGTAAGTTTTTAATCACAAAATGGCTTAAGTATATCAAGTGATGACAATTATAATGAGTCTTAGATGGCCTTCAACCCAAATTGTAAATTAAACCTAAGTTCCCTCAAGTGTAGTCCAAATGGCAAACCCACTTAACACATCAACCCCATGAACTTATAAAGGTGAAATTCCAAATTTAGATTATAAGTAAAGTATTTTTAAACAAAATTGGTAAAGGTTTAGACTCAATTAGGTAGCATAACTATGCCAAAGTGAATGATATGACTCTCAAGCTTTTGATAAACTTTTAAACAAGGTAATTGATGATCTCACATAGGCAGCATAATGCCTCCTTATTCAAAGGAAAATTTGGACTATGTGTTTGGTTTAGATTGTTTGTTTACACCAAGTTTTGACTCCAAATAATACTTCAATCTAGGACAAGACTCCATTTATTAATCTCTCTTAGACTCTAAACTAACAAGGTTGCTTGGTATTGTTGGAATCTGTAAATATACATCATTTGAGAGGATTTTAAGTGTTCATCCGAAAGTAAATGCACATTATATAGTAGGGGTTTTACACCCATCTTCTCTAAAATGGTAGTACTATTACATGGACCTTGAGGTGCACCTTACACCAATAATACTTACACAACAAGTGAGGATTTGTCTAAGATCTAACAAGTTTCCAAACATTCTAGGGGAATCAATTGCACAATGACTTTCACACTAAAAAATACAAAATAAAAGCACATATTTTATGTCTATATCACTTGGTTTGTTGTAAAAAGGTCTAGTCCTTTTTACAACCACTATATCTTGTTATTTGTTCAGTCTAGTGTGATGTCCAAAGTACCACTACGTCGCATGTGCAAATCTAAAGGAGCCAATTGAAGTCAATGCTACGATATGAAACCTTAGGTTAAATCTTCCCTAGAGAACTTGTGGGAGGTGATGAAGTTCCCCTCGTAAGCCAAGTTTGCTTAAAAATAAAGAAAGCATGAAAGTAGAAAGACTTTAGGGTCATTTTCAGGGTCACCCAAACTTTGAAAAAAATTTGGGGAGTGTTTTACATGAATTTCTTTCTAAGCCTTGGACTAGGCTATTTTCAATAGGAATGGTGCTTTTGATTCCAAGGGTTCCCTAAAGGGGACAAATGAAAGAACATACATTTAATGTTAAACAAAGATTTAATCTAAACAACTATTGCAAACAAGAATTGACAAGTGTTTTCAATTTTAATCCCAAATGAAAGTGAGGTGGTGTTCATTTGACCCCTTGGTCTTAGTTATAAAATCTAAAAGCATTCATCATAAACATCTAAAATTATTAAACACCAAAACAAAGTTCCTAATTGATTTTTAAGCATGTAAAAGGTGGTTTAAACATGTTTTTGTCAAACATCAAGCTTGGTCCTGTAGCAAAAATGTCAACATGTCTTTTAGATTTGAAGCATTTTTTGGT
Organism: Torreya grandis; assembly: GCA_037957365.1. Taxonomy (NCBI): domain Eukaryota; kingdom Viridiplantae; phylum Streptophyta; class Pinopsida; order Cupressales; family Taxaceae; genus Torreya; species Torreya grandis. The sequence goes on from JARHVA010001019.1 coordinate 898,589, forward strand.
TTGAAATAATGAACTTTAGAAAAATAGCTCTCAAGTCTATGTTTTAAGAAAAACATAATGACTAGTGTCAGTTTATATCACTGATGATGGTGGCATCTTCTAACTGATGTCAGTTATCCAACTGACATTAGTTATACCAATGTGACTGATGACAAGTATACAACCAATGTCAATTTTACTAACCGATGTTGGCTAAGATATGCAATCAATGTCGATCTTACTTGTTGATGTTGGTTACTGTGTAAAAATTGTGGTAAACAAAAATGGTAAAATAAAGTTAGAAAATCAATTTGCAAGAGTTTTAAGGGTCCAAATAAATATTTTAAATTTTTAAAATGATCTTCTTCAAGTGTGAGGTGCATCTAGTCCCATCGGGTATGCCATTATGTGATCTAGGAATTTGACCCAAGAGAGGACGGTTATTATGGTCTTAGTTCTAAAATGAAAACAAAATGAAAGAAACACACTAACTAGCATAATATCTCTAAGCCTAGACACTAAGGAGAGCTTAATTAACAAAAAAAAATGGCAAACATAACTAAAAAGTAAGGAATGAAACACAATAATTCCTTCACCTTCCTTGGAAGCTCTAAATGCCTTTGTAGTAGTGGCTTGCTCAATTTTTGTGCTCATGAAGTCCTTGTCAGTGGAAGCTTGGCTACCTCTATCTCTCCTTATCACCTTTGTCTTATGGATTGACTTGGCTTGGAATAAATTTGGCATGGTAACACTAATTTTAATGGCTTCTTGAATATATTTGTGCATTTTAAATTTGCACCAAAATAACTTAGAAATGATGTGGTAAGGTCTCCTATTTATAAATTTTTGAGATTGATCATAATCAACCTGAACTATCCATCCTAGGATTAAGATGTGTGGCTAAGGATTAATCCAATTATGAAATTAAAATTGATAAATAGGCTCATAAATATTTAGGATAGAGGAGCAATTAAGAGGCATGGAGGGCTTTGATGAGGCATTGGAGGCATGAATCTTGATATTTATGGAATTTATGGCCTAGGGATGTCTTCCCAAAAAATGAGGTCACTTGATGATGCAAATATAAAATATTCATTTCCAAAAATAAGTATTCGACAAGTTTCCATGGAATTTTTAATTAGGCCTTGATTTGGGTTAATTATCTCTTAAGCATGATTAAGCACTTTGTGCACAAATTACTCAAATTGATTAGAATGCCTTGTTGTTAGTCCAAAATTTGACTAGATTAGAATTAAAAGTCCATGTCAGATGCATTGCATCCATTGTCTCATTTAGGATGTTATCAACACCAAGTACCAAAGGCAAACATCTTGTTCAAGATATTTGATAGGAAAGAGCAATCCATAACACCCAGGTTTAAATTGGCATTTTGCTCAAAATGCTCTGATCAAAGTTAGCTAGCCCATAAATTGCATTACCCCATTTAATGATACTCTAGCCAAAATTAACACTTGAATATGTCATTTTCACATCATTTATCATGTTTTAGTGTTTTTAGGTAAAATTATATATTTTAAGTGGAAATTAGCCAAAATCCTGATTTGAGGTTATCGGTGGCCCGATTTAGGTGTCTACATAATGGTTGTGGGATGGCCCTGCAAGACCTCATTCACCTTGGTCAAAAAAATACCCTTTGGTTCAAATTATTTCATTGAATATTGCTCAAGGCCAATCAAATTGTTGCATACCATCTTTACGCGAATTGGGCCCATAGATCACTACTATCAGACTTGACCCTTTTGACTTCCTACACACTATAAGATCAAGCTATACAAATGAGTACATGTCCTTGATCTAGATCCTCTAACCCTTACACTTTAACTCACATTATTTAATCATGATATTTGAATAAACATGAACCCTTGATCTGGATCTACTAACGTTCTAATGTTAACTCACATCATTGGATCATAATGTATAAAGCAATGTGAGCCTTTGATTTAGATAGGCCCGCTTTCTTGTCAGTTCCCACACACCATCAGATCATTGGTACAATTAAACATTGATTGTTAGATCTTCTTAAATTTGAGAATAAATATTTATTTTCCATGGTTTAAATTTGAAATCTATGTGACCATCATTTGGCATTCATAGGACTATCATTTATGTCTGTGTGACCATCAAATTAAAGTCCCTAATGGTTTTTTGTCATTGCTTAAAATTGACATCTGCTTGAACATCTCCCATTTTTTAACAAACTTTGAAGGCTTGGATATAGAAGTGAAAAGGTCAAAAAGACACCAAATTTTTAGGATATGTTCTTGATACTAAAAATATTATGCCCACTTGATTCATTAGTTTAGGGAGCTTTCTAAGTGTGTTTAAAAAATGTTCAAGTGAGTTGACTTGTGTGTTTTGTGATGCAGTAGTATCAACACATTTTGTAAAAGTCCATTCCTTAAGGTGTTTAGATTCATTTTTGAGTCCTTATAGTCTTTATGAATCAAACTTTGATATAAAGTCCTGGTCAAATTTGAATTTGGACCCATTAAACATTTTCTTGCCTAAATGGCCAATTCAAATATTTGAAATGTTTGTATTGTTTTCCCAAATTTGGTGATATTGTAAAGGGTCAAATGTTGTGACCTTATGTCCTTATGGGTATTAAGAGTGTTAAATATGTTTTTCACTTGTTATATGTTAGGTTATGGTTAAATGTCTTAACCATATTAGTGATAAACCTTTCTTGCTACATTAGAGTAAAATGGGTGGTTAGTTAGCTATGAGACTTTTAGAATAAATAATTATTTTTGGTGTGAAATACGTAGGTAATTTAATATAGTAGATTGGTGGAGTTTTGGATATGAGGAATAAAATTTAAATAACCTCAAAAATAAAATAAACATTTCTTGTTTCTCATAACTAAATTATAGATATTGTTGTATATTGTACCCTATGTTCTGGCAAATTAAGTTCCTTGGTTGTTGAAAGATTTTGCATATGATAAGTAAGTGAGTTTTCAATCTGATCCAAAGTTATTTAAGTGTCTAGAAGTGCTTTCATGCATAAATTTTCATAAATACACCATCAAACCTATTACCCTGTTTACATTTATAAATAAATGAATGTGGAAATAAGAAAATATGTATCATTCAAGTCTGATGCTTATTTACTTATGAAGGTCTAGTTACAAGGTTTTTAAAATATGTTTGTCACTTTCACTTAGCTAGCTTTAAAGTTTCCAAAAATATTTCAATGCATGCCTATATATTACGGTGCCTTTGCACAATCAAAATGGTTGTATAACCTCACTTAGTCAATTTGTGAAGAATAATGTAAAAGGACAAAGCTTTTGAAGTGAAATGTAAATGGGTGAGTTATTTCCACATTTTTAAATGTATTTGTAGCAATTCATTCATCATATTATAATCTATTTGGTCTTGGGAATAATATAGTCCTGTTAGATTATGATTGCACAAACTCTCATAATGTAAAATAAAATATTGTAAAGAGTAATAGTAGGGTGTTAAGATGGTAGGTTGGTGATTCCATAGTGTGTGTGAAATGATATTAGACCTAATTCAAATATGTCCAGTGATAGAACACCCTCAGAGGTTGTTAAAAAAACCCTATAGAATTGGATTATTATACAGTGGAGTAGGGAATTGATAAAATAATGAGATAGTGATTTATTAACAAAGCTTAATGAGTTTAAAGACATATCAAAGAATTAGGAAGACATATTCCATACATTAGGATTATTTGAAAATATTGATAAGGTTTGGTATAAGTAATTTATGGTTCTCAGGTTGTGTAAATAGAGTCTATGTACATAGTGAAACTGAGTGTGTCATGGAATCAATGAATAGAGGAGAGAGAATGTAAAATTAGTGATTGAAATAAATTTATAATTTTGGAATAAATCTTTGAGAACTTCCATGGTCAAGATGATACTTTTCTATTTCATGAAAACACCATTTGAGATCTCTCAGTCTTAATAGTTAACAGGGAATGATAAGAAATAATATATATGTATACTCTATTTCATAATAAATGTATGCATGGAATATTGAAGAAAAGGCATTGTAGAACCAGAATTTGATCATAATAGCATTAGAAATCTAGATGTGTTTTGAGGGAATGAAAGAGAGTTACAAGATTCAAAGAACAAGGATTTTCTTGAGTGGTAACTAACTTCTTAATCCCTACAGCATTGTATTATTGATCAAAACCAGAATTGTGCATGCGTCTATAGCAAGGACATTGTATAAGAAGGTATTTAGACTTGTGTTAAATTTTTTTTAAAAATTTTGAATGAGGAACTAGTGATAAGTCTAAAGTTTATTGTATTGGTGCACATAGTCAAGCAATTCCTCATAGGAAACATTGAGTCCATTAACCATTGTGTTCATGTATATAGAATTAATAAAGTGTAATAAGAGAAGTGTGAGAGCATCAAGGAGTAATAATTTTCATAGAGGTGAGTGTTTGAAAAAAGGTTATCATAAGGAAGAAAAATAATGATTAAGGTGTCAATAACTAGAAACTAGTCCATTAATCTGAATAATCATTAAATGCATGTTATAACAATAAATTGTTGTCAAGAAAATTAATAGTGATTCATTGTATAAGACAGTGTGTGAGGAATATTCTATAACCTTTGTATAATTTTGGTATCAACCAGGAACATATTTTTTAATTGATTTTTAGCTTGTGCATTTGATAAGTTCAATGAAAGTATGCTAAAGATTATCTGGAAAGACTACTCAAAGAATATTGTAGTTGATTGAGATAAGTTAGTCAAGGTAGGTTGAAATAAAATAGAGGATTGAGGAAAGATAAAGAGATAAAGAAGCTCATTGATCCAAGGAGATAGTTTGGATGAGAGATGGAGAAAGGTACAAAAGACTTGATTAGGGTGGAGCAATGTGGAAAAGATTTTCTTAAGGTGGATCAAGGTGAAATAGACTTGCTTAAGAGATTACAATTTCCCAAAACAAAGGACCAGCTAAGAGAAGAAGAGAGAGGTGAGATACTTTCAGATGCTTAGGTAAAAGGATTGTTTTCAAATTTGTCAAATCACTTGTCATGCATACAAAATGAGGAAAGTTTAGATTAATTTGATGATAAAGTGATTATGTTGAGACCATTATCCATGGAAATGGAATTCATTGATTAGGTATAGCATCAAGAAGATGATAAAGAGGTTGCAAAGGTGGAGAGGTATGAAGGAGAGAAGAAGGAACAAGCAGTAGCACAAAAAGTAGTATAACTAAGCATGAATAAAAGAAGTAATCATGAGAAAGAGAGTGGTTGTTAAGAAGATGAAAATGATATTATTTTCATTAATTTGTGTGTTCTATGTGCAGGTTGGTTACAAGAGAACACTAAGAAACTAAATATGATCAAGTCTAAGATCAAAGTATAAAAGAATGACCTCAAAGTTAGAAGTAAGAGAAAGATGAAACAAGTAGGAGCCAACATAAACAAGCATCACAAAGGCCTATGTGTCTCAAATAGGCCATAGGATCTAGGAGAAGGTGTCCTTGAATAAAGAGTGTTGAATAAGAACTTCAAAGATAAAGTACTTATAACTTTTTGGGAAATTTTTCATTTGTGCCTCAGTAGTATGATGTATGAGCATCAACACATTTTGTAATATCAGTTACTTAAGGTGTATAGAGTCCTTTGTGGTTCTTTATAGTCTATATGAGTCAAATTTTGATGTAAATTCTTGGTCAAATTTGAATTTGGGCCTATTAAACATTTTTTTGCCTAAATGGCCAATTCAAATATTTGATATTTTTATATTATTTTCCCAATTTTGGTGATGTTGTAAAAGGTCAAATGATGTGACCTTGTGTACTTATGGGTATTAATAGTGTTAAATATGTTTTTCACTTGTTATAAGTTAAGTTATGATTAAAATCCTAAACCATATTAGTGATAAACCTTTCTTGCTACATTGAAGTAAAATAGGCGGTTAGTTAGTTATGAGTCTTTTAGCATAAATAGTGATTTTTGGTGTGAAATAGGTAGTTAATTAAATATATTATATTGGTTACGTTGTGGATACAAGGAATAAAATGTAAAACCCCACAAAAAAAATTCTTGTTTCTCATAACTGAGTTGTAGATATTGTTGTATCTTGTACCCTATGTTCTGGCAGATTGAGTTCCTTGGTTGTTGAAAACTTGTGCATATGATAGGTAAGTGAGTTTTCAATTTGATCCAAAGTTATTTAAGTGTTTATAAGTTATTTCATGCATAAATTTTCATAAATATGCCTTTAATCATGTTACCCTATTTACTTGTATAAAGAAATGAATGTGGAAATAAGAAAATATATATCATTCAAGTATAATGCTTATTTACTTGTGAAGGTCTAGTTACAAGGTTGTTAAAAGATGTTTGTCACATTCAATTAGCTATATTTAAAGTTTTTAAAATGATTGTAATGCATTCTTGTAGATTATGGTGACTTTGCATAGTTAAAGTGGTTGTATAACCTTAGTCAATTTGTGAAGAATGATGTAAAAGGATGAAGCTTTTGAAGTGGAATGTAAATGGGTGAGTTCTTTCCACATTTTTACATGTATTGATAGTAATTTATTCATCATATTATAAGTTATTTGGTCTTGGGAATAATACAGTCATGTTAGATTATGATTTCACAGACTCTCATAATGCAAAAGAAAATGTTATAAAGAGTAATAGAAGGGTATTAAGATGGTAGGTTGGTGATTCCATAGTGTGTGTGGAATGATATTAAACCTAATTCAAATGTTTCCATTGATAGAACACCCTCAGAGGTTATTGTTAAGAAAACCCTGTAGAATGGGATTATTATACAATGAAGTATGAAATTGAATAAAAGAATGAGATAGTTGTTTGGTAACAAATCTCAATGAGTTATAATATGTATCAGAGCATTAGGAAAACATATTCCATACATTAGTTTTATTTTAAAATCTTGATAAGGTCTGGAACAAGTACTTTCTGGTTCTTAGGTTGTGTAGATAGAGTCTGTGTACATAGTGAGACCGAGTGTGTCATGGAATCATTGAATAGAGGAGAGAGAACATAAAATTAGTGATTGAAACATATTTATAATGTTGGAATAAATATTTGAGAACTTCCATGGTCAATATGATACTTTTATATTTTGTGAAAACACCATTTGAGAGCTCTCGGACTTAAAAATTAATAGGTAGTAATAAGAAATATTATATATATATATATATATATACTTTATTTTATAATAACTGTATGCCTTGAATGTTGAAACAAAGGAATTATAGAACTAGGTTTTGATCATAATAGCATTAGAAATCTAGATGTGTTTTGATGGAATGAAAGAGAATTAAAAGATTAAAAGAACAAGGATTATTTTGTGTCGTAACTATCTTCTTAATCCCCACAGTATTATATTGTTGATCAAAACTAGAATTGTACATGTGTCTACAACAAGGACATTGCATAATAAGGTATTTGGACTTGAGTTAAATTATTTTCTAAGTTTTGGAATGAGTAACTAGTGATAAGTTTGAAATTCATTATATTGGTGCACATATTAAAGCAATTCCTCATAGGAAACATTGATTCCATTAACCATTATGTTCATGTATATAAAATGAATAAAGTGTAACAAAGATAAGTGTGAGATCATCAAGGAGTAAGAATTTGCATAGAGGTGAATGTTTTCAAAAAGGTTTTCATAAGGATGAAAAATCATGATTAAGGTGTCAATAACCATAAACTAGTCTAATTATTTCAATAGTCATTAAATGCATGTTGTAACAATAACTTATTGTCAATAAAATGAATAGTGATTCATTGTATAAGACATAAAGTGAGGAAGATTGTATAACCTTTGCATCATTTTTCATGACATCTATGTGCCTATCATTGATCATTTGAATCTAAATGGCTATTTATCGAGGCTTAAATTTGATGCTTTCATGAATGTCTTGCTCTACATAGCCAACTTTGAGGACTTAAATATTGAGATAGAAATCTCATGTAGGCATGAAACTTACAAAGCATGTTCATGGCATGAATAAGTCCATGGCACTGCAAGCTTGTGGCTCATGATTCTTTCTGAGAGGACTTATAAAATACATAAGTGAACTGGTTTTGCTCTATTTTTGCATGATGTCTTAAGGATGGTCTAATCTATTTAGACTTGTGTTTGATCTTTTTCTTGAATTTCCAGGGCTTGAATGAGTTCTTGAGGCTAGTACAAAATTTGATTCATGCTCCTAAATGTTATGACCAACATGAAGACCTACTTTCTTGAATCTAAATAATTTAGACTTTACGTTAACTTAAAGTGTTTCAAAATCTTTGTAGGCTACATGAGATATTTTTGACAACTCATTCCATCTAGAACATTGGATCCTTTATTCAACATGAATTCTACTCAGCTTCTTCCTTCACACCAAGACTCCTATAATATTTACTACAATGTCAAGTTCTGTATGTGGGCCAAAATTGGCTAACATTTATGCTGACATCCTGGGGTTGTATGCCTATTATGCAAGACTCATGGCCTTAAACTGATCTAATAGGCATATGGAGTCCCAATTCTTCTCTCAACTGATCATGAAGATAGTCCAAAGCTATTCCTATTTGTAACTTCTCTTGAAGCAAAAAGAAACAAATAAAACACAACAAAAAAGTGCCCAAGGCACTTCTTAAAGGGAACACACAATAGAAAAGGAACATACATAAGGCACCTAGAGAAAACCATAAAAAACTAATCTAATATGTACAATATGTTACAAAGGATGTAATGTTTCTAATAACAAGGTTTCAAATGATTTTCATTAACTAGGATGGGTAATACTTATCCATCTAGTTGGGAATGCTAAAAAGCATTATGTTCTTTGCATATATGGATCAAATAAGGACCACTCCAAAAGTTGTCAAACTTGGTATGGTTTCCTAGTTTGGTTTTATTTGAGTCCCATTTGAGGACTAGGTCCCCTTCCTTAAAACTCCTTGCTTTATCTCTCTTGTAAAAGGCCTTTTTGAGTTGAGATTAATGTGACTCTAGTGTTTTCATAGCAAGGTCTCTAGTTTCTTCCATTTCCATGAGCTCTATCATCCTCACATTCATGGGCTCATCCTCTATCAACTCAAGATAATGGGACAACTCTAATTCAAGTAACTCAAGAGAGATAATCAATTTGGCTTCCCTTTCATGTACAAAAACATATGGAGATTTTCCAATGGCAACATTGGGATTCACTCTGTCAACCCACAAGGTAGTCCTTAGCTTGGTGTGTCATGTCCTCTAATTATCTTCCATGGTCCTCCTAATGATCCTTAGTAAATTCTTATTTGTGGACTTTGATAATCCATTTCCTTGAGGATAGTAGTTGTAATAAGTGTTAAGGTAGATGCCTAATTTGAGAGCCCATTCACTTGTTTTCATACTAAGGAATGCCAATGCATTATCTAAAATTGTGGTGGATGGGACACCAAACTAGGTCACAATGTTATCATAGAAATAAAAAACTACACTCTCATTAGCCTCCTTCAAATAAATGGATTCCACCTACCTATTGAAGTATTCAATTTTAGTGAGCACCCATTTATGCCATTTACTTGATGGTGTATTGATCATCCCTATAAAGTCTAACCCATATTTGATGAAGGGTTACACCACTTGAATTGGATTGAGTGTAAGGGCGGCTAATTTATGCTTTCCTACAAAGAGAGCATATTTTTGGCATTTTCTAACCCATGCATGAGCATCCTTGAAAATATTTGGCAAGTAATAACCATCCCTCATTACCTTTGTTGATGTGGTTCTAGGTACAAAATGGCCTCCTATAGGTCCATCATGGAACTACTCCAAGAGCTTGGTCACTTGATTATCATATATACACCTAAAGAGTACTCCATTAAGGTCCTTTCTAAAAAAAGCCATCAACTAATCTATAAGGTATGGATTAAATCCTGAAATACCTTCTTTGGGATCTATCCAAACCTTGGGGGCATTCTCTTATTATCAATAAGTTATTCATGTCTTGAATCTAGCTCCTTTAAAGTGGAGGTACACCTACCTATGAGTTGTCTTGGGTCACCAAAAAGGATTCCTTGTCTTCTTGGATATCACTCACCATGTTCTCAAAAAAGCCTTTACCTCTGACTAGCTTGGTGACCTTGATCTCTACATCATATTCCATGATCTTGGTGATCCAACCTACTCTCTTCTCATTCAAATCCTTTTTAGGGAGGAAGTCCCTAACTTTAGGATGAGACACCATAAGATGAATCCTACTATTGGATATCATGGGTTTGAGCTTCTTGAGACTCTTCAAGGATGTAAGAACCTATTTTTCAATGAAATTATACCTCACCTCATATCCTTGTAGCCCTTGAATAAAAAAAATAATTGGTTGATCTATTCCTTTGCCATTATTCTACATCAACATAGATGATATGTTGTCAAAATTGGTAAAGGTGTACAAGATTAAGTCCTTGAAGAATTCAAGATTCAAGAGTGAGGGTACTTGGGAAATGGCTTACTTACTAGCCTCAAAGGCTACCTTACCTTTATCTGACCAAACAAACACTTGGCTCTTCTTTAGTTGGGTGGTGATGGGTTTGAATAGGTTTACACAACTAGGTATAAACCTTATCATAAAGTTAATCTTCCCAAGTAAGCTTTGGATCCCCTTGTTCTTTAGTAAGGATAAGGCTAAGATAACACTTACTCTATTAAGGTTAATGGATAATCCTTATTTTAAAACAATGTAACCCAAAAGTTTACCCTCATGCATAGAGAACACATATTTCTTGGGATTTAAAGAGACCTTATACTCCCTGCATCTCTAAAATATTAGCATCATATGATCTATGTGATCACTAACTTTCTTGGATAAGATTGTGATGTCATCTAAGTAGACTAATACCATTTGATTTAGTAGTCTTTATAATTCCATTTCTATTTCTCTTTGAAAGGTTACCCTAGCATTAGATAATCCAAAAGGCATCTTATACTAAGAAAATGTACCCCACTTTGTGGTGAAGGCAATCTTGTACTAATCTTCCTCTCTCACTAGCACTTAGTTATAACCTGAATACCCATCCAAGAGAGAGAGAAACATTCTAAACTAGTAACTATTTGAAAGAATTTTTCCATGGATGGTAGGTGATAGTGATCATTAAAAGAGACCCTATTTAGATCACTAAAGTCCACACATAGTCAGATCTCCCCATTCTTCTTCATGATATGTACTATTTTATCTACCCATGAGGAGTGATTAATTGGGATGATGATCTTGGACTCAATCAACTTAGTCAATTCCTTCCTCATGATCTCTTTAAACTTGAGGTTTATGGGTCTCTAATTATGCCTGATAGGATTAGCATTATCCTCTAGTTCTATAGTGTTTTGAGCCAATTTAGTATCAAATCCCCTTAGATCACTATATTACTAAGAAAATATGTTTGCATACGCCTTACAAATCTCTATGAAACCATACCTTTCAAATTTAGTGCTTACCTTTCCAAGCTTGATGAGCTTGTCTTTAAGGATAAGAATTCTCTCATAGTTCTCTTCATTAGTTGACATCACTACTTTATCCTTCTTCATATGGTCCCATTCATGAAAGAGACCTTCTAGGGTGAATAATGCTTTGTGAATCTTATTGGACCTTAATTCAGCAACCTGTTCCCCATACTAAAGCTACAATTTTCCTTGGTTGATGGAGGAGAACTTTGCTTCTTTATGTAAGAAACATTTAATTTGTTTATCACTTTAAAATACCTACCAATGAGCTTCATTATATAGAACTGATAGTCTTATTACCACTTTGACATGTGGTTAAACTTTGGTCCTTTTCAATTCATCAAGGATATCAAAATGATCCCCCATGGCTGCTAGTCTATCAACATGTTCATCCTAGCTCTTTAGGACTAATTATTTATTAAAGGCCTCAAAGTCCTCAATTAGGTCCCACACTCTATGTTTTTTAGACTTCATTAAGGGGTTCTTAGTGACATTTCAACCTCTGATTTAGTGCAAAACCAATTCATTATCCCCATAAACTTAGAACTGCTTAATCCCTCTCTTACTATCCCATTAGAGGCCATTGATGAGACCTTCATATTATGTTGCATTGTAAGATTAGCTAAATTAGAACCTATATGAAGATAAATATTTATAATCTAAAGGGGAAACTATCACAACACCTACACCCACTCCATGCTTTCTCCTTGAACCATCAAATAACAACTTCCATAGACCATTAAGATCTTCTCGGGGCCTCATAAGGGATGGCATGGAATGGATTTCTTCAAGTAAATAGTTGACACCCAAGTCCCTTTTTTCAGCACCTTCTAAGGGGTCCACCAACTAGCTATCATTCTATATCTCATCCAAGAACATGTCTGGTATCTCCTCTAGATGTGTGCTCATCTCCTACCCTATTACAAATTCATCTTAATCAATAATGGTGTAATTGATATTGATGTTATCTAGTTTATAAATATCTATATGGAATTTTACAATCAACCTTGATTGATACTTGGGCCCCATATCTTGTTTTGAATTCCATGTATGACCAATCTACTACAAGATAACCTCCTATCTTTGTTGTGAACTCCCTGGATAGGCATAGTGTAAAACAAGGAGGCACATCCAATATCAATACATCTTGAAACACTGAGACACTAAGACAAGCATAAAGGGTCAAGTTGAGGTATCTAATTATGTCAGATGGCTTAGTAGAATAACCATCCAATTTTAGTACTCCTTTGGACTAGGGCTCATATTTTAGACCAAGCTGATTAGCTATTGACTTTGGCATTATAAAGGTACTAGCCTCACTATCTACTAAGAAATGAATCACCAAAGAATTATAAATGATCACTAAAATATAAAAGGGGGAGGCTTAACTGCTTTACTTGGTTGCCCTTCATTTGGTCCTTTAGCTACATTGGTAAGGACCACATTCTCTTTACTTGGTGGTTTCTCTACAACATTGATATTTGATAGTACTTTTTGAAGGAGGTCCACTTGGCCAGGTATGGAGAGCATGTCCCACATTGGCACACTCACATTGGACCTTTTCATTTGTTCCAAAATGTTGATGGGTGAACCACTAACCTTTGGTTGTGCTTTAGGAACCACAAGTGTACCTTGAGCTTATGATTTTTTAGGGACCAAGACATTCCCTTGATTTTGATTCTTTGTGGCTATTGGTATCTTTGGAATTGAATAAATTCTAATAGGCTTTCATATTGAAGTAGTAATGGTAGGAGGTTCCTTTCCTAGTTTCTAGTTACCATCCATGTTACTTCTTTTGAATCTGGTATTTATGACCACTATAATGTATCCCTAGTTAGAGCTAGCCTGTTGGTTAAGTGCATAACATTCATGTTGCTCTTAATTCACCATTGTAGCACCCAACTAACCTAGTTCCTAATCAAGTTTTTAACCTTGTTGAGGCTCTTCCAGCTTGGTCATCATAGGTACCTTTGCATTTTGGACCATGAGAGCTTAGTTTTACCCAAAATTAGTAACTTGTTACCATTGATCATTAAAATCTTGGGTGAAATTAGTGGTTAGAATAATGGATTGCCCAAAAGACTAATTCCAAAGCATGGTACATTCAACTTCTTAGGCCACATTATTTTGAATTGGGACCAAGGTCTTAGAAGTACTTGAAACATTAGGATTTTAGTTATTCTACCTATTGTATCCATGTTTCCCTTGTCCTTGATTTTCACCTTGATTTTGGCCTTGATATTTCCCTTTGTATGGTGGCTTATTTGCTTGAAAAACATGTTTTTGAGGTTGATATGAGCCTTGAAAAGGCCTATTAAAAGCCTTCTACCTTTTGACATTCACTAGATCATTCCCCAAGGATTGGAACATACTCTTGAGCTCTTTAAAGTTATTTTACTATTGGGAGTCACTAGATGCACTAGCAGAAGCTTTTTCTTCTTTTTGTGTAGGTATTACAGTCATTCTTGGCATAGGAGGAATGACATCAAGTGGAGGGATAACAAAAGGAAGTGGTCTAATTTTAGGAAATAAGGGTAATGATAGTCTAGGTGTAATTTTTCTAGCTTAAACCAGGCAATTTTCTACTTTGATGTCCACCTCAGAAGCATCTAGAAGTATATTCCTTCCCATAGATTGTATCATCACTACTATGTCATTATTTAAATCCTTGAAATAGTAAGGGAAGACAAAGCTATGGGTTGGCCTAACTGAGACTGTGATTTTGTCCTAAGTTTTTTAGAATCTTGTTTTGAATTCTTACATGAATTCATGAGGATATCTCTTAATGTTAGTTAATTTCTATGCAAGTGATAAATGGTCAATTTTGTCCTCAAATATTTTGCATAAGGCATCTCCTAAATGGTCCCATGTTTGAATGGAATGAGTAGCAAGGCCTCTATACCAATATAGAGACATTCCTTTGAAATAAGTAGGTAATAACCTAATAGCTATATTTTCCTTAGTGATATTATGGATATTTTAAAAATTGGTTGTCTATGAGGTGCTCAGAAGGTGTTGTAGCTTGGTCTTCAGTATAATAGGGGACACTTTTAAGAGATGCAACTGGGATATGATCAAATTGAGATAGGTCTAGAGTCCTTTAGCCATTACAATCCACAAAATGAAAAGGTCTAAGGAATACCATGGTGACAAAAGGATTTAACAAAGGTCCTCTTGTAGGGTTAGGCCTTGAAAATGACATAGGAGTAAAGGTTCCTTGATATGGATGTGTATTAGCAAACTTTAATCTTTTTATTGAATTTAAAGATAGTTCAACAAATTAAAAGGGAATACCTCTTTAAGGTGACATTTTAATCACTTTTGTCATGGGATGAAGTCACTACTCTATTACCAAGATATTGAATCTTCCTTTTAGAGTCACCAAATGTTCTTGCTTGGGAGCTTTATTGATACAAATTTGATCAAACCAGCATCAAATTTGATCAATCTTCCTTGAATTATGGTCCCATCAGTCATGCTAGAAACTATTTTTGGCTTAATCTACACCCTTGGAGAGAGTTATTTAGGCTCCCTCTAATTAAGTTACATAATGGGAATAACCCCAAGTTATGGGTTACCTATAATGGGGTTGGACCTCAGGAGAAGGTTGGTTTCCTCTTGTTGCTCACATAAACTAATGAAAATTGCTAAGAATTGGATTAGAAATGGGTTTAAGGGATCCTAAGAAATCTAAAAGGTGATGCATAAAAGTTAAAATGGACACTCATAAAATCCTCGACCCACACTAAATCAGCATAAGATAACTATAAATCACACAACCTCATAATCTCATTAGTTGTATAAATATTTCATAGAAGAGGTTCCAAGTAGAACACTAATATAGACCTACAAGTTAGCTTGAAAACACCTTTAAAGAAGAAAGTAAAGGATAATAAACTAGGAAGACTCTCCTTCACAAATTTACCATACACAAGCATATTAAGCATTGATTGAAGACAAGAGGTAAGTAAAGAGTGAATTATATCACTTCAAAAGGCATTTCTTATAATATTTTAACAAGGTTTAACCATATCAACAAGCACACTTTCACAAGAGTCTCAATGAGTATCCTTGTCCTAGAAAAGAATGAAAAATTCTAAGAGTTGAGAACCCCCATAATGGGAATGAGACCAAGATATATAGGAGAAGGGAGAGAGAAATATTATGGGAGCATGCTATCAAAGAGGGAACACACCATCTCTAATCATTAATTGAGATTGAGTTGCCAACTTTTGCTTCAATAAATGCCTTGCCACCTTTTTGACCAATCAAGACACTGATTATGGCTTATCAAATGGGAAAGGTCTTTTAAGGCTCCAAGGATGCATTTAATGCTCTTATCTACAACTTTCAACCAATAGATAATTTTATTGATCCTTCACACCATCTCTTATTAAATACAAAACTTTCATGCTCATGGATCTAATAGAATCATGGCTTTGTGTATTTTAAATGGTTGTTTGTCAAAAATATGGCTATGCTAAAGGATGAAGATCTTCTTCATGATCATGGATATCTACCCTCAATAAAATCTGGACCTAGATCTTTTATATAGATGGAAAACCAATCTACCTTATTGGTTCTCCTATAGTCACATATATCGATGTAGACCTATAGACTACATAACCTAATTTCGATCTTAGTTAGATCTAAAAGACCTATTTTTTGTCTTTTAACATCTATAAAAATTGAGGACTCACCATATATAGGTTATTCTACAAGAATGGTGAACACAGTCCTAGAATGAACCTTACAAGCTACAAATCTTTGAATCAGAGGTCTATCTTTATCTTCAATGGTAACCTTTATATTATTTTAACTTGGATGCATCATTAGGTCCTTTTAATAAAATTGAATCAAGATTTTATGGTAGCTAGATGGCCCTACAAGACCTTGTTCACCTTGGTCAAAAAACTCCCCTTTGGTTCAACTTTGCCCATTGAATATTTCTTAGGCAAATCAAATTGCTCCAAACCATCTTTGCTCTCATTGGTCCCACAGATCCCTACTATCAGATCTTAACCCTTTTGACTTCTTGAATACTATAGGATTAAGCTGTATGAATGAATTTTGGCCCTTGATCTAGATCCTCTAACCCTTGGACTTTAACTAGGACCATTGGATCATGATATTTGAATGAATGTGAACCCTTGATCTAGATCCACTAAATTTTTGACTTTAACTCACACCATTGGACCATAATGTATGAAGTAACATGAGCCTTTGATCTACCTAGGCCCACTTTCCTATCAATTTTTATGCACCATCAAATCATTGGTATGATTGAACTATGATCATTGGATCTACTTGCATTTGAAAACAAATGGTTGTTTACCATTGTTTAAATTTGACATCTGCTACACGAATGTCATTTGACATCCATGGGACCATTATTGATGTCCACGTAACTATCAAATTAAATACCCTAATGGTTTTTTTGCAATAACTTAAATTTGATTTTTATGTTAATATACCCCATTTTTTAACCAAATTTGAAGGCTTGGATCTGGAAGTGAAAAGGTCAGGGAGGCATAAAAATTACAAGAGATGTTCTTGATATTGAAAAGATTGTGCCCAATTAATCTGTTGGTTTTGGGATCTTTCTAAGTGTGTTTAAAAAATGTTCAAGTGAGTTTTTTCTTTTTTTGCATGATGTCTGCATGCTTATCACTAATCATTTGAATCTAAATGGCTATTTTTCAAGGCTTAAATTTGACGCCCACATAAACATCTTGATCTATATATCCAACTTTGATGACTTAGATATTGAGATAGAAAGATCACATGGGCATGAAACTTACAGAGCATGTTCCTAGCATAAACAAATCCATGGTACTATAATATTTTAGCTCACAATGATTTTTGAGTGGACTTATAAAATATATAAGTGAACTTGTCTACTCAATTTTTATGTGACCTCTTGAGGATTGTCTGGTCTATATAGACTTGTGCTTGATATTTTTATTGAATTTCCAAGGCCTGAATGAGTTCTTGAGGCTTGTTCAAAACCTGCTTCATGATCCTAAATATTATGACCACTATGGACACCTACTTTATTGAATTTAGACAATCTACACTTTAAGTTAACTTAAAGTGTTTCAAAAGCTATATAGGATGCATGAGATCTTTTGGACCACTCATTCCATCCATAACTTTGGATCCTTTGTTCAACATGAACTCTACTCATCATCTTGATTCACACCAAGAACCCTAGAATCTTTACTACAATGTTAAGTTTTGTATGTGGGCTAAAATTGGCTAGTAATACCTCCTCTACCACTCAAAAGGGAAATATTTCTAAGAAAGTTTCAATATCCTCCAATAAATCTTATGATATAATTTAGCATCTTGAGAAGACACCCACTCAGATCTTACTGATATAACTTCTCAAAACATCCCCTTTACATCAAGAGATACTCAACCAAGTTTTGAATGACCTCAAAGTCCTTAGTGACATTGATGCCAACCAATTATAGGCATTAGTGGGACATTTATCCCCTTCTTAGAAAATTACCTTTGGTGCCCAGGACATGCCCCCTATTGGCCCCCACCATAACTATCCATTATTCATTAAAGTCTCTAAATCCCATCACTATATTCCCCAAGTACTCATAGATAGAGGGTCAACATTAAATTTATGTAATCTAGATTTCTTGAAGAAATTGTGGTATTCAAAAGCTTCTTTAAGGCCTACTTTGATTATGATAAAGGCATATGATGATAATGAAAGGTCATCCATATGAACTATTTACCTTCCCATTATTGTGGGACATATAGTATATCAAACCCTACTTCATATTTTACATGTTGATTTACCTTATAATATGTTGCTAGGTCACCCTTTGATCTATGAGATGTAATATATCCCATCTAACTTACATCAATGTCTAAAATTCCCCCACTTAGGTATGGAAGTCACCATCCCTAGATAAATTAGTCATTTTTGTAGCTATTAAATGGATCAATCCTCATCTTCATATCATTATCCTAGCATAGATAATTCCATTTTAAGTCCAAGTGCTGCTAAGTATATAAGCCTTGACAAGATTGTACATACTTTAGATCCACCACCTGAGGTCACTCGCTTAAAAATCACATCCATGGGTTGTAGGGAATATGAATATAAAACCTTATGTGTTGATAACTTACCCCTTTCCTTTCATAGTTATGGGTCCCTACCTATTTAGAAGGCAAAACCTATCAAGTATTAATTTGGACCAATGGCCTTCTCTAATGCAAGTCTATTATTTGAAGAGTATATTGATTAATAAGATGACTCATGGCTTATTTTAGAATAAGAGTCCCTAATATCTCCTAGAAAGTGATACCCCCACATCCATAAAATGTTATAGAACATGCATTATCAAGGAAAAGGACTAAAGAGACATGAAAAAGGTAGTCTTGAACCCATATCCATTCAAAAACATCCAAAATATCTTGGTTTAGGGTATAAACTATTTTATGATGACTTAAAAAATATTATTGTGGATACTGATTTGATCCCTGAGCAATCCCTTTATGATAAAGAGATCAAAATGTGTTCTTTTTATAGTCATTTTGAGGAGCTAGCTTCCACAAACCTTTTCCTAGACACCACCATTTCTACCATCAACATCTCCCTCCTCTACCCCTCACTCATTAACTGGGATTAACATCAGGAGCCATATTTTGATATATTTTAAAACGATGAGGAAATTATAGAATTTTTGGGAGCTTGATATTTTATGCCTTTCGATGACCATAAGAAATGTTTTTTTATTAATCTCTATAAATTATCTTATTTTGGGGAAAAACATCATCCCCTTGATCAACATGAAGAAGATCAATCTAATGAATAAGAACCACTTCAAAGTTTGTAATAGTTTTTATGTGATTTAGTTAAATTATAAGATTACATGAAAATAGATATAAAACTTCCATATAGTTTCACTTCATATATCCCTAATCAATCATTACCCCCTTATCTCCAATATTGGTCGCCCCTCTCTCATTGAGGAGGTGATTGAAGTAAACATTAGGATTGAAGAGAATCCCAAAATTGTCAAACTAGGGTCAACTCTAACACTTGAGGGGTGTCAAATTAATATTGATCTACTTAAGGATTTCATAGATGCTTTTGCATGGTTTTATTATGACATTCTTGGCCTTGATCCCTCCTTATTAGTACATCATTTTGTGGTACACCCTAATATTAAACTAATTTAGTAAAAATTATGGAAGATGAACCCCAAATTGGCCTTATTGGTTAAGGAGTTATAGAATTTTTTAGAATCTAGGTTCATCTAACCCATTGACTATTTTGATTATATATCCAATATTGTTCCTCTAGCTAAGCCTCAAGGAGGAATTCATATTTTCATAGACTTTGGAGACATTAATAAGGCATGTCCCAATGATGACTTCCCCCTTCTAAATCTTGACATGATCATGGACTCAATAGTAGGTTATGAAATGTTATCTCTTATGGATGGATTTTGGGGCTATAATAAAATTAAAATTATGCCTGAGGATCAACACAAAATAGCCTTCATTACTCCATGGGGGGTTTTTTGCTATCAAGTCATATCCTTTGGCCTCAAAAATGTAGGTGCTACTTATCAATAGGTCATGACAGTTATTCTCCATGAAAAGATGCATGATATAGTTAAATATTATGTGTATGATATTCTAGGGAAGTCCCAACTCAGGTCAAAACATCATATAGTCATAATAAGAATCTTTGAGAGGTTGTGAGAGTACAAAGTTAGATTAAATCTCAAGAAGTGTGTATTTTACATTACCTCTAGAAAGTTATTGGGATTTATAATCTCTAAGAGAGTCATAAAAATGGACCTAGCCAAAGTAAAATAAAATATGGAAATGCCTCCTCATAATCTAAAGTAGCTTAAGATTCTTCAAGGAAAGTTACAAGCCATTTATTTATTCATCTCTCATATTATGGATAAATGTCACCCCTTCACTCGTCTCTTAAAGAAGGGGACCACTTTTAATTTGAAATCTAAATGCCAAAAGGATTTTAATAATCTCAAATAGTATTTATAAAAATCCACCTATTCTATCACTCCTATCATGGGAAGGCCCTTACTCTTGTATATTATAGAAACTCTATGCACAATAAGGGCCCTCCTATCATAACATAATGATAAGGGAAAGAAATAAATAATTTATTATCTCAGTCACACTCTAATCTTTTATGAGATAAAGTATACTCCAACTGAGAAATCTTTCTTAGCTATAATATTTGCTTCACAAAAAATTTAGCATTATATGATTAATAATCAAGTCCATCTCATCGCCAAGGTTGATCATCTAAAATATCTACTTTCAAAATAATCCCTCATAGGATGAATGGCCAAATGGATTATGTTACTTGATGAATTTGATATTGAATGTGTTAATTAAAAGGCCATTAAAAGACAAGTGATAATAGATCAACTAGCAGAAGCACCTCTTGAATTGATTGAGCCTCTTATAACAACCTTTCTGGATGAGTCTATAATGAGTACTTTAGAATCTAGTAGCTAGAATTTATATTTTGATGGCTCTTTTACTATGCATAGATCAAGGATAGGCATCCTTATCCTCACCCCATAAGGTGACCTTATTACCAAAGCCTTTTGCCTCACCTTCCCATGCACCAATAATGTCTCAAAGTATGAGGCTTTGATAGCTACCCTTCAACTATCCATCTAATGGAATATCCAGCATTTACAAGTATTTGATGATTTGTATACTATAATTAAGCAAGTTAATGATGAGTTCCAAACCAAGGATGAGAAACTAATCCCTTATAATTAAACGGTAGATCAAATAAAATAGAATTTTCAAACTATCATGTTCGAACAAGTGCCAAGAGGGAGTAAAAAAGTAGGAGACTCCATGGACACTATTGTCTCTCTTATGGATCTCTTTAAAGATGTATTAGAAGTAAAATTTCTGATAGAACATCTGATTTTCCTAGCACTTCAATCCATGACTCCTTTAAAAATTTATGCAATCCCTAATCCCAATTTTCCCTAGTACCATAACATCTATAGGTACCTCCATGATAACATCTTACCACCCAACCTTAATTCCCATTAGTGCATGGCTTTCATCCATCATACCTCCTATTACAAAATTTTCAGTATCATGATCTATAATATAGGCTATGACAATACTTTTTAAATATGCAAGACCTTGAAAGATGCCTCTCTCACAATCAAAGAGGTTCATGATGGTATTTTTGGTCATCGCATTAGTGGAATGAGCCTAGCCAATAAATTTCTCTAGACTAGATATTATTGGCCTACAATGGATCAAGACTCCTACCAATACATGTGGAAGTGTGTAACTTGTAAAAATCATGGTAATCTTATTCATGCACCTACGCAATAATTAAAGCCAATTATGATTTTATGTCCATTATCTATATGGGGACTTGATTTGATCGGCAAGATAAATTTGACATCATCCAATGGTTACAAGTTTATCATTACAGTAATAAATTATTTTACTAAATGGGTAGAAGCAATGTTGCTCACCTATACTATAGGCCTCCAAATTTCTAAATTAATTCTCAATTAGACTATTTACCATTTTGGCATCCTTGCCAACATCATCTCTGATAATGACAAGTCATTCAAAAATCAAGAAGTTGAGGCCTTTTGTCAAAGGTATCACATCAAGCAACATTTTTCTTCTCCTTACTACCCCCAAGGTAATGGATAGGTTGAAGAAACAAATAAGACCCTTATCAAAATTATTAAGAAAATAGTCAATCAAGAAGGTAGGAATTAACACTTATAATTATATCCATCACTTTAGTCTTATCGAACAAGCATCTGAATGCCTACTGGGGCCACTCAGTATGACTTAATATATGGGATAGAATCTATCTTGCCAATGGAAGTAGAGCACCCTTTCCTATGAATATCATTAAGGGTAATAATCATTTATCACAATTGTAGACAAGAATGGCTATACGAATTGGAGCTTCTATATAATAAATGTCAAAAGGCCCTCAACAAATTATGGGTATATCAGAAGAGACTGAAAGGCCAATATTTCAAAAAGATCTAGTTTATATAATTTGAGGTCAATGATCTAGTCTTGAGATAAAATGAGAAAAATACTAATGTTGACAAGGGTAAGAAGGTCAAATTTGAATCCAATTAGCTCAAGTCTTATATAATAATTTCCAAATTTTGATATAGAGCCTATAAATTAGCCACATTAGATGGTGAAGAGATTGATGATCTTATAAATAAAATACATTTGAAGAATTTTTACACTTGACAAGCTCCACCTTCCTCTATCTTTGGGTCCCCACTCTTGGGGGCATCCTATTCCATTCCATCCTCCTCCTTTCATTCCACTCCATATTTTTGCCCCTAACCCTAGTCTTAATAGTGGGAATTCATTATAAGTTTTATGCAGCAATAGGAAACAAATGCTTTCAATAAAATAAGAATTCATTGCTTATTGAGTAATGCAGATGTTTGTTTGGGAAGTCCTCTAGTGTCTCTTATCCATGGCTAGCATGTATATGTCTCCAAACTCTTATCACATCCTTATGTCCATCCCCCATCCCATCACCCCATCATATCCTCTTTGACAAGTGTGTCTCCTTTTAGCCTCAAGACATAACTCCATGTCCATTTATCCCTTGTTATCCTTAAAAATATGGTTCACACCTTCTCACTAACATTATCATTATGGAAGGGCCAAACATATGTCATGTATTCTAGGGGCTTAGCATACATTATGATACAAAATCTTGAATGATCATCCTATACCCCATTTACGATTGCTTTTGGATTTGGCTAGAGTCTCATTATAAAATATAATAGTTTTTGGGCACCACATACCCCATGTGCATAGCCCATAAATCATCACTAGGCCCATTGTTTATAATCATTTTATCACCACCTCATTATCCCTTTATATATCCTTATTATTATCCATATCTTTAATTAATGTTATTTTAGTCATTGTCTTGTGTGATTATGTGTACATTTTGAGTGTGTGGTTAGTTAATCATGTACATATTATTTGCATTATCTTGTTTAAGTCTTGTTAGCATTTTTTATCTTGTTATTTTTTTATGGGAACAATGATGGTATTAATGGCCCCCAAAAATTTGCTCTGGTAAGTCCACTTTCAAATAGATTTCCCTTATGCATTGAAGACTTAAAGTGTCCATGACTTTTCTCATGTCATATAGCACACATTCACTTATCAGTGCAATATTTAAATGAATTAAAAACATTATCAATGGCTTCCATAAACTGCCACCTATCTCATGCCCCCTAATATTATCACTTATCCTATCAAAACTATCCCCATTCCATTTAGCCTATCACCATCCCATCTAAAACCTAATTATATCCCATCCCATCATTATCCTACCTTTTAGGTGCAAGAGGATTCCTACCTAAACCTACATTGTGAGACATAATAAATTAAAAAGGGGATTAATCTTTTATCATCACATTAATTTATATTTTCATTACATATCCCATTACCATTATTCCATACACCTATCTAAGATGACGTATAGCTACACATTCACATTTTATATCACAAATCCATCATCCTATGATCCTATATTAATCACATCACATCATTATCAACATGTAAATTAATCCACATTGCATTAATCACATCATTATAGACATAAAAAAATAAACATTTTTAAATCCACTACATCATAATTAATATCTCATTTAACACATAAACAAATCCAACACATACATTGTCTCCATCATAAAATCATGCTAAATTTAGCCCATAATAATACACAAAACCACATATATCTAATTAGAATCCACCTAAACACATAATAAGTAAATATATCAACACTCATGTATCCATATAAATACATCACATCATAATCATTTCTAAAATTTTCTAAAGCATATCTATCACATCTGCATACATTCATCATCATCATCATAATCCCATCACATCACATCTAATCTAATCACATCTCATCATATAATTAAAAATAACATGTCCATCACAATCCATTAAATCAATATAACATATCAGTACACAAATATAATACATCACATCACATCTAACATCTCATCATGTGTGTGTGTGTGTGTGTGTGTAATATAAACAATCCATATGGAGTCCATGTCAAAAAATTGATACAATACATGGGCCCATGGGGAAAGAATACATTACAATATAAAAATCCTCTATATATAGCATGTCTAAGTCATGGTTGTGGCCCTGGTGGTCCTAGTGGTCCTCTGGTAGGATGATGTACTAAGTGTGAATAACTGTCTTGGAATGAAGGTACACATCACTCAACTGGCATTGATGCCTCATATAGTGTCCTATAATAATGATCCTTGTGAGTTAATCTCATAAAATTCTTCATCACATTAGCCATCCCACACTCACTCATCACCAAGTTAACCTCATCCTTAGCCTTCTCAGCTATCTCTACCTCTCCTGTTAGGGTTTAAATGTGTGCCTCCATTTGAATGATCTAGCTTTGATATCCTATAATCTACACATCTCATCTCTAGATCCAACCCTGCAATATCACTATCTATTATTATAATGTTATAATATGTGTTTGAGCTTAGTCTAATTTTTATCTCTCTATGTTATTTGGGTCTATAAATTTGTGACATATCCCTATAACCCAGTCACTTGTGCCTGTGCCTAGGCCAAATTCCCATCTCTTTGCAACATTATGGCCTACAACTATGCATGTAGCTCATCCCTCTCCTAAGTAATCTCAATAATATCTACAAGGCAAACCTAAATCTTCATATATAATCATGCTAGCAAGGACCTCTCACTCTCTAATAGTAGCTTCTATGAAGGGCCTGCACCATCTCCACCACCACTACCCCTAACCTATACACCAACCTATACTTGGGCTTGAATCTGAGGCCCAACCTATCCTACCACTACGTAACTCCCATCACCTCCATATACATCCATAGGATCATTGTCATGCCCATCTTGACTAGGTGCCTATCTCATCCACCTATATAACCTAGCTTGCACCTAAATCACTCTCCTCACAACCCCCCTCCTAACCACAATCTTGGGTTAAAGCAATCTAAAAGGAATCCTCAGTGTCCACCATGTTGTACAAGTTGTTGTCACTCCTAGATTTTGGATAAGTGTCTATAAATCCCATGGGAATGGGATAATGTTCTCATAATTTATTCATGCTTGGGCCCTATCTACTAGCCTCCCCTAATGATCTTGGTCTCACTCATTCCTAGAAAATAGGTGTTCCTCCCTTGATAAGTCTTATATAAATCTAAACTACTTCTGTACTCAGTCAAGTTTGTATTATTCTATCACTAGATCTCTACAACCTAACAAATAACATTTAGTCAGCATATATTGCATCACCATAGCCTCATCATCCCAACTAATATATAATCCCCTATAGGGCATCCACATAATATGCTTTGGATGCAAGTTGTCAAATTCCTCATGATAAAATATCATCTCTCTAGCATGACCCCTCTTTATTCCTAATAGAATATACCACCTGAATACCATAGGATGATGAGGTTGCCTTGATTCTATAGTACCCAAAAGCTACTAGATTTCAATGTGCTCTTGGCTCTAGATCTATAAAAACATGAATGGCTTCTGGCTTGCTACTCCTCTGTATGCTCCTAAGTGTAGCTCTTGATATAGGTGGGCTAATACCATTGGTCCCCAAGTAAAAACTCTAAAATCCTAGACCATATCTACAACAACATCTCCAAGGCCTGAATGGAACCACTACTCACTCCTATCCCATAAGAGTACTAATAACAAGAGACATAACCACCAAATTCAATTGATCAATAGTCCCCTCATGGAAACATTGGTCAATATCCACATGCTTGTCATGCACACCTACTTGTAACCCTCTTGTCAATCTTTGTAGTGTCAAAACAAGAAAATGTGATCTCTAGTATATCCTATCACCTAGAATCAGTACGTGAAAAATCTAGTAGACATCTTCCAAAGTCACTATCATCTCCCCTATCATGAAGTGAAATGTGTTGGTTTCTTAATGCCATCACTCCACTAGTGTCATGATCAGTGTGTATTCAATCTATATCACTGGCATCATTACCACAACATGAATCCCAATCAACTTCAGTACTTTGTACCCATCCTCAGTCAATAAGTGCATCTTGTGCAACACCACTAGACTTTGTGATTAAGATGTTATCACTCCTAAATCCTCCTGCACCAATTACCACAAACTTATCACTAACTTTATCATATCAAAAATTTACCCCATCTAACTTCCCTTTACCCATCTTAAGTCAAATGCCCCAAAACCCCAAAATCTATAATCCCTAACATAATCCTAACACCCCCCCCATTTACCTTATCCCACAATTCCATCCTAACATCTCTCACATTTGGCATGTCCCTCAAATTAAACTTAATCCTCTATAACTCACCGCTTAGCTTATCTCCCATCCCACTAACATCATCTAAATAATCTAACCCTTTAGTCTATTTCCCATCCTACCCTATAATCCCCTTCCCATTCACACCAATATCCTCATCAACTAACTACACCTTAACTATATCTAACCCCCTCATTCTCACTAACATCCACCTAATCAACATCAACATCCCCAAGTCCATCCCCATCCTTTAACCCTTTAGCCTAGCTTTAGCAAAATTATGACTTGTGCGCATACCCTAAATTATAATTTTGACAAGACTACTATTCATGACCTACGGTTTTACATATCCCCATGGGTGTGCAAAACTATAATTCCCTAAATCATGATATTGTAAAATTGTAAGTCTATAATTATGGTATTACAATACCATAGATCTAGACTCATGATATTGCAATACCACTTCTTCCTATGCAAAGTTACAAATCACAATGATAATGTCATAACTAAGGGCACTGCCCTTTGTCATGGTATTGCCTTAGCAACTTGAATGGTGTCTTTTTCTACTAAAAAACCTAAAAAAAAAAAAAAAAAAAAAATCACAAAAACATAAATAACATGGTCCATTACTGAATGGTGGTTCAGCCTCTACAACACTCTAGAACTCTCGCACTCATTCACTATGATGGGAAGCTCGAGGAAGTTGATACATGGTTTTAGCTTAGAGACAAAATTTACAAAATACAAAAATCTTAAATGACCCTATTTTTCCTATTTTGTCCTATTTGACCCCCCTATACCCTTAATATCCCTTTGCTAACACATACCACCTCCTATCCTATCACATTATCCCACTTCACCAATTGGTCATCTCTAATCATCTCTCTCATCATTTAGGGAATGGATTTTTCATTTCCTCACTGTCCAGTCTTGATCCCAAGTCATAACTACATCAACCTGAGGTCTCCTAAGACTATGTAGGTAACACCTGGTCTTACTTTATTACCTAGGGATAGCTCAGCCACCATTGTTCCCTCATCACCATCTCTTCCCTAGACTAGTCACTCGATAATCACATGTCATTTTGAATCTATGAATATTATGAAAAGTGGATCCTTATCATAAATCCACAATTCTTATCTCTAATATCAATTTTCAAACCTTCCCTAGCATCTTTTTTTTCTATGAGATTTATCACTAGCTTGAACCCATCTCATCTCAATCAATTTTTCATTTTCTAGACATTGGTCATTTGTCTAAATCCCATCACAGCTAAGCTAATTTATCCCCTAGTCTCAAAACTTAGGGCATCTCAACTATAGCTACATATTGGGGGGCATCCCACCTCCATTTTATCATCCTAGTCTTATCCCACCCCTAGGACTTCTATTTGAGAGGCCATTTGGGTCAGTTCTCCTTACATGCTCCCTTGAGGGGGCATCTTATCCTACTAAATTATTGTTGACACCATCTAACATTGATTTAATTATGGTTCTTCTTTGAAATACCATTACTCCTCCCATCTTGTCCACTCACAATACCCTTTCAAAGAGGGGTAAAATATATGCACTAAAATATACTCACCCCACTAATTATTATAATTTTGTTAATTTAACCTATAACTACATTTCCTAGCTAATTTAAATAATGTCTCATTATCCCACTTCCCTTTTCTTACACCCTACAAACCTCACCCCATCCCATAACTAATCAATCCCCTAACAAAACCCATTTTACCAACTAACCTACTCCCTAAGCCACTTGCCAATTTAAAAATACTATTTATCCTACCTACCCATCTACCACCCTATTATTAGCTATTCCTAAACCCATAAAACCTAATAGGATATATCTAGAATTGTATGACTCTATAAATCTCCTTCATTTTAGCCCCCTTTTTCTAGAATTTTTTATTTTAGAGATTTCCATGGAAAATCTATAGCCATTGATTTATCCCTCCATTCGCTATATAACTAAGCTCACTCCCTCCAAGAAACTAACATGAAATCTTAAAGCCTTCTTGCTATCTTTCTACCATTATCATTCTTATTCCATCCATCAAAATCCTTTATCAAGCACAATTGTCTATTAGAAGCCATTAGCAACTATCAAGCAAGCAATCCAATAATCATCAATTTGTCATCAAACATCCATTTGGAAATCTTGGAGAGGAGTCATAAAGAGGTAAAATGATGGTAAGATCTTTCCTAATAATCTAATTATCTCTTTTATCCCCTCTTATTGGTGTATTTATATTTTAGTTTTTTATGCTAAAAATAATAATAAGAGTTGAAACCTAAATTTAGGCTACAGTACTTACAACACTCCTACAACCATGTTCATGTCCTCTCTAGGTACTAGTCATTATGTTTGGCCTATTCATGATCTCTCATACTATAATTTGATCGCCAGTCTCATAGTTAGTGGTCCTCTTCCTCCTCTCCCCCTTGGATCCCTCACATGACTAGCCCAAACTATGGGCACCACTATAAGAGCTACCAGGTGGAGAATCCTAAACTATCCTAGCAAGCATGCCACTAGATGTAACACTACCCACCAAGCATAGTGGCCCATGATATGCACTCATGCTAACTTTGGTACCACCATCCTCCAACTTGGACAAACTATCATAATGTGTCCATAAGGTAGCCATTTGATCTCTCCTCATTTAACCATCTATAGAAATGACATGTGGGGCATGGTCCATGCTACATGATCTTATCTCTATCTTAGCACCTGAGGCAACTCATCATCAACCACATAGAGTAACCTAGATGGTTGATACATAGAGAACATGTTCATTCAACTTTTACTAGGTCTTTTAGAGCTCTATTTTTCTCTCATAATAGTCAAACAATGGCAAATAATTTTTTTTCACTCTATTTAAAGTTACTATTCATAATTATTTACCATCAGATTCCTTATTTTGATCATATCTTTGTTTTTACTAAATCATTTTTCAAATTGTAAAAAGTTTTGGAATCTTGATGTCATAGAGAATAATTTCCACTATTATATGCATATATCATAAAAATATTGATTTTTTGCTCTTTTTTGCAATAATATCTAAGGTTCACCTAATGTTACTCACATTAGATGCCTTTACATCTCTCACAATCTTCTTCTTTATCTACAGTACTAAAGTGAGTAAAGGTATGTGTTTTTCATATCTATCTTTTCATTTATCTTATTTTATCCTTAGTACACTTTACTTAGTATTAGTGTTATGTGTCATCATGTTTTATTCCTAAAGCACCATCCCATATTACACTTACGTGAAAAATGATGAGATTCAAGTGGGGCTTATGTATACACATAATATTTTCAAAATTTTATCAATTATTGATGCTCTCTATCTTGAATTAACTTGTTGACTCTCGATCTCTCTGAGTGCATGCCCTAAGGGGTGCACCAAGAAAGGGTTGGGTAGACCATTGATGCTTTATAGGATTATTGTCCCTTTTATACTTGTTATCTACACACTTATCTCCTAAAAACCATTCCCCTAAGATTTTTCTCTTATTTTACACACTCCTCTAATCATTTACCACCTTCATTAGCCATTTTGCTAACTTAAAACCCCTTTCAACAAGTTACATGACTAGGTTGACTAGGTCAACCTTATACTATTATTAGTAAAATTCATTTAAGGTCTAGGTTAGCTCTTGGCCAACCTAGCTGATGACCTAGTGACTTTTTATCAATAATGATACTAGGTCTATTTGGTCAACCTTACCGTCTAAAACTTTTAGAAGGGCTTAGGGTTAAATTCTACCTTCATATACAAGATCATTTCACCATTATTTAGAGAAGAGAAGAAGAAGTAAGAGTTATTGCACATATGATTATCCACTATTCTACTTGAAGATCAAGCTTAGGTTTTCATACTTTATTTGGAGATACAAATATTTTCTTGTGGAGAAGTCTTTTAGATGAATTGATAGGTTGTGTAGCCTAGAGCTGATTTATCCTTGTCATTGTTAGAGGTAAAATCACTAAGAGGGGGTGAATCAATAAGCCCATATATTTTTATTTTAATTGTAGTCCTTTAAAATATTAACCAATCAGCATATATCAACTTGATCAAGAAGCATTAACAAGAGAATTCATACATTCAATGCATACAGAAGATCAAACACATAACACATAGTTCATATGGGAAACCCTCATGGGGAATAAAACCCACTCTCAAGATTGAAACATAAATGGACTATAATAAATTATAAATAAGAGACTGATCAACTCCTTTAGACTAGCAAACCTTGATCATATCCTCCTGACCCAAGGTATTTAGTGAAACACCTATTTCATAAGGAGCAACTACCCCTATAGAAGACCAAGTCCTTTAGGATCTCCTTTAAACACCTCCAAATTATAAATTATGTATTTAATACCTAATGATGGATCTCTATTTTATAACCCCTACAAAAACTCTCTCTATCTCAAATAGGCCTCTCACATAGGCATGCCACAATCTCTATCCTTCTTCACTCAAACTATCCTCATATGCACATTCAGACCTCTTTGCATATCCTAAAACTACAAAATAACTATTTGGACATCAAAAACATGACCTATAGGTCATATACATATTTTTTAATCTAATCTACTCATTAATTCATCAACTGGCCACTCTACCTCTCCTTCACTCTATAGAACTCATGTACACCTTGTACTTTTCTCATAAAGTCTCACATCCAAGTCTATAAATGAACACATTTGGTTTTACTTTATATATAACAATTAAGAATTATCAAGTCCATAATAATCCTTTTTTCCATGATACATGCCTCCACCTTTAAATAATCTCACATGGGTCACACTTAAGAACAATCCACTTTTAAATAGGCCTAAATCACTTTTAGGTCCTATAAAGACCTATTCAGCTCTTTGACACATCTCCAAGCAAATAAAGAACATAGGAAAACTTTCCAAAATCATGGACCCATTATAAATGATATATAGGTACCCCTTAAGAGTTAATAACCATCATAGTACCCTTTATCTTAATCACAAATAGCTCAAACACTTCTTTGAATACATAGTCATCATGAATAAACACACAGTCACCTTCTACACCTTCATTCATATTGCATATGATTGGTCAATCGATCATAGTGTACCTAGAGAATCTTCATGGAGTCTAAAACACTCCCCAATATCTAATTCATCATTATATATCAAAACAACATCAAAATGAGCTCAATTACCCTTCTCATGTTACTTACAGAATAAGCAAAAACACACAATTAACTTGGAACTCATATCTTCATTTGTACACAATTTCATATCTTTAAATCATGTTCATTAGATGTTTCATGGAGTCCTTCTCATATATTTTTTATAGCATGAGAAAATTTGTTTTGGATCAAAATATATGGCCCAAAAAAAAACACTGGTCTTTCCTTTGCAAATTCAAATATTCAAATGCAAACGGTCACAGTTAAACTTTGAACACTATGCTCCCATCATGTGTCCTCTCAACTTTAGATTAATTATGCACCTTTGATCTTGTCTAAACTTTAATTCATAGGCACCAATTCTCAAATTTTAAACCTCAATAAATTTGACTTCATCTCATGAAATATTTTAATGTTGACTCCATGTACTCTATCAAACTCTGTGGATCAACTAGGTCTTTAACTATCAATGCTCACCATTTGATCAGTCTGTATGAATACTCACTCACTTTTAGATCCTTATCTTTTACCTTTGCTCAATTTTTAAATATCATATACCAATCCTCATCTCACTAATTCCTAAATTCTTGGATCAATGTGCTCTATTGATCTTGCTTGAACTTTATTTTTTGTAGAAATGACTATGGAAACCTTTGAAATATTCCTAGAGTCCAACTTTTCATAGTCATAACTTTTGCCTTGCTCACTCGCATGTTTTCAAATTTAGACCATATGATCTCCTCACATGGGAGAATCCAACCATGTGATAAAACACTCATAAAACCTTCATGCATTCAAGATATAATTCCATTTAAATGACTTCATAAAATCTTTTGTCATAGAGCTAACTATTCATAGAATTTATTTGGGAGACCAACTTTGCTCTTTCATAATGTTTGTCATGCTTTAGTGCATGATCTCAAATTTAGCAAAAATTAATTGTGCACAAAACTAAACAAACCCATAAGATCACCTTATCTTGAAACATTAAAATGTATAAGATATGACTTCATCAAAATTCTTACTCAACTCTTCTTTCCATATGCAAATTTGGCTAAGTATGGGAAAACACAGTCAAACTACCTGGGAACCCAACTTTGTACATGCATATCTTTTTTTGTTCTTAATTGCATGATTTAATAATTAGTGCATAGAAACTAGGTACAAAAATAAACAAACCCATATGATAATTTTGTCCTGATACCTCCACTCATGTGAATTATGACCTCATCAACATGATTACTCAGCTCTTTCTAGCCACATGTAAATTTGGCTATGGGAAAATAAAGATTTATGACTAAGAATCTAACTATACACCCTCATATATTTGATATTGATTTGATGTATGATTTGAGATTTATTTAATATCAACTAGGGACTAATGTGATCACAACCATATGACCAACTCCCCTTTACTCATTCCTACATGAAAATGGTGATGTCATCAAACTGCCTACTCAAATTTTCTACCACTAGACCCAAAGTGTCTAGATGAAAAATAATGGAAAACCAGATGAATTTATCTTATGCACACAAGCTATAAAAATATTAAAAAACATTTAGGTACCTTTTTCATATGCTCGATACTCCATACTCATCCCTAATAATCTCTAAATAGTCAAACTCTAGAGATCAACTAAGCATACTTCAAGCATACTAGGATAGGTATACTGCACACTATCATTCTTAATTAGGATATAAAATCACTTCATCCACTCACCAAGATAGCTAAATTACATCACTGATAACTCTCTAACAATATCCCCCTTTGTCATTGATGTCAACAAACATCATATATAGCAATATACAACTTACTTTCTCTCTCTTCAAACACTCCCACAACAAGAACTTTCTTCCCCTTTGACACAATGACAAAGTGGGAAAAACCTGATCCTAAGGACCTAAAAAAACCATAAATATGAAAGGAACATCTTATAAATATGATAAAAAATCCCCCTTATCTTGAGCCTACTTCTTCTTGTCTTGACAACTTCCTCTTGCTCCATGTCAACTCTCTCTTCAACCAAACATTGAAACCAATGAATCAAGAACACTAAAATATGATGAAACTTATCAGGATACATCTAAGAGGGACTTACCCTAATATTTTTTTATCAATTTCACCACTTGAGCATCTTCAAATCTCCATACACCATGAGGAACCAACATACAGGCTTACTAGCCTTCTCTCTCAAGCTACCATAAGGACCATCAATAGAACTTAATTCTACTCATCAAAAAATTTAAAGTGATCCTAATCAACCTAATAATTCTCCATGAAACAAACATAACTTTTTCTTTTCGATTAACTGATAAAAACACACTCTTCTTCACACTAGACATGTCTTAGACTCTTTGTAGCCTTACCTAGAACTTGTAGAGCCCACACCTTTCAGTAGATAAATATTCATGACCTAAAACTTTATATATAGATAATTCTCATATTCCCCCTCAAGGACACTAGTTTTCAACATCTATCTCATCTTTTTCAATATGCTTCCTTCACAAACCACCTATCCAATTAAGCCTCCAACTTGATAAAAACTTGAATAACTGGAGAACCAAAAACCTTAAAATCTATTTGAAACATTATTTGATAACCCATTTGGTTCATTCAACATATCAAAAATCCTTATACCTCAAATCATAAGGTATACTACTTTTCTAGTAAATCCCAAAACCCTAGAATCTTAAAACAAACAAAGTC
The DNA here is from genome assembly GCA_037957365.1 of Torreya grandis. Taxonomy (NCBI): domain Eukaryota; kingdom Viridiplantae; phylum Streptophyta; class Pinopsida; order Cupressales; family Taxaceae; genus Torreya; species Torreya grandis. The sequence goes on from JARHVA010001019.1 coordinate 933,317, forward strand.
AACATAGCACCTTCCAGTCAGCATCCACCTCTAAAACTTCTTATACACTTGGAGACAACCATTACACACTTTTAAACCAATATTTGAGCTTCCACACCATCTAGGAACCTTCAATCTAACCCTATAGATTGCTCCATATATATCTTTCAATATCATGACATCACCTCATCATATCTTCTACCTAGACATACCTATTCCAACTAAGAATACTCAACTTTAGTCTTCTCAAACCATATCAATAACACCATAAAAAAAACTTTATTATACACTAAAATTATTCAATTAAGAAGCATAGATAGATAAATCCTTTGCACCCTAATGCTCTAAAACAAAGTAAAGCTAGGAGTGGCCCACATCTACTCAGTAACCACTGGAATCCTCTTATAGCTATAATACTTCTTTCTCTTTTTATTTTTCTTCTTAGATTTAACTATGACAACTATTTATTCTTCTATATCACTCTCCATTTCTTCAAGGATATAATTGACAACACATGGAGCAACTATGAAATCTTGATGTACCTTTTCATTTGAAGCATCAAACTTGCAGCTTAGAACCTCATCACTAGGTACAAATAATTGATGTCATTTGCATGATGATTTCTCAACAATACTAGGATGTTCACTTGGATCCATACAAATCTTAGGACTATCTTAAACTGGTACCTTTGTCTTCCCCTTGATCTTGGTCTCTTCATTCAAAACATGAGCCATCAATGAGATCTATTAGCACTCTTTAACATTTGTAGCATTCTCCACCATATAAAACATATTACTTAGACCTATAGATTCATAATAATTCCTACTTACCACCTTTGGCCTTTATGATTTCACTTTCCTTCTATCTTTCACTCTAAGAGATGATAAAACTTATTCTATCTTATAGGCCTTTGCTTGCAGAATATAGCAATGTGACCTCTATGTTCATAGTTGTAGTAAACCATACTCCTTGATGGAAACTCAACATGTCTTACCTTAAATTGATAATGTTTTTCAAAGTGTCATGATATTTGAATTACTTAACCTTTCTCACACCTTTTGATTTATGACCCCCATCATAGTTCCATGCAAATTCATTCTTAATAGGTCTTCTACAATCTCTAGCTCTATGCCCAAACTGATTACAAGTATATTAGTAACCATTGAAATTCATATACCTCATAGAATTTGGCTTTTTAATTTGATTTATCTTCAATATACCAGCACCTTCATTTCTTATTTGATTATTTATCTTCAAATTATGATTTCCCTTGTTCACATTCATCTTCATCTTGTCTTGAGTTACAGTCTCTGGTTATTCTTTATATCCAAGACCAGTTTTATCACTTACATGATTTTGATCATTTAGAATATTTTCTAGATCACTTGATATTTTTTTAAATCTCACAAATTACATTACCTTACTACAAACCTTCTCTAACTCAAATTTCAATGACTCATTTTCAATTACTAACCTTTCACATTCATCTTCTTTATCTGTTAGGCTTGTAGACAAAATTTCCAATTCAGAACTGAGATGCTTAACCATATCTTCATACTCCTTGGCATCTTCATCCATTCTTGCCTCAAACACACTGAATTTCTCCTCAAATTCCTTTAGTTTATATTTCACCTTATTATTTATTTTCTTCTCAATCTTCAATTCTTCATGAGCATTAGTCAATGCAGTCTCATAGTCCACCTCATCTTCATCATCATTTGAATCACTCCAAGTAGATTCCCTTTGTTATGAACAACTTCCTTCCTTAGCCATGAAAAGGTATCTATCTTCAATAGGACCATCTTCTTCATGATCATACTCTGAGTCACTGTCTTCACTCTCATTTTATGAGCTTAAATCTTCTTTGGTGTAGAGATTATTTTTCTCCTTAAAGTACGTCTTATTGTTTTCAAACCTTTTAAATCCTTTCTAGCTTTTATCAAACCTAAAAGATCTCTTGCCATCATCATGACCTTAATCATGCTCTTCCTAATCATACTTATACTTATAAGGGAAATTATTATCAAAATGTCTTATCTCACCATAATTGAAGCATTTGAGGGTTAACTTACCTTTATACTTGCTTTAACCTATTCTCAATTTCCTTGAAATCAAATCAATTAGTTCATCCTCATATATATCATGAATTTCATCCTCCTTGAGTTTCTTACCTTGGAACTTTCTTTGTTTTCATTTTAGTCTTCAAATTTACTTCCTTCTTTGGTGTTATATCATCATTCTTTCTCATCTTATAGGTAGTAAGGGTGCCACGCAATTGATCCATCTTCAACTGAGTAAGGTCATGAATCTATTATATGGTAGATACTTTTGGATCAAACTTATGAGATAGAGACCTTAATACCTTTTGAATAATAGTATCCTATTCAAGGTTTTATCCAAGACCTCTGATGATGTTCACAATCTCATCAACTCTCTACAGAAATGATGCCATAGCATCATCTTCATTCATCTTGAGACTTTCAAATTGCCTTCTATGAGTCTACATCTTAGCAAGCTTAAACCTTGAATCTCCTTCAAAAATAGTCTTCAATTTATCCCATATTTCCTTGAAATATATGTAATGGATTACTTTGGTGAACTCAGTCTCTATAAGACCATAAGTGATGGCATTCATTGCCTTAGAATTGTTTTAAAACAATTTATTATCCATAATACTAGATGGAGGAATAACAAGAGCAATATAATCATCCAAAATAGATTACCAAACATCAAACCCTAGAGACATAATTTATGTCCTCATCTTAGCATTCCAAAATTTATAATTAGATCTATTGAACATCAGTGCTTACTTAGTAGAGAAACCTACTTAATGACTACCCATATTGTACCTTGGATCACCTTCAAGATGTTAAGTCTTTACCAAAGGACCTACTCTAATACTAATTTTTAGAGGTATAATAACTAAGAAGGGGGTTTATTATTGAGCCTAGATATTTCAATTTCAATCCTTTAAACTATTAACCAATTAGCATATATCAACTTGATCAAGAAGCATCAACAAGAAAGCTCATACATTCAATGCATACACAAGATCAAACACATAGTTCCTGTGGGAAACCCTCATGGGGAATAAAACCCACTCTCAAGCCTATATCACAAATGGAATATTTTCTTATAAGAAATTACAAAAAAGAGACTGATTAACTCCTTTATACTAGCAAACCTTGATCATATCCTCCTAACCAAAGGTATTTAGTGAAACACCTATTTCACAAGGAGCAACTACCCCTAAGGAAGATCAAGTCTTTTATACCTTCCTTTGAACACCTCCACCCTATAAATTATGTATTTAAAAAATGATTATGGATCTTTTTTTTCTAACCCCTACAGAAATTCTCTCTATCTCAAATAGGCCTCTCACATAGGCATGCCACAATCTCTATCCTTCTTCACTCAAACTATCCTTATATGCACACTCAGACCTCTTTGTATATATTCAAACTATAAGATCACTATTTAGACATAAATAACATGAACTATAGGTCATATCATAGTCCTAAATATACTTCACTCATTAACTCATCAACGGGGCATTCTACCTCTCCTTTGCTCTATAAAACTCATATACACCTCACACTTTTCTCACAAAGTCTCACATCCAAGTTTAGAAACTAACACATTTGGTTTTACTATATATAAATAAATAAAGAATTATCAACTCCATAATAATCCTTATTATCCAAAATACATGATTTCACCCTTAAGGAATCTCATATGGGTCACACTTAAGCACAATCCAATTTTAAAGAGGCCTAAGTCACTTTGAGGTCCTATAGAGACCCATTCAGCTCTTTGAGACATCTTCAAGAAAACAAATGAAATAAGAACACTTTCCAAAATTATGGACCCACTATACATTATCTATAAGTCCCCTTAAGATTCAAAAATAATCACAATACACTTTAGCATAATCATAAATAAATCAAACACTTCTTTGTATACATATTCATTATGAATGAACACACAGTCACCTTCTAAGACTTCATTCATAATGCATACAATTTTTAAATCCATTATAATGCATCCAGAGCATTTTTATGGAGTATAAAACACTCCCCAATATATAATTCATAATGATATATTGAAACAACATCAAATGAGCTCAATTACCCTTCTTGGGTTACTTGAAGAACAAACATGAACACACAGTCAACTTTGAACTCAATATCTTTGTTTGTACACACTTCTAGATATTCAAATTAGGTTCATTAGATGAAACATGAATTCCTATTCATCTTTTATTTTTACATCATGAGGAAATTCATTCTGGATCAAAAGATATGTCCTAAAAACTAGAAATTGGTCTTTCATTCACAAATTCAAACGCAAATAGTCATAGTTAAACTTCGAACACTATGCTCATATCTCATGTCCTCTCAGATTTAGATCAATTATGCACTATTGATATTTTCCAAAATTTAATTCATAGGTACCAATGATAAAATGTTAAACCTCAATCACTTTGACCTCATCTTACATAATTTTGTAATGTTAACTTCAAGCACTCCATCGATCTTTATAGATCAACCAGGTCTTTAACTATCATTAGATCCTTATCCTTTACCTTTGATCATTCATTAAACATCATTCACCTATCCTCATCTCATGATTCCTAACTTCTTGGATAAATGTACACCATCGATCTTGATCAAACTTTAACTTGTGTATAAATAACTAAGTATGGGAATCTTTGAAATACACCTAGAAGGCCAAGTTTGCATAGTAATAACTTTTTCCTCGCTCACTTAAATGTTCTCAAATTTGGACCATATGACCTCCTCTCATAGGAGAATCCAACCATGTGATAAACTACTCTTGAAACCTTAACAAATTTAATATGTAATGCCATTGAAATGCCTTCTCAAAATCTTCTGTCATAGAGCCAACTATGCTTAGAATTTTTTTGGGAGATCAAATTTGCTCCTACATAAATTTTTCCACACTTCTATGCATGATCTCAATTTTAACATAAATCAACTATGCATAAAACCAAACAAACCCATATGATCACCTTTTCCTAAAATGTTCACATGTGCAATATATGCCTTTATCAAAATGCTTACTCAACTTTTCTTACCATATGCAAATTTGGATAAGTATGGGAAAACATAGTCAAACTACCTAGGAGCCCAACTTTGCACATGCATATATTTTATCACACTTAGTCACATAATCTAAGAATTAACACATAGAAACTAGGCACAAAAATTAATAAACCCATATGATATTTTTATCCTGACACCTCCACTCATGTGAATGCTGACCTCATCAACATACTTACTTAGCTCTTTTTGGCCACATGCAAATTTGGCCAAGTATGGGAAAATAATGAATTATGACTGAGAAGCCAACTTTGCACCCTCATATCTTTGACTACACTTTGACACATAACTTGAGATTTAGTGCATATCAACTAGGGACTAATGTGATCACAACCATATGACCAAATCCACTTGACTCATTCCCATGTGGCAATGGGGATATCATCAAACTACCTACTCAAATTTTCTACCATTGGACCCAAAGTGTCTAGATGAAAAACTATGGACAACCAAATGAATTCCACTTATGAACACAAGATATCAAAGCTTATAAAAAATGTTAGGGACCTTTTTCACATGCTCAATACTCCATACTCATCCCTAATCATCTCTAAATAGTCAAACTTTAGAGATCAACTAAGCATACTTCAACCATACCAAGATAGGTATATTTCACACTTTGTCATTATTAATTAGGCTCTAAAAATAGTTCATCCACTCACCAAGATACCTTCATGACATCATTGACAACTCTTTAATAGTCATCCTTACATACCATAATAACCTCTTCTAAATTACTTTGGCCAAGAGAGAGATTAAGGCTTGATGGGTTCATCTTCAAAGGTAAGTATTCCTAACTTTGTTCCTCCTTTGTAAGAGTAGATAAATTTGCATTTCCACATTTCTTCCATGCATTAAGATTTTATATGTATTGATGTGAGTATATGCCTTCTACGCATGTTTATGTTTTATTACCCCCACTTTGTGCCACAAGATTTGGTGAGAACTAGATTAGATTTCTTTACTCTACTTGGTATTAGTATAGTAAATATGAAAACATAGGACCTAGTTAGGGTTATTGCATAGTTTTGCTTGACTAGAAGCTTTATAACCCTCCCTACTGATATTGTTATGATAAGAGATACCCCAATCAGGTCTAGTAGATCCACATATTGGTCATGTTATTAATTATCTAATGTAATCCCAATCTTAAGTATAAGTAGGATCTATCTTCTTCAAGCTAGGATTTATTTATAGATCTAATGTATTTCTAATTGCATATAGAATCAATGTTAGTCTCAACATCAAATTTAGAGTCTATTGAATAAGACTCAAGTTTAGAATCATCATACATTCATGGTTGTTACAACATTGGTTAAACATGCCTTGCAGATCAATTTGAATACATTTGTGATCCTTCCATGGTTTTTGAGGATGATTACTTCAACAACTACACAAGTTCTTCTAGTATCTTCTATGAAGATTGTGTTGCCTCTTCCCATTCCATTACCATTCCATGTGCCATTACCACCAACCAATATAACCATTATATTAACATTCTAACTCTCAAAAATGTTGATTAGAACTGATAGAATCACACCTTGTTGGATTTAATCCATATAGACTTATTAATTTTAGAATATTAGGGGGACCAAGACCACATTCATGTAGAATAAAAATAATCTCCTAGTGAAACCTTTTTAGAGGCACTATGGGGCAATCAAAGTCCAAACTCAACATCTTCTAGTGAAACCTTGTTTGAGGCACTATAAGAAAATCAAATTCAAAATTCAATGTCCCTTAGTGAAACCTTATTGGAGGCACTATAGGACAATCAAGACAACTTTACTAGTGAAAACCTCTTCAAAGTACCAATAGTTGAGCACAATAATTCTTTAATAATTGATGAAGACATTATCAAAGAGAAAATCATTATAAATTCCATTCTATAGCATAATCAAATATTATCTACTCAATCCCAAATTAAAAAAATATAGTGGTCCTATCAAGAGCATATATAGAAGTTTCCAGCCCTATCACAACTAAAATGATGTCTAATCTAGAATCAGTAACATTATGTGTGCCTAAAAATCTTCATCTTCATTTCTTTCCCAACCATTATACATTCCATTATGATCCATCTCTTCATTACCAAAATAGACCTTTTATCCATTGTTTATCTTTATTTACCATCCTTGATTGTACTTTCCTTTATAGAGGTTACAAAGACATCTTGTCTTGAAGATTGGAGAAAACAACATCAACAACTAATGAAGATCATAAAAGCATTATTGAAGTCCAAATCAGCATCAAGTTCTTAATATAACAACTATTTAAAAGGGGTGTAGGCTAACAACTTAAATGATTGACTATTCTAGTTGTATCATATACTGATTAGGATGTGCATCTCCACATCAACTATAATAACATAACCAATTTCCTTACATTATAATTTACCATACCTTCTTGTTATTTTAGACCTTTTTATCTCCCATACCTTACCATTATTTGATACCTTTCAATTTTCCTTTCCTCACCATTTACCTTGCCATTTGTATTGCCTTTCCCTTTGCCTCACCTTACCATCCTCATGTACCTTTCCATACCTTTGAACAACATTGAATTAAGGTCCATCTAGACTATGTAAGCAATGCTCAATTTACATTGAGGTTACCTCACTCAACCATTTCCAATGCTCTCATTGTTTTACAATTAATTTTATTAAATGTTCTTGTCATTTTGTGAGTAACCTAAGATATCTCTCATTTTTTTATGATCAACCCTTTTCCCACACTCTCTCGATTTTTTAAGTGGTATATTTCCAATCTCTAATGAGTTTATATACCCTAAAAATTCCAAAAACATTCAAAAACATTTCAAAAATATTAAAAAATATAAAATCATCTTACAATCTCCTTGAGAGATATAAAGCCTCAAAATCCAAAAAAACAATTGTCTTGTCTAGACCTAGTAATTAATCCTCAATCTTTTCTATAGGGGAAAATTTGTGGTGGGTGTCTAATTCACACTTTTTAGGCCAACCTCATAACTTTTTCCCTATTAGGGTAACACCAAAGCATGCAACTTATACCAATATATCATATCCCTACATGTCATTCCCTTACATATAGCTTTATTTGAGGGCACCATATTTTTATCATTCCATTAAGCCTTTACATATAGGTATTGACTTGGTTGATGATAGGATTTTTCTATTGATTTTACTTTAAAAAAATTTATGTGTTTATTTACTTAGTTATTTATTTGTTTGTTTTCTTTCATTTTTGTGGCTTGACTCAATCTATATACATTCATTGGGTGATTCCTTATGCATTGTACTTGATTCCATCCATATTCATATGTCAACATTATCATCATGGTTTTTATCATGGGTGTTTTTTTTTTTCATTTATTTATTAGATTGGTAGTCAATTCGTATGTACATTACAGCCAAATCATCATGATGTTTTATATCATGGTGTATATTATCACGTGATACAAAAATTAGTTTAGTGGAGATCACAAGAAATGGTACCACAAAAACTTATCCAAGTTAACCTTGGAAAATCCTCCCACCCCGCTTGATCAAACTAACCCATTGACCATTCTAATTGTATCAATGCTAATAAATAATATCTCTACATTAGCCAGTATAACCAAATTATTCACATTGATCAAATATTATTCTTCTATTCTATTCATTATTAAATTTTCTCCCAATTTTGGGTAAAATACATTGGCCTGAGGTGTATTTGGACTATGTAGGCAATAATTGGATACATGATATATCTCAAGTCATCTCGACTAGCTTTTTTCTTTCAATCATATCTTTCATCACTTTATGCATCCTTATGTGCCTATTTTTTTTCCTTCTTCAATCATTATACCATTGCATCTACATTGGCACTCACTCATCTTTAATCTATGTAATAGGTTATCTCCTTGAGTTATTCTTATGAATCTTCCCTACTAGGGCCCAATCAATTTATCACAATCAAATCTACCCTACTAGGGCAAAATCATTATCCAATCCAGACCATCTTAATGATTATAAGCACCTTTAGGAAAATCATTATTTCAACCCATCCCCCATGCTAGTTAACATACCTTTGCCACTAATTATAACTCCCTTTCGGGAAATTAGTGTCTCAACCTCTGTTATTGATTATAACCACCTTTAGACAAATCAATACTTTTAAATCATTGAATGCAAGCATTATATCAATTGAAGTAATCTCACCCATGGGTTAATTTCATTCTTCTTGCTTATTTTTTAGGAAACATCCATCAATAATATGTGTTGGCCACTCCCTTGATGGGGTATCATCATAGGCTTCCCAAACTTTGTTTGGAGCATCATTCCTCAATCATTGTCTTATTTTTCTTCTTAATGACTTTTTCATTATTTGAAAAGACATTATAATGCATGTGTCTTACAATGCCTTCTCAAATATGGGAAAATTATAGACACTCCTTTTTGGCTACTTTAATGTCTAAATAGATTTTGGAACTTCTTTCAAACAAGGCAAGTTTAGCCTAAGAATCATTGGAATGTTATGATTCATCAATGCACATCATGTGTATCTTCTAATCCACATCATTTTATCCCTAACTAGGGAAATGCACTATACGCAATCATCATTTTCCTATAATTCATCTCTAGTCTTGTTTTGACCTAACAAATTAACCTTTTTGACCATGTGTGAGGGACAACTTGTCAAAATTTAGAAATGATAATTAACTTGATCATGATTGCTTAATTGGTTAAAACCAATTAAATACATAGGTGAAAATACCATGGCTAATTAATTATTTAATTTATTTTTATAATTCATAAATATAGATTGATGACATCACATAAATATCTAAAATGATGTCACCATCATGACATCATCTTTTATGAGTTGTCAAGTACTCATAAAATATCAAATAAATATCTATATTTGTGAACCATGTTTATTAATTTAAAATATTAATGGCTTGTACCCTCCCAAACCTAACCACACTTGAGTTAGGGTTAGTTTGGAAGGCTATAAATATTAGGCCTCACCCCTTATTCAACAATCTTTTCTATTTAATATTATTATGTAGGAATTCCTTCAACAATCTTCTTTTGTGTAATGTTATGATGATAAATTGTTAAGCCAAGCCAAGCTAAAGCCAAATCCAAGCCCAACATTACCAAGGTGACAAAGAGAGGTGGTGAAAGAAGCTCCATTTCCAAATAATCTTTGATCACACAACCAAGCACATCAATTCATTACCAACATACAACTCTTTCTCTCATGGAAGGTAAAATTATTTGTTTCATCTTCATTTGGTAGTTTTAGATTAAGGTAAAAATAGGTTTTCAAGGGACCCCAAAACCCTTTAACAGATTAAAAAGATAGATCAATTACAAGCACTAGGATAAGCAATCCTTAAACCTACTAAAAAGTAGTAACAAAATTAGGTAATACAAGGACAACAACGTTATCCAATTTATATTCAGCCCCCTAATAATCCAAATAAAGATTTTCTATCTATTTTTAGGGGTAAAATCTAGAATAGTTGCCTGCCTGCCATCAGCAATATTCTGTATACTTTCAAGCTCTCTATTTTTCTTAGTTGATCTTCTTCCCGATCTATCTAGAGAGCCTACATCCGATTTCACCTTTAAATATTGTTCATCTCCTTTTCCAGATTTATCCATAGAAGAAGCAGGATGTTTTGCCTTCATTTTTTGGTCTTTTTCGCTACTTCTAGTTTCTACCCCCTTAGTAATTGTCTTTTTTATCAGCCCTTTTCTTTGGTTTAGAAAATGCTTTAAGTTTTCTCCATTATCATTTATAGTAAGCTCCATCAAAGGGAAATCATTCTCAGCCTAAATCTCCCTAGACTGAGATAAAAGAGAATCTCCCTCCTCTAATTTATTTCCAGCTACAACTAAGAATTTTCCTTCCTCCAGCTCTGTTTTGTCCTCTACATCTCTCCATTGGTCTTCAATCTTTTGATAGACAACGATTTGTTTTGATACATCTATCAACTCATCTATTCTTTGTGCAGGATTTATGGTTTCTGTTTGCAGCCCATATCCTTCTTTCTCATATTTATCTTCCTCAATAGCAAACTCTTCATCCACCTCAGTTTGTGGAGCTTTGGGAGCTTCAATAAAAAGCTCTTTCTCTGCCTCAGCATAAATAACTTTAGAATCTTCTTTATTCTTTAGTTCTTGTTGATTATTTTCTTTGGGTTTCCATACTTTCTTGTGCTACACCTTCATCTTTCTCTCATCCAAAACACTGCTAGGATAATTTTTTCTTTTGTAACGACAATTTTTGACCTAATGCCCCTATTTTTTACATGCATAGTAAGAGTTGCGTAGATCTTCAAATAAAAACCTTTGAGTTTTTTTGCCATGCTTGGAAATTAGATCCACTTTTTCTGGGAGATGATTCAAATCTGCCACTTTAACATAAATTCTGGCACTTTGAAGTTTGGATCTGGTAGCTGTTGCATTATCCAATGCCACAAGTTCACCAAAAGAACTAGCTATACCTTTAAAAATATCCTCATTCCAAAACTCTAAAGGGAGGCCAGGAAGTCTTACCCATATGGGAGTGTTTAAGAAAAAAGAATCTGAAAGATCCATATTAGGCTCCCATTTTTTAATAGTTAGAGAACATTTGCCAAAAGGCCACAGTCCTCCACACAGAACCATGTTCATGTCCTCCTTATAGTTGAAGTTAAACAAGAAGAAGCCATTCGACATTGGTTCCATTTCTACCTCTCCTCGAATAACCCATTTCCTTTTAACCATTTTAGTAAGGGATTCTATATCTGGTCTTACCCCTAAAAATTTACCCACAAGAGTGAATTCCAAAGAAGACACAAAAAAATATATAAAGGATCTGGAATAAAGACTTGAAACTCACCTTTCTCCCAACAAGTTTTAGTAATCACCAGCGGGAAAAGAATCTTTACATTGGGTTTCTTGCCAAACAGAGAGGACCACTTCTTTTGTTCTGAATACTCTACCTTCAGCACTTCTGAGAATTTTTTTTATTTAAATGCACATTCTCTTTCTCTTTTTCAGGCTCCTGTCCCAACACAGAGTCTAGTTGGGAGACACTGATCCCACAAAAAGGTTCAAATCTGCTAACAGGTTCTCCAGTATTTTCATTAGCAGAAAATTCTGACCCAACAATTTTTTCTACATCTTCTGCTGTCCCTCCAGGGTCAGAACCTCCTACCTAGTTCTCCATAACCAATTTTCCTTTTACCTTTAAACCTACATTTCCCCCCTCAGAGAGGGCACCTTCTATTCTCCGCCCAGCACATTCAAGTTTTGGGTGTGCTTCCAGCACACCCAGCATGCCCAGTGCGCCTAGCGCGTCATTCAAAATTCAAAAATGACATTACGTTTTTGTTTAGCTTCTTTTTCATATGAAAGACATATTGTTTCTTCATTTGGTAGTTACTTGTATAGTTCTCTTGTTATTTAAGTGTGTAGGCTAGAGATGTAAGTTTAATTAGTGTGTTTTTGATTGATTTTTATCATACTAGCATGATATTAATCTCCCTATTAGATTCTTATTGATCACATTCCTTGCCCCTTGGCTCTCCCTCTACCACCTCCTATGGTTTAAGTAGTTTAGCCTCATGTAGTTCAACCCCAAGAGGCCCAAATTTAAGTGGTTCAACTCTAAGTGGCTTAACCTTAATATTTTTAATCACCTAGGTTTGACATCAATAAAAGCCTAGAGACAAGTCTGATTTAGTACTATAATTGGAAACCATGTAGACACTTTTCCCTACTCCCTACACTATATAGCAACCTTTTATAGTACCACCTAGTTTCCCAACTCCCCAACATTATACATAGGTGGTAGCTCCCCTTTTCCCCATTTTGCTCCCTCCATAATTCACCCAAGTGACTCTATCCTCAACCATGCATAGCCTTCTAATCTCTCAATTCTCATCTGCATCATTCATTCCCCAAGTAGGGATCTCCTTAGTGTCCTTACTATTTATTCCATAGGTATATATACCTACAAGTACCCCACTCCTAACTTGTGTATCTATAGCTTCATAAATAATTTCACTAATGTGCATAGCTCAAGGATCCCAAACCACTCCATTGACACATTAGATTTTCCAATAAGTTTCTCAATCGATCCTCACAACCTCTACCATCCATGTTCCTTCCATTATAATTACTAAAAATGATCTAGGAAAAGGCCTAGAAATAAGTAGAAGTTAGTTCATCATCAACCTTCTATTCAATTCTTAATTTTATCCATTACTCTTCTTGCACCACCTCATGTGGCTTCTTACATCATTACTATTGACTATTTTGACCAAAAGTCAAAATAAGGCAACCCCTTATAGTTTAAAACTTTTATATAGTCTATTAAGGGTATTATAGGATGTAATATGATGTAATAAGATGTATCATGGTCTTGAAAATGTTATTCAATGTATCATTAGATTTGTCATGGTCACCTTTTAGTCCTTTATGTCTCATGTCACCCTTAAGGTCACTATTTGATCCATTCATGAAATTTGTGTAGTTTCTTTTGGTACACAAGTGTATTAAGATGCCTTTAAATTTACTATATGTCATAATCCTATCATATGTGGCCATATCTAACTAAAAATGTGCAAGTTCCTAAGTTAGATCAAGAAAATAGTTAGAAAATAGGAAGTTTTGGTAGTTGTACAACATATTCAACTATTTGCACACATGTGGAAGGTTGTGAAATGAATATTAAGCTTCATTGAGTTCACTTTTATGTTGGATATACTTTATAAATCTCAAAATTAGCCTAAAATTGATTTATTCCTTCATCACTCTTCTTGGCATGTAAAATTAGTCAACAGGTTTTCTCTTGGTATGGCCAATAGGAGAGGAATCAGGTCAAATGACTATGAGGTATGTTAATAAACTTAGTCTAATTATATTTCATGGTATTATTTCAAATATTTCCTAGTTATGCTTTATGAATCATTATTTATAAGTTGACTTTCTCCTTTTGCATGCTTATTTCCATACCCTATACGTTTCCTCCTTATTTGAGCTAATCCTTACCAACCAAGTATTGTACATGGTCCTCAAGAGTATGAACATACTCTTCTCATGATTCTTGACATGGTTTACACA